>VZRL01004398.1:0-86458 GCA_013397895.1 Origma solitaria | reverse complement strand
GTTTGAAATTAAACGTGATCTTTACTGTACCAGCTGGGGTCTGTAATGTATCTGATAAATGAAGCTCTTCCCGTCGGTTTCAGGTCATGCAAGGAAAAGGGCAAAGCTGGGGAGGGAACTGGGCGGGGTTTCCCTTTGCTTTTCACAGTCAGGCGAGAGGAGTCTGGTTGATGTCTGCAGCAGATAAAGGAGACGAGGATCATCAAAAGACCCCAGAGCCCTTTTATCTTTCTTCTGTTTTTCCCTTTAATTTCATTTGTCGCTGCTGTGTTGTCTGCCTGCTTGTTTCCCCCTTCAGAAGGGGTCGGGAGCACCAGGGCCCTGGCTGAGGTAGTAGTTTGTGCTGTTGGTCGGGTTGTGACATTGCCCGCTGTGGAGATAACTGCGCAAGCTACTGCCTTGCTAGTGCTGGTGATGATCAGCTGCAGATGGAAGACAATGACAATGGGAATCCCCTTTGTTTTCCCGGGATTGCATGCTGCTGAGGTGGCAACAATTCCTTATTCTAGTTCTGCAGGAGGAATCTAGCCTTGGCCACCGAGACGAGTAGTGGGGTTCGACCCCATCAGTAGGATGCTCCTTCTTTCGCAGAGCTGGATGAAAAATCATTAGTTTCATGCTGTTTGGAGGGTACCTGAATTTGGGCTGAAGAGCAGGTGCCTGCATTTCTTCTCATGCTTAGACCTTATTATTCACCTGGCGTCCTTGAAAGAGGTGGATTTTCTATTTTGTGAAGATGGAGATCAGTGACAGACTTGTATTTTTTGTGTTCTGAATATGCAAAACTTATGTATGTGTGATATTACATGCTTTTGTCTGAATGGTAAAAAATCTTGAGTATTTCTCTAGAAAAAGCAAAAATCTGTAATTACCACTTTATATTGATAAGAGAGTCTTTTTACAGTATAGTTTACTACTTGTACTGCTTGATGCTCACAATTTTTAGGTGAACTTCTGAGATATCTTTCCTGTATGCTTTGACTTACTGTGAAAAGCAAAGGCATTAATTTGCTATTGTGAATTAATTAAAATTGCTGGTACATTTATAGTGATGGCTAAGGATATCTTTTTAATGCAGATTTTAGTGTGTTGATCGCTTATTACAATGGCTTAAATGTGGAATATATTAAAACTTTTGCAATAAGTCTGCATAACTGTCTCATGTTTTTAAAAACAAGAGTTAATTTTTCAGTCAAAAATTTTTTAAGACCCAACTATGAGCCTCTTAAGTTTATAGTGAAAATCAAAGCTGTAGCTAAACACTTGAAATTAAGTTGGTGCTTTAGTAGTGCTTCTAATTCATGATTCTAATGTATTTATAATATTGGGAAGAAACTTACAGATATTTAACTGCCTCTCTTTTTGAATTGTTGGAACTCATTCTGTGTTTAGAAGACATGCAGAGGTTGCTCTTGCACCTCTGCTGAATGTAAAGTGCCTTGTAGAACATAGAGAACAAGTTTATTGTAATGATACTTCATTTTTACCCTGTGCACTGCATTATTCTGGTAATTCAACATTTGTCATAAACTTAACTTTTCAAAAGGTAGGTATTTTCATGCTCACTAATAAACGAACACATTAAGTGTTATTACCAGTAGGTTTTCTCTGAAGTAAAATAGTAGTCATAGCTGTGGACTGTTTCCAAATTTAAAACACACTGGGTTTTTTTCCCTAACTTAATTGAAGGGTCAGAAAGGATGCTATAGCTTTCTGCTTTCATCCTAATGAACAGCACATTTCAAGCAGAGCTCACTTGAACTGGAAGTTAGGATGGTATTTTCACCATCTGCCTTTAGGCATCTTATTTTAACTGGCTGGTTCACCAGTCCCTTTAACTGGCTGCTCCACCAGTCCCTTTCTCATCAGCGGAGATGGCAGAGATATATATCCCCGATACAAACCATGCTCTCAAGTGCCTTAGCATTATTTGATCTGAATTAGCCTTTCAAGGAGCTTGTCTCTGTTGATTGTAAAGGAGGTGAAGGTGCTTTCAGCTAAGTTCCTGTAGGTGGATTGTGCGAAATTGTCCTCTGTGTTGCTTTGCCTTATGCTCAGGCAGCTTGGGTCGGACTAGATCTTGGCTTCCATTGTAGCTTTTTGGGTTTGAGCGAACGAATCAATGAGAGAAAATATGCTTGACCGTGCTGCCATGAAGAGCTTAGATGTTTTATCTCCTGTGTAAAGTATCTTCACTTGCTATCAGAAGAGTAGCACTTTGTGCTGTGAGTGGTGACTTCAGGAGAATGTTAAGACCTGTACCTAAAATGAGACAGTGCTACTGGAATAATGCGTGTGGGGGATTACTGAGATGCCGTATATGCATGGGGTGGTTTGTCCTCATGTCCACGTGGGTCTTGGTTATGTATTGCTCAGTAGGTTTTAGCTAAGTACATACAAACTGTTTCTTTGAGGAGTTGCATACAAGGTACTTAGCTTTGCTCTAGGGCTGTCCATACATTTCTTAGTTCAGAACACTACTCAGTCTAGCATTCAAAATGCAGAAATTAATCCAGTCAAATTCCATCCGTAGTTTTGTCCTGGTCTCAGCGCTTATTGTTTAATTGTCCATCTTCCCTAGCATGCATTATGATGAAGGCTGTGACATCAGGCTTTGAGGCAAAAAGATTTAATTCTTCAGTGGAATGGAGAGCCTTACCATAGTGATGTTGTAAAAGTCAAGGCTCTGAAAATAATGTGAAAACCTAAAATGGCAAGAGTAGCTCATAGCTTGTAAATTTAGTAATTCTTTATTATGATTTGATGAATTAGTTTGGAAAGAAAAATTGCATCATGCCAATTAAAAAGCAGTACTGCTGGCTCGTTATTGTCTATGGCATCGTGTCTTTCTGAAATTTTTTTCCCCTTTATTCTTCAGAGGTTTCGCTCAGTCAAACGTCTTGTGTGAATTTGTTACAGAAACATTCAAATAGGCACATGGCTGAGTTGATGGAATTTCTCTGCAAAGTTATTTAGTTTATAGTGTTCCTATTGTGTATTGTTTGCTGAGCTGGGTGAGAAAGTACTGCAAGAAATGTTCAGTAGCTTTTCTGAGCACTTCTTTTGACTCATGGAATAATAAAAATGCATTGAGATTCACAGCATAGTCGATTAAGCTTTAGATGCTCTTATTCCCTGGTTTGATGTCTTTTTGTACTATTGTCTTACCTATTTTGTGAAGAGCAGTCACCAGCTGCTCACCCCTCCAGCTACTGTCTGTCAATGCTGCTTCTAAAGATACTGGCATGCATCAACCTAAAATCTTAGATCCAAGATAGTTGCTTCCCTGCAGGGTGCAGTTGCCCTCTCTGTCACCAAGGAGAGTGCTGTGTTCCCATGCTAGCAAAATTGATATTTGAGAACTTTTCTTCACTGGGGGCTGGCTTCAGCCTTTTACTTTATTAGGTCCTGGACCATGCACATAATGTCAATGGAGACCTCCTGCTTTACTCTGGGAAGCAGCTTCAGACAGTAAGAGGAAATGCCAGTTTCTAGAGAATTGCATCTGTAAATACGTAAGCATTTACTTAAAATGCATTGGTGCATTAAGTAAATTACCTGTGGCTTTTCATTTGATGCTTTCCCCATAAGAATGAGTACTATATTAACATATGGAAATGCTTACTCTGGTAATTACAAATGAAAGTGGACCACATTCTTTATGTTTAAATAGTTTACTTGCATCTTCCAATATCCTGTGCTTAAGTGTTACTTAGTGAAATCAGAGAAATTAGTTCTAGAACATTGCTTCTGGAGGAGGTTTTATATCTGTTCTCTACACACACACACACACACACATATGTATTTATTTATACATACATGATATATGCCTCTAGAGAGATTCTGTAGCAGAAATGGATGTGACACTCAAAAGTGTGAATGTTTAGGAAACTGGTCTTATATGTGCAGATTCTAGTGCTGTAGAATGTCTTGAATATGAATAGTCTACTATATATTTGGGTCAATTTTTACAAATGTATTCATTTATTTTTAAGAAACTAATCGATCTTTTCATCTGAGCAGGTTGAGTTTTTAGCTAAGAGTCTTTTAGCCTCTCAATTACATTAGTGTACAGGCTTTGTGAACTTATGTCTGAAGTGAACACATGTCCTGCCACTGAAGGTGTTAGACATGAGGAGAAATATAACAGAAGAAGTTACCTTTACTGGGGTTCTACTGGAATCCCTGAAGTGAAAGGCTTACATTTAATGGAAAGGGGCAGGAGTGTTCCTTGGACATGGACAGTGCTACATCACAGTGAAAGCTGCCATGTTTGCTCTGCAAAGCAAGTCTGAAGACTGGAAGTGAACTTCTGTTTCTTTTCTCTGGCCAAGACTCTACCAGCAGAAAAGACTCTCTTACCTGGGGTCTTAGGTTTCTCTTCCCAAGTTTGATTTTTTTCTGCTGCTACTCTTTTTCCTTTGTACCTAAAGTTCTAGCTCTTGCCTCACCAGTTCGTGTAGCCTGCTTGCCTCTGCAACCCTAGCAAAACTGCCTGTATTTTCTCAGGTGATAGCATTTGAGGTTTGCCTGCCTGTTTCAGACTTCCAGTGAAGGTTTGCAGTGGCTGCAACAAAGAAATGTGTTGATGCGTGAGATTAATTATGTCCAGAACTTAGCAATGCCAGTGTGTCAGTACACAAATGGAAAAGAAATCCAGTCTTGCATGTTCTTTTGTAAGTGCTGGAAGTCTCTTATTCTAGGCCAGCTAAGAAAGTTGTGTCCACAATGCCTAGTCATCAGATCCCTTCCTCGTCCCTGATCACTTATTCCTATTTTCTATCCTCTCCACAGTAATTTCAAGCTAGGAACTGTTTTCAGCCACTTGAAAGAAGGTTAATGTTTTAAAAGAAAATTATGTACTTCTGACTTTCCCAAAAATAGGTTTAAACATCTCATTGTTAAATTAGTGTGATATATCCAGATTCCTTCTTTCAGGTGAGGAGAACTCAGAGTATGCCTTATCCCATTCTGAAGGGTGCTTTGCTGTCCATTTCACCCTTTGCAAGAAGCAAGGATTTTGCCTTACAATTAAGCAGCCCTTGTCCCACAAAAATGAGATGAAGGAATTGGTATGAAAATGCTGGCAACTGAACGAGACAAAGTCCCGTTTATCCTGTCTTCTGTGTGGAGGTTTGTGTGTATTGGAAGAGAAGAGGGGATAATTTTGCTGTTGGTTACGTTTTGAACATTAGGAGGAACTCTCCAAGTGATAGCCCAGTGACCTCATATTACCTGTGGTGCATGTTCCTGGAAGGAACATTACTTTGTTGCCAAGGCTTTTGACCAGAAAGGCAAGAGCATCTGTTGTGTGCCACCTGCGAAGAAAAAGAGTAGATGTGAAGGCAAGTAAAAAAAAAAAAAAAAAAGGCAACAGATTTTCAGCTACTTTTTTAAAAATCTGGTTTAGCTGGTAAAAATCAGTGTCGTTTGTGTGTGTGGTTTTTGCTGAGGTGTTTCAGGCTGAAGCTTAGTTTTCAGTCTGAAAAGGGTCTTGTTCACTCCCAGAGTTTCTGCACCATGCTCATAAAGGGTTGGTCCAGTTTGAGGAGCTTCCAAAATAAAGCTTCTGCAAGATTAAAATAAACCTAAAAATACTAAATTTTAATTACTAGAAGCTTTGCTGATGATAGTGAATTCCATTTCAGTATTTGAAATATGAAGTGGTGTCTTCTTTCCTTAGGTAGGTGTAAGTGAAAGCTGTATCACTGTCCAGAAAAATGATAACTGACATGCATTGTGGTTTTGTACAGTATCATGGGATTCATCAGGTAGCAAACAGTGTGAGCAGCTACTACAGACACGTTCATCTTTCATGCAGGACAACTGTGGTGGTGCCTAACAGAAATAGCACAGAGGAGCCAAAAGTGGTCTCAAAACCTGAAACATTTCTGTGAGCCCCTGTGGCGTTTCCAGTCTTGATATTGAGCATGGGGCCTTCAGAATGTTCTGAAAAATGTATTGCTGTGTCAGTGATCTATGTAATAGGTACTAATTCATGTAAGACAGCCATCACCTGGATCAATTTTTCCATTCCCCCAGTACTGGGGGGATAGATTCCACTGTTGTGTGTTTCCTTGGATGGCTTCTAGATGTGCTGTAGATGAACCCTGGATTGTGCCAGGAAGAAGGTGAGGCTAAGAGGTAGGTGTTTAATGGTGTGTTCTTTTTGTTCTGTCTGTTCCTATATTAGAACACATGTAATAGAAGCTGAGGGGGATGTAGGGCTGAAGTACAGTCCTCTGTGAAATGCTTTGTCTGTGCAATAGATGCACAGACTCAATGGTGCAGTCTTACTCTTCATGAAGCCCTGGGATTCTTCCTGTCATAGTTTAACCCCAGCTGGCAACTATGCACCAACAACTGCTCGCTCACTCTCCCCAGTGGAGTGGGGTGGGGAGAGATTCAGGAGAGTGAAAGTGAGAAAACTTGTGGGTTGGAAGAAAAGACAGTTTAATAGATAAAGCAAAAGCTCCATGCATAAACAAAGCAAAACAAGGAATTTATTCACCAACTTCCCATGGGCAGGCAGGTGTTCAGCCATCCCCAGGGAAGCAGGGCTCCAACATGCCTAATATTTGTTTGGGAAGGCAAACACCATTGCTCCATCCTCATTCTTCCCCCAGCTTTATATACTGAGCATGATGCCACATGGAGTGGAATATTCCTTAGGTCACTTGGGGTCATTTGTCCAGGCTGTACCTCCTCCTGAATTCTTGTACACCCCCAGCTCACTTGCTGTTTTGTAGGCCTGTTTTCAGGGTTGTAGGTGAAGAGCTGTCGCTTTCCCAGCTGCATCCCTACATGTCAAGAGGACAGCTACCCTCAATGGAGATTCCAAACAACAGCTAGAAAGATGGTGAAGGGTCTAGAAGAGAAGCTATAGGAGAAGTGGCCTGGAGGAGACTGAGGTGGGACCTTGTTGCAGTCTACAACTTCCTTGTGAGGGGAAGGGGAAAGGGCAGGCACTGATCTCTGTGGTGACCAGTGACAGAATCCAGGGAAATGGCCTGAAGGGGAGGTTTAGGTTGAATATTAGAGAAAGGATTTTTACCCAGAGGGTGGTTGGGCACTGGAACAGGCTCCCCAGGTAAGTGGTCACAGCACCAAGCCTGACCACGTTCAAGAAGCATTTGGACAATGCTCTCAAGCACATGGTATGACTCTCGGGGTGTTGTTTGCAGGGGCAGGAGCTGGGCTCCGTGATCCTAATGGGTTCCTTCCAACTCAGGGTATTCTGTGATGGTGTGAGCCTTGCTGCACCCAATTCTGGTCAGCTGATGGAGTGGACAATTACTTTAGAATGGGTAAATCTGATGTCTGAATTTGTGTTACTGGATGAATTGTATTATGATGATGCAAAAACTTACTGCATGATGTTTTCTCTAGAGTTTTCAGGCTAAGTAGAAAATAAATCACTTCCTTACCTCCTGCTTACCTCATTAGGATCCAGTATTTACATAGGCAATGGGCTGTACTGAATATGTGGTATCTGTGCTTTCTGAGGTCTTCTTTCCCAAGGTGATAATTGGAAGTGCTATCAGGATACACACAGGCATTGTCACAGTCTGTATCTGTCTTGTGCTGCTCTTTGTCATGTAACCCTATCTGATTTATTCGGTGATTTCAGTCATACTGAAATTTGGCAGCCTAGAGATACAGAGTGGTGGTGTAATAGTAATCATTTGAGCTAGGCCCATTGCTGGTGCCATCAGTATCATGGTGGCCTTTCAAGCTGGAAAACCTGAATGCGGACCCAAGAAATGCTTCTGAAAGCAAGGATAAAGTAAGTTACTTTTGTATAACCTCCTGTAGGTTTGGCTGGAATGCGTAGAGGAAGGTCGGTCTGAACTGGATCAAGTGAGAGCTAGCAGTGCTATACACATTAAATGTTTATATGTTGCCAGTCTGCCAGCTAAGATGCCATTATTTTCCAGATCCCTCAGGTTTCTTCCCTCTCTTGTGACCTGACTTTTCCACTACTCCCCAGCCTCATGAATGTCTTTTTTCTTTCCAGCACCTGAAAGATTGCTTTCTCGACGTGTTAATACCTGATGTCATACACGATCTGTCATGCATCCTGTACCCAGCTGCTGCCTCTGCTACATTAGTACATGGTTATAGGCTAGAGTAGAAAAGAAAATAGTGAAGAATGGCAGAGGAAGCAAGTACTTAAGTTTACCAATCCTTTTTAATAGTTGAAAAGTAAAAATGATCTAATAACGCAAGCAAGGCTTAAAGAAAGTATATAAATAGTAGTGATGCTAATCAAAGCACAAAATTATAAGTGCCAAGTCTAGTGGGGAAGAGGTGCTTAAATATTTATGCAATAAGTTCTCCCTTCCCTTTCCCAGTCTTGTACTACCTATGGCCCTGCTGTTGTACCAACATGATGGTGGAGTGCTTAGGATATCTCATGGCTCCTGACAACCTCCAGCAGCCACCACATGAGCTGCAGCTAGCTGAAGTTTAATCTGGAGGCGGTGTGTGAACAGTTCGGGTGCCATTAGGACCTTTGGTGTCAGGAAGCCTTAATGCAGGTGGCTCAGCTGGTCATGATGGTCATGCGTAATGCTGCCCAGATGGCTGTTGTCAGTTCATGCCAAGGATGGACTTGGAATTTGCCCAGAAAATCCTTTATGGTAATTCTGAGGTCTTTATGGTACCCTCCACAGCCTCCTATTGACTGGAGTGGCAGGAGGGGGTGCCGGCAGCTGTGGAGCAGCAGGACCCACTGTCAACAGCCAGCAGAGACTGAGCCGCTGGAGCTGAGCTGTGCATGGGGCTGCTTCCCAAGGCCCATCTACTCTGGCACTCTTACCCTGGCAGGGCTTACTCAAGGCTAAAATTTGCTGTTCTGTATATGGATGCCAGTATTGTTCATTCCAGTTATCAATGCTTAGGAAGGCAAAATACCATCCGTAGTGATAGCTGCAGATGACAGTGATTGACGGGACAGTATATGTGGAGCATTTACTGTTACAAAGCAATCCAAATTATTTCCCTAGTCACAGTCCAATATACTTAACACTGTCAACCATGAAGTACCATATATACTAGCAAAAAAGTAGGCTACATCTGCAGGATGTGTTGTATAGAGACCTAAAAGTAGTTTAAGGTAACAGATGGCAACGCTCGGTCTGTTATATAAAATTATTTGTAAACGTCAGGAAAAAGATAAAAATAGAATTAATTCAGTCAAAAATTCCTGCAGGTTTAAAGAACATATTGAGATTATATCTGATGGACAATAGGAGTGTTTGACAGGAAAATTTTTGCAGTGGACCCAGTGTTTTGAAATTAAGCCTAAATGGTAGAAGAGGAGCGCTTCCCCTTTCTTCATCTCCTTTGGTATTTGTTGATTGAGTAAAAAGATGTGCAGCTTTTACCTTCAAAATCAACACCAGTGTGGGTCACCGCACTTCAGGGTTCAATCATGTTGCTTTGACATCCCAAAGTTCTCAGACTAAGCCAAGGTGGAAAGGGCTGAGGTGATTTTACCATCTTTACTGACTGAGTTAGTCCCAGCCATTTTTCAAAATGCCAAAGACTTCACTACTTTTGCTCCTTTGTGCTTCTGTTTCTCTTTCTTTTCTAGTCTTCTGATTTTTTTTTCCTTTGTGTTAATCAAGTTTCATTTAATTAGCCAAAAACTTGCCTTCTGCAATCTTGTGACCAGGTACAAAGCAGAGTTTTTGATGTGACAATAGTTTTGTAGAGCTTGGAGTGACTGAAAAATGACGCATTTTCATTAATAGTGGCTGGTATGGGACAACCTAGTAAGACCAAATGGCACTTTCTTATTTGTTTAGTATTCGGGGTTTTTTTCCTGCCTCTCTCTATTTATGGTGTTATGTTTATACATCCCTTTTGGTTTCATGCTGTGAATCTCTAAGCTATTTCAATTTGGTTTCCCATCCCTAAAAATACCATTAACACTATTACCAACATTTTGGTTTGTCAAGACTGTGAAAACAGGAGTGTTATTTCTGTTCTATATTTTGTATATCTAACATAATGGGAAAGGGATACAACTGAAGATTTAGGTTACCCTTCAAATTCTTCAACTGGGTAGGACTAGTCCTGCCTCCCCCACATTCTTTACAAAGTACTTGCATATTTCTAGGATGGTAGTCTGCAATGGAATTAAGCAGGATGAAATTGCTGCGTGCGTGATTTTGACATTTCATACAGTGCAAGGCAGCATCGTGTTAACTCCTTTGCACTGATTTTGGCAGTACACAAGGACCAAGGAAGTCACCACAGGGACTATATCTCATTAAGCAAAGATTTAGAAAAGGGTCTGGCATAGCTCCCTTGAAGTGGACTTACGTAACACAGCTTCACTGTACAGAAAGAAGTCTACTAAGCTGAGCAAAGTGATCTTCCCGGTATACAACTCTTGATTATCGTGTATTGATAAACGGATCATCTTAATTCAGAAAGAAAATGGCTCTGTTGGAGAGAATTCAAAAAATGAAGTGTTTGGGGGGAAAATGTCAAGATACTTGCCATATATATGGTCAGCAGTTCAATGAACAGGATGGAAGGTAATATAGCACTTATATGTATCAGAGATTGTGGGCAGCTTTTAATAATAATATAGAATCACAGAAGATGCAGCTTTATCTTATGCCATTAATTTCTACAGTTCGAGTGCTAGGAGTGATTAAACCTTTGAACAATTGACTGGAAAAAGTGGTAGAATTTAAGCGTGCTATGGCTCTTAACAGCTGTTTCTTTAAGCAATACGTTTGATGTTTGACATTTGGAAAAATTACATGGCTGTTGTATAGAGCAAGTGGTAACAGTGGTACCACTAGGCCAAAACATTACCTGGGACTGTCTTCAGCATCAAACTACATGGCTACTTAATGGAGTAGCCAGCTTCTGCAATGATTTCAAAGTCTTGTGTTAAAAACAGTCAGCTCTTTCTACCCAGAAGTCTGGGCCCTGGACTTCTCTTTCTTAGGAGGGAGTAATCCTGCCATCCTTACTGTATTTAAATTCCTCAACTCCATTGAGTCCAAAAGACACAATGACTATGGTAATGGTCCTTCTCTTCTTCCTGTAGTGTAAAAATCTGCAGAATGTCTGTGGCTACTATTCAAAGTCAGTGATTTCCTTTCTCTTTTCCTACTTGGATGGGGAGGGGGAATCATTACCAATGCACTCTTGCAGTATTATACACCGCTGTTCCCTCTATGAAATACAGTTACTCCATGTGTGTAGCATTTCCTTAGCTTCGCGTCCCGCTGCATTCACTATTCCTAAAGATCATGCTTAAACTTATGTTTAAACTTAAATTCATGTTCCAGGTGGTTCACAAGGCACCTGTGGTGTAGAGACATTCTTTTGGCCTTTAGAATGAATTTCTTCTTTCTGTACTGACACAGAGTCATCTTTAGTTTTGTCCTTCTGCTGGACATAGCTCTTCTCATGGTCACCTAAATGCAACTGCCAGATATGTTGGTCATGGAATATGCTCAGAGCTGTCCAATCACCAAACCCACTTCTAGATCCTGTTTTCATTCCCTGTACCTGGGAATAGCTGTAGCAATATCTGCCCATCCTAACCTGCACAAAGAGAGGTATTGTATGTCTTCCTTGAGCAGCTACTGATTTTCCTCTTCCTGTCCCCAAAAGCCAGGCTTTGCTGGTAGGGCGGTAGTGAGAGAAGCCCACTCGCTGCCATGCTTGGTCAGCTGCTGCAAACTTGGCCAAAAGGTTGCGTAGCTACTACTGCAGTGATCTGGGAGGGGTGAGGAGAAGGCTGATGCTGAAAGGCACTCCTCTTGTACTTTTTTTCACAGCCCTGCAGCTCTTTTTGCCTGGTTTTATATGCTGGAGTATGAACAGACTCAGGAGGCGCTATGCTGTCACCTTAAAGAAAAAGGGCTGATCAGAAGATCTCCACAAGTAGCAGTCTGAACTACTGACTGGACTGTAGATGGAACTTTTTATTGTTGTTGTTTTTGTTAGTTTGGGTGGTTAGTTGATTTTGTTGTTGTTTGGGTTGTTTTGGTTGGTTGTTGTTTGGGAGGGTGTTTAGCAATCAGTGTCAAACACCTAGTAAATACTTACTGGTGTTACAAATTAAAAATGCTTCTTATAAATGGCGATTTCTATGCTATGGGATAAAGCTTGTCAGTAGAACTGCGCTGGCAAGTAGGTTACAATCATTTTAGTGTCTTGGCATGGCTGTAACAGAACACTTCCTTTGCTTTCACAGAAGCTTCGCTTCCTTTGCTGTCATCATTGGCTCTAGTTGTGAATAGCACATTGCTTCTCTTGGGGTGCTTATTCAAGAACTGCAAAAGAACCCCTCAAACAAACTCAAGTTCTCTGCTTCAGGAAGGTTAGTCTTCTCAAACACTTTTCTTTGTTCTCATCTTAATTCCAGCAGGTTTTGTTTTCTATATTATTAAATAAGGATCATCATTCAGCAGTGGATCTCCCATGTATGTCTTTTTTGGTTACAGAAGGCAACTAGGCAATTGATGGATCCACTGCTGGTATGGTCAGTATTCCTGTGAAGTAATACAGGTCATATGCTCTATTTATAGAGCAGCTGTTGCAGCAAGAAACTATCACTTAATGTGGGCCTTTAGATCAATCTACATTATGGTCTGCTTTTCAATTAAAAAAAATCAGAAATGCTGTGATAAAGGCTAATTTCCTTAGATTCTTCCTTCTTTTATACAGGAATGATACATTTAATTTTAAGTGCCTGTGTTTGTGCCAGCAGATTTTTCTCTACAGCTAGTGCTGACAAATTGCTCTTCCTCTTCAAGGACACTCCTCTGTGTTCTGCTACAGGATAACCAGCTAAACCTAATCTCAGGCTTTTTCAACACTTGAAAGGAGCTGTTTACAGACTTTTTCAGGAAGCATAGATTGAGATTTTTTCAGCTGTCCAAAGTGAATTTGGGGAAGCAGTGAGAGAACAGGGATTCAAACACAGTGGTACCCAGATGGGTCTGGTGGTTTGGAAGTAGTCTAAAGCTATGCAAAAAATGACTAACCTTTTCTGTGGAAGCTGGATATACTCATATGAGGAGTCTGCAGCCACCTGTCATGGTATTGTCACCTAAACCACAGACTGGCACATTTGCTGCATTGTTAGGCAGTACTCTGCAGCCTGATATTGAACCTGACCCAGAACATGGTTTCCTGTTTGTAGTTCAGGTGTGTTGCTGTGTGATACAACTTGTTCAGCAGCCTTTGTATTTCTAGTAAGAACCTGCAAAGCTCAGCTTGCCTTAAAAGCTACAGGAAAAAGGTAAAGGAGCAAACAGTCTTCTCTATCTCACTGTCATGCTGAGGTTATCAGAAATGCCTGTTCTTGGTATCTACAAAAACAAAAAAAGGAACTGTTTGAAAAGCAATACATGTATTTATATTTTTCCCCACTCTTGCCTCCTTTTTGTTTTATCTACTGTAACCTGAATTTGGCAAACTGCAGGATGGGTTGTGAATTATTGTATTTATGTCGATATATGCAAATGATGGAAAAAAATTTGAGTTCTTACACTCTTAGACTTGATAGTGACTGCTGTTTCATGTAAGAACATACTATTTTATATAAAGAAGTATGTAAATAAGCACATCCTTAAGAGCTGCACAAATTTAAGATGAAAGTATGATCATTTTCTCCAGCAATAATTCCACTTTTTTATTGAGTTTCCATTTTGGCTGTTTTTTTCTTTTTGCATTTAAAAAGTAGCTTCCATTCTCCCTGAAGTGATTTAGCAGTTTGAAAAAAGGACAGATCTTTACGTACATGTGGAAAATAATTTTCTTAAAATGAATGCATCTATTCAGGCACTTTTTCACACCTTTGCCTGACAGACCTTATTTTCCTTTTATTTTTAAAAAAAATATTTTGACCATTCCCATGTGACCATTTTCATTAGCTTTTCCCAAAAATACACTATACTAGAGAGAATCCTAGGCCTGTGACTGAAATCAAACGAGTTTCAAACATAAACCAATGACCTCATTTGTCTTGCATAAAATATATGGGGTTTATTTTTGTTGGAACAGTATGACCTTACCATGTAATGAACATAAAATATATCTCCTGATTCAATGTTCTTATGATTTAACCCCTTCCTCCTTTTCTGAATTTGGTTACTTCTTCCTGTCAGAAGACTTCACATCCTCACAATGTTTTGTTTCTTTAAGGCGACTTCTTTTTGTTAAGATGACCCCATGCAGTGCTGCAGGCTCAGGGAAGAGAGGCTGGAAAGGTGCTCAGTGGAAAAGGACGTGGGGTGCTGGGCAACAGCCACCTGAACATGAGCCAGCTGTGCCCAGGTGGCCAAAAAGGCCAACGGCATCCTGGCCTGTACCTGAAATAGTGTGGCCAGCAGGACCAGGGCAGGGATTGTCCCCCAGTACTCAGCTCTGCTGAGGCCACACCTCAAGTTCTGTGTCTGGTTCTGGGTGCTCACTGCAAGAAGGACGCTGAGGTGCTGGAGGGAGTCCAGTGAAGCGCAGGGGAGTTGGTGAAGGAGCAGGAGGCCTATGAGGAACAGGTGACGGAACTGGGGTTGTTTTGCCTGGAGAAAAGGAGGCTCAGGGTGACTTTATCATTCTCTACAGCTGCCTGACAGGAGCCAGGTGGGGATTGGCCTCTTCTCACAGGCAATTTGTGACAGGACAAGAGGACAGAGCCTCAAGCTGTAACAGGGGAGGTTCAGGTTGGCCATTGGGAAGAATTTCTTCATGGAAAGGGCCGTTAAGCGTTGGAACAGGCTGCCCAGGGAAGTGATTGTGACACCATACTTAGACGTGTTCTAGAAATGACTGGATGTGGCACTCAGTGCTATGGTTTAATTGACAGGGTGGTGGTCTGTCAAAGGTTGGACTTGATGATGTTGTAGGTCTCTTCCAACCTGGATGATTCTGTGATTCTTTATCAACATAGTGTTGAGTTTATCGTGACTGGACTTTTACTCTTTTATGTTTCAAATAATGCTGGTAAAGATCTCATTTTCCATACACCAACCCCCAACTGTTAATGACTACATAGAGAAGTGTGTTGTAGGAATGGATTCTAGTAAAACACATTTCTAAATCTTCTTCCAGTTTATACTATTAGCAGTATTTTTTTCTCTCAGTTAAGTCTCTCCCCTTCAAAGAAAGCAAGTTTAGGTAGTTGCACTTAAGTTCTGATGACCAAGTTGACTACTACTTAATTATTGTCCTACTGGTGCTTGAAACTCTGGCAGTAAGCTTAGTATTTCATAAGAAATGCTGAACTGTAAACACTTATACATGCATTTTGAAATAGTTTATGTACTTGCCCTTTCTCAAAGCTCTCTGACCTTACCTAATCTGATTATGTAGAAAAGATGGTGGGTAATTTCAGTTAAATATTGCTATTTTCTTTACGTCTCTGTGGTGGGAAAACCTTGGCTGGATGCCAGGTGCCCACTAAGCCACTCTATCACACCCCCTTCTCATCTGGACAGGGACAGAGAATAAGAAAAAGGTTGCGTGTGCAACGGTGAAGAGAAAAAAAAGTATTTTTATTCTCTATTTCCCATCAGCAAGTGATGTCTGGCCCTTCAAGTGGAGTTTTCCCATTTCCTGAAGAAGGAGGAGTAAAAGTGTGATGGCTAATAGATGATTCAAGAGTTGGTGCTAAGATCAATGGATTACTGAGATCAGTACAGGAAAAGAATATTTCATAATGGATGTGCTAGTATTATGGATGCTTTTGGAGATTCAGTTTAGACCTATGCAGTGGGCAATAAAGTTGAGATAGAGCTACATTTGTGTACAAACCATGCCTACATGAACACATGGAAGGGCATAGGATAGGAAGGCTCATCACAGGGTATGGCATGGAGAAAGACACAGAGAGTGCTGTTAGAGCAACAGTCATCCTAGGCAAACTGCTGGGAGCAAAAAAACACACACTGGTTTTAAGAAAGCATTTTGTAAACTCATGAGAAAACTTCTGTGAGACAGTTGTAAAACCATGGAGGAATAAAATCTGGGTTTCCAAGAGCCCCTTCCTATTGTTTGGTCTTAAATGTTTATCTAGATGGTCTCTAACAGTTTCCTCTTGATCTTGTCTTATGACAACTTCTTTTTGTTAACTGCCATTTTATAGTGTCATGTCACACTTAACATTGCAGCTGCATAGTTTTTAAGCATTTCAGACTTCCCCATGTCTCTTGAAACAGAAAGGTAGAATAAATCCATAGCCACATGCTTCTTTGTTATTCTTTCTTACTCAAAAGCTTGTTCTGCTTTATAATCACTTGCTTTTTTAACCAATTACTTTGCTATGGCTGAACACTTTTAACCTGACTTTTTAGGAAAACAAGGTTTATGTGATTGTGCTAATATCTGCTAATCGTTCCTTATGAACTTTGAATTAATTTTCCTGTTTTCGTCCAGATTTGACCTATAGGAAGAAAAATTAGGAATATTAAGTTTCTAAAATTATATATGCCTTTATCTAAACAGCTACATCAAGAAGGGAGCCTGCTAGAGGAAAGGCTGTAAGACCTCAGTCTCATCTGTTACATTAAAATCCACATGAGAAATGATCCTATAGGCACAACTCCAGAGGAAATGGCAGTTTAAGAAAAACACAGGAAATTCTAGAACTTTGCTATACTAATGGCATACACACATGAATCATTCTTGGTCCCAGTTTTAAAGGACTACTGCTCATCCCCAGCTAAGTAAGTACCTACAGAAAGTGTGCTAAAAACTAGCATAGGGTTTCTCAGCAGTGGTGAATGATCAACATATATTCAAACAGTCTCTTTTCAAAAATAAAAATTCTGCTGTTAGGAGAAAAGAGAATGTGTTGGGAACAAGACTGTTTCATGGTGATTCTTTTAGGAAGCACAATTTTTAAGAACATAGGGTAATTATTTTGAAGTTGTGACTTTGTGAGTTTTATTCTTCTGAGCAATTTCTTGAAAGCCCACTCGTCTACCTGTGCCCATCAGTGCTGATGACAGAAGTGACAACACCAGCTACAAGAAATGACTATGAATGCAATGATGGTAGCAATAGTAAGAGTACAGATGAAACATGTTTCCACTAAAGGCTGAAATTTAAGTTAAATGACTCTGACTGTATTTACCACTGATGATAATAAGCAATTAGTTCCTTTCCATAGGAAAGAGGCTGAGAGCAGGAAATACAGTATTCAGCATTTTTCTGTTACACAAATACCTTCCATTTCCTTCTTCTCATCTACAAAACTGTTTTTATGCATAACTCACACATATATTCTGCAGCACTTTTACACCTGTCAGTAATAGCTGTAATCGAACAGATA
Organism: Origma solitaria; assembly: GCA_013397895.1. NCBI lineage: Eukaryota > Metazoa > Chordata > Aves > Passeriformes > Acanthizidae > Origma > Origma solitaria. The sequence continues at coordinate 69,144 of VZRL01004398.1, read as the reverse complement.
GTTCTTTGCATATGAGCTGGAGTCAGCACCTTTAACCTAAAGATAAGCAAGGTTGATTATACATCTTTGATCTCACAAACCCTCACTTTGCTAATCCCCAGCCAGTTGTGTACTGCAGTGTCATGCATTTGTGCACAAGCAACTGATGATTTATCCTCTCTCTAGCAAAACTCCTGGTGACCCCTCCTCTCCTCATTTATGGATGGCAACAAAATTCCCAGTGTGGGAGCAAAATGGAGCTTCACAAAGGACTTTCCTTATGGTCCTGCAGCTTCAAAACTCTACTTGGAGATTTTTTCTTACCTCTGCATTTATAAGCAATATGCTGTACACCTGACTGATAATTTTAACAGCTTTTCTTTCTTGAGGATCAAAGCAGGATGGAAGTTACTGGGCCTGATCCTTTCTCCAGGAGATCTCAAGGTAATGTTAAGACTTCTGCAAAGGTAAACAAACAAACCCCTACCCCACTGGTACACTAATTCAGTTCCATGAGCTTCTTTACAGCAATTTTTTTAGCACTGAACAAATGTGAGCACAATGTTCACTTCAGCTGCCACAGTTAGCCCTAGACCTTTGTACGCTGAGCAGCGCAACCCCAGCTTGCTGTCACAGGCAGGTTTGTTTGGCTTTCTGTGGCTCCTCTGCTGCTGGTGCTGTGCCCCCACGGTGGTGGCTGTTGTCCCACGGTGGCATTTGGCTGTGCCCCCGTGATGCTGGGTGGGCTTATGCCAGGGCTCGTGTGCCCACAGCTGAGGGTGTCACCGAGCGCACATGCCACTTCCTCACTCCAGACATTTCTTTGCGCCTGTGGTCCTCCACACGTCACTGCATGCAGTGCTTTTAGCTCAGGATTTTCATTCTCTGTGTAAGTTATGCATTTCTGTGGGCAGAATACTTAGCTGTAAGATGTGTGGTGTTTCGACTGGAGGATAGCAGAGAGGTGCTCCTGAAGCCTGTTCTGTTTATGCTGTGCACTCCTTTGACAGAACCAGGCTTTTCCTGGTCATGGCCACAATCTGAGCCCAGCAAATCCCCAAGCAGTGTCCTTTCTTAACCTGTGGGTACTTTTAAGAGATTTGCAACACCATTTTTTGTTGTGTTTTGTATGCAACTATATAAGAGTGGTTTTAATCACAGCCTTGGGCAGTCAGTGATTTCCTTCTAGTGTTTTCCAAGAGAAGTCTGCTTCTGGTCTTTGTTGTTGGGACCATAAGCAGGAGTGGGAGGGTTGTGGGTTGATCCAGAGCTAAGATGGTCAAGTAGCATCAAAGGAAGGGAATGTCTCTTTCCGTGTCTTAATGGTAAACACATTGGCACTTGAGCATATTTGTCTGCAGATTGCTCTCTTGCAGTAATTAAAGACACCTTTTCATGAAAATGGTTCTCAGAAGTTCAAAGAAATGGAGGAGGACGATGTGTAAAAGAGCACCTCATAGGGCTCATCAGTTATTAACATCCTTTTCAAAGGTTCAGTCCTTTCACATTGTCCGTCTTGTTAAAGCAGGAATATTTTTGTGAATGCGGTAACTGAGCTTTTTTGCTTAACCAAAAAAAAAAAAAAAGTGAATTTGTGTATTCTGGATTCTAGTCCTGCACTGCTGGTGCTTCGGCAGTAAACAAGTCACATCATAGTTTAGATCCTGAGATGCCAATTAAGCCTGCCTTAAGAATATTAAGCAAGAGGAATCTGAGATGAACAGTACTCCAGGATGTCATGTGGACTATAGGCCCTAAAAGAGAATGTCTTTTAGGCTGGTGTTTCTGTGATGAAAAATAACTGTGCTTTTAAAGTAACCTTTGAGATTCACTTACATCTATGTGTGACATCGTGTCAAGGGTTAGAGTAAGTCCATGTTAAATTAAGGGACAGGAAAAAAAAAAGGTGAACCATTTGCTAAGAAGCAGTCATTTCTTCCAAAGTGTGTGTGACATCTATGCTGTTGAGAATGCTTATTTGTAGTTTTCCAGCAGACTTGAACCCATCCAGAATGGGATTTAAGTGGGAAGAAATACTTTGGATTATTTTGGGATGAACAAAGATCTGCCAATATGCAGGTCAGTACTCTGAAGAAGAAGGTTCATTTTATTTTTTTAGGAGATTTTTGTCACAGGTACAAACAGTGTATGAAAACATTTTAGTATGCTACTCCTTTTTTTTCTTTTTTCCCTGTAAATTTGAGTTTTGGCAAAGTAATACTGGACATAATTTATACAATTATCTTAAAGTCTCTATGGTGTGCTATAGGGATCAATATGAGATTGATGGCAACACAGGAAGATGGGAAGAAGATGCTCAGGCTGACATAAAACTTTCTGTATTCTTCAGGCCCCTAACATGGGCTTCAGCTTTGTTTTATTTGTATGGGATTTGAGGGTTGGTTTTATAGGTACCATTGGTCCCTGAAAGCTTTTAGTGAGATTTATAGCTGTTTGTGCATTTATTCTTCAATCTCTTGTAAAGGTGTATGAGATTTTTGTGGAAGCTTTACATGCATCATAATTTATTCTATTGTCCTAGTCTTTTCACTTCTTAAAATAACTGTTATTATTTCATATTTTGAAGGGCTGCAATATTGTTTTCTGCTTTTTTCCCCTGCTGAATGGAGATTAAGTGGACTATCTTAGTTTCAGGTAGAATTCAGATAGAATGTCACCAGGACAGCGGAATGACTGTAAGCGTTCATCCGCCTTGGATGAAATCCCAACCTGCAGCATTTCTGTCTCCCACCTTGGAAAGACCACTAGATCTTTGTAGATGGGCTTTAAAGCTGGGCATAATCCAGCAGTGACTGAAATGCAGAGCTATACAAATCAGTGACTTTTAACCCCACCACACGTCAGTCCAGGTGGTAAGAGAAATTGGTAAATGACTGTTTTCAGCCCATTATCCCAGTTAGTGCTCCTAATACAAGAAACACTTATGGCACCTCCTGTGTGCAGGTGCACACACTTGTGCAAACACACTTTATTCTGCATTCAAATTTTCTAATTCAGGTAAACTTTTAAAGCACTTGAATTTCATTTCATGCTCCTGAAAAACAGTTGGTCTTTCTGGAGAGAGTAGTCACCTTTCCCTTTGCATTTCATCCTTTCTCCTCTTATTTGTGTGAAGAAATTCTATCACTCAGTTGTGACATTTCAATAGTGGATGCTACACACATTTTAACTGAAAGCATATTCTTCTAAAATAAAACCTAGATATATTTACTTGTCAACAGATACGCTCTATAACTTCCATAAAGAGGACTGAATGATAAAAGTAGTAAAATATGTGAAGCATTTAGGTGTTTCTGAAATCTACCCTTAAAAAGAGCAAGAGCCAGCAATCCCTTGTGCCAACCTCTTTTATCTCTTGCAAAGCTATTTCTCATTTACTGTAATGCTTAACAATTCCATTTCACAGTGTGCTTTAGATTCCCAACAACAGAAAAAAAATTACTTAAGAAAAAACAACTTGCAAATCCAAGAGCCAGCGTCTGTTTCTGTACAGTTCTAAATGAAGCCTTACCATTTCTTAACTAATGAGAATCTTTTCCATGTGGAATAAATTCTTAGTTCTTAGCAGCATTAGCAATGCTTGGAAAAAGAAGTATTTTAAATGGTTCAGTTGCCAACTGCCTTTGATTGTCTCAATAAGACATTGAAACAGACCTTCTGCTCTAAATTAATAAGGCCAATCACAGCCACACAAAGCCCAGAATGACCGATCATTCTTCTGGTGTCCTCGCTATCTTTACTGAGGTCAGATAAATCACTTTCAAGCCGTTAAATCAATGATCATAAATTAGGACTCTGTTTTTACAGCACCTTGTGGGAAGTTCTCATGGTTAAATTAATCTAACAGCTGCAGCAATGAGCACCTCCCACAAGATCAGGTCAAAAGTTCTCCCCCCATACACCACCTTTTTTTTAAAAAAGGGGGAAAAGGACTGAATTATTTGTTTTTACCTAGCACACAAAATGGAATCCCTCCATCTATCCCTGCTAATTCGTGTTTCAATTGTACCCAGCTGTTTAAATTGCACTGTGCTGAGATTGCCTTGATCCCCAGGTGCTGGTACTCCATCTGTGCTGCTCTGAGAGACTATTTACAGCCGAGGTTAGGCCAGTGATTGCTGGGATGGAAAACTCATTTCTCAGCCTGGCTTTTATTTACACTCTTATTAAAGATCCTTTCACTCATGTTGGAATGGCAGCTAGTGGCTGCAGTAAGCACTTGGCATTGAGCCAAGCAGCAAAATTACCATGTCGATGAAAGATAGCCTGCTTCCATTTTAACCTTTCACTGTTCCCCCCTTTCCATCTATATTTGCATGAAGAAGGATGATTATTGAAAGAGATAGGGGGACAAAGGGATGAGAGAATTCTAGTCAAGTAAGCTTTTCAAGGGATAAACCAATGGTTTGTGACCAATTTTGAAAAATCTTCACTGCCTTATTAATTTCCTACTCCTTTCCCTTAATTGCTATTAGAGTTTATTTTCACAAGAAGCAACAGAGCTGCTCATGCTCTGCTCGCATCCTTCCCCCACTGCTACCCTTGTGAACATGACCCTGGGTATGTCTGCAATGTTGAGGTTTCTACTTCATCCCCAATGCAGGTCACACAGAGCCGCAGCAACACCCTCAAAGCATTTTTCTCCTACAAATACGCCTCTTGGAAATGAATCACCTCCTTGGGAGCAAGCAGCTCATTGCACACAGCATGTAATGTTACTGGGGAGGGCAAGGGGAGAGTGTGACCAGTTCTGGGGGAGGCTGGCATGCAATCATCACACTATGGCCCTAGATGCATTTAAAAAATAGCAATAACTATTTCTCTAGAAACCTCAGCATATTTGTTTTTAAGAGCAACACCGGATTGGTGGAAAGCAACAAAATCCACCTCAGCTGTTGCAATACAACAACTAAGATTGTTAAATACCAACTATAACCCAGTGCAACAAGGAGGAGACCCCCAAAACCTGAAGTGTCTCTACCAAGCTGTACTTGTGAGGCAGCCCATGATCTGAAGTGCAGCAGCTGTGCTGGTTCTTGACTGCAGGCAAAACCATGCTTTTCTCTCTTTGACTGTTTACAGAGCAGAAAAAGAAGAGATGAGTCTTTTTATTTTCCATTTTCCTGAGTAGAGAAGCAGTGACTCTACTGACAAGTTTACAAAGGTTGGTGTTCATGCTCTTGAGCCTTGTTTTGGGTGGTATTCATCCCCTACCCCAACAAGAAATGAAAAGGAAAAGGAAAAAAAAAAGGAGGCTATATTGTGAGGGATTTATCCCTTTACTTAGATGTTCATGTCATCTGTTGTTTAGCCATTGCTTAACCTTGCAGCTCATCACCAGGAGGCTGCTGGTGGTCAGGGGCAGGTGGCTTCACTGGCCCCAGCTGTTGGACAGCCATAGTCTGGTGCATTCCCAGTAGTTGTGGAGAGATGCAGCTTTTCAGTACAAAGGTAGCTGTTGAATCCTCCAAAGAACAAAAAAAAAATTGAGTTGTTCTGAGTTCAGTTTTTAAAACTCGATTTTGTTTCCACTGAGTATGAGGTGTCTGGAAAAAGGGGTGTCTTGTTAGTTGCTGCTCAGAGTTAGTTATTAATTTTTCCTATATATATATATATACACACACATATGTATATAACAATATATATGTAATTATGTATATTCAAAAATCTTATTTATATACAAAATCTTATTTATTAGAACTCAGTCTGTGCCATATAGCTAACCTCAGGACTCCAGGTTTGTTGGGTGTTTTTTCCCCATTTTCTAATTGACTGAGTACTCAAGACCCCAGCTATGGGCTTTCCTAATGAAGCCAGCACAGGGAAATCTTGTAGCAGAAAAGAATGACTGGGACATTTTATATAACAGTAAATATTTCTCTTTTTTCCCCTCTCTTTTTTTTTTTTTGGCACTAAACAGACATTCCCTAAAACACCCTTCTTAAAAAAATGTAACCACAGCAAGATTTACCATCTCAGCATTGTGTTTTATATTTTTCCCCATTCACAGAATACTTATATGTCTGGACATGAAATTTGGTTTGAAACTTGTGTTTTGATTCTTGTCTGGTTCATTTAAACTGCTTGTATGCTGGTGCTCAAGCAGAGAAGGAGTAAGAATGATGTTCCAGCTCTTTTAACATATTCTGAATTACCAGATGTAAAATTCGATTGCATGAGTGCTGGTGAAAAACAAGCACTAAGAGGGGGCGCAGAGACCAGCAAAGTAAATTTATTTTTTTAATTGGGAGCACAGTGAACACAATCCTCAGAAAATGCAGCATAAGAACTTTGTATTAGGAGCTTGTTCATGGAGTACCTTGATCTCAGCTAGATTAGATGCAGTTGACATTTGGCTGACAAAGCTCTAGGGAAAGCTGGCGGATGGTAAGAAATAAGACATTTGGTGCAATTAGCTGTGCTACCAACCCAGGAATGAAAGTAAACAGGCACAACATGGGGACAAGAGGATTTTTCACAATCAAGGCCTAAACTGCTTGCGGCTGCCGGAATTCCCTGCTCTTTGTACATTCTTTGGCAATTTCCCCTTTAAATAACTGCTTTGCTTCTAGATTCTGGATAACTGCAACTGGGTTTGGCTTCTCCCTGCCTCCTCTTGCCCATCCCGGTATGTGCTGTGATGCTGCACTGTACCCTGAAACAGCTGCCTCAGCCCACATTGGCCACAAAGGGCTGCAGGTTTAAAAATTAAACTAATACACATTTAAGAGATCTGGATGGGCAGGGTCAGTCTAAATTCTGAACAGACTGAAATGACTGCAGGGCTGTCGGCTGCTTTTACATCCTTGAGCTTTATTGAATATTACACTGGGCAGAGAAATAGTCTCTGTTTAGGAACCATTTGTGCTATTTCATGAGGTGACTGCCTAGTCATTTGTCTTCCACAGTAACTCTCATGGGAAAACAGGTACTTTCCTTGTAATTTTACTCATGGATATCCTGCAGAATTTCCATATCCTTAAGTCTTACTTTTCTAAAGCAAAAATAGCAAAATTTAAGGTTTCTTTGCTTAGTCCCCAAAAAAGTTGTAGCAATTACAGAAATACACAACTGGCATATGAGAAGCTAAATGCTGTATCTGACCTTGTGTGACAGCCTTTAGATGTTCCAGACAGCTCTTAATTTGCCAAGGAGAAGTAGTTTTCCTGGAGAATAACTGAGCCAAAGAACTGGGGTAACAATGGCTCAAAAAGTTGAGCCCTCTAAAAACCATTAAAGTTTCCCCTTTCAAATAGGAGAATTAAAATATTACAGGCATGTAAGTTTTAATTTTGTGGTAATGAGAAAGTTCAGGATAACGAAGAAACCATTCCCCCTTCTATGTGTCTTCCCTTTAGCTACCAGCATTCCTGCATTGCTGGTGATGCTCTCACTGTCAGCACCTGCAGGAAGCAAGAGGTGTGAGGAGGTAGATGGCCAAGGACTCATTGGCACATCTCAAACAGCAGTTAATTACTCCAAAACGTTTTAAATCAGAGAGGGGCACAGTAAGGAAAGGAAATGAAGGAAAAATACCACCCCATGCCATAAATGAACCAGGAAGATGCTCTGTTGGGAAAGTCCTTGAATTACCACAGACAAGCAGAACACCCAGGCAACAGACTTGTGAATCCAGGGATGACTGAGAAGCTCATGGAAAACACCACACCATTACAGCTGTTGTAGTGCCATCCTGACAGAGGAACACTATGAGAGATTGATTTCTGTTGCTTAAGGGAATAAATACCTGCAGTCAAGATGAGGGACATTTTGACCCTTTAGAGGCTGAGAAATTATGCTCTAAAACATGTAAGAATGTAATTCTAGTATTAGGTGGCCTCAAATTCATGAAGTATCAGAGATCTTATCGATCTACGCATCTAAAGAATCCATTTTAAATTAGCTACAGTAAAGTTCTAATTTTCTCTTTCTGCTGCAGCTACCTCCCTCTTGTCTTAGTATTTTGTGGCAGAGTGCTGTGGACCATTGCTACAGCTTCAAATTTATGATTAATTTTTCTTAAATTATTAAGAGTCTCCAAGTAATGTGTCTTTATCTACCTGTCTACCTTTATCTACATTTTGTCTACCTTCATCAAACACCTTTTCAGAGCACAATTTCCCCTGAAATAATTTTAACATCCCCCAAAAGTTATGGCATCCTTTGTTTTGCAAAGTGGAGGATTTAAAAAAAACAAACCTTCATCCTTCCTCCTAACAAGAACAGGATGTGCAAAAACTTTGATTTATATAAGCCTTCCTGGAAAGCATGAGAGAAACTCTGGAATCTGTAAAAGCCACTATGTAAAAGCATAAAGAAGTCAACTTTCTGTGAAAAGTACATTGCTCTACCAGGATACATTAAGAAGAGAAAATCTCAGGCCTCAGTTTTGCAGAAACTGTACAAAATACAATAAATTACTGCGATTGTTCCCTTATGTCACTTTAGTTAACTGAGTACGTTCAGCAGGATACATGAATGGATTATTTGGCAAGCACTGACTTATTGCTTACATGAATTACAGAAACTGATGGCTAAATTTTAAGAGTTGTATTGATTACCTCAAAAAATTTTAAAAACCAAGCCTTACTTGATCTACAAGATTACAGAATTTAGGGCATAGGAAATGCAGAAGCAAGAGGATGATGTGGAACAAGGTCCTTTAGGTTCAGTGGGTGTGCAACAGTTCCCTGTCACTGCATGCTACCAACTCTTACTATTCAGCTAACACCAGCAAGCCAGGCAAAGCTGTGCTGAAGTTTTATTTGCACAGCAATTTTAAACTTGACACGGAGGTCAGACTGCAGTAATAAACTACAGGACTTAAGGGGAAAGTAGTGAAGCAAGAGTGAAAGTAACACATGGCCTCTCTCTGCGCTCTCTGTTGGGCTCAGTGGAGACAATGGGCACATGCAGCACTTTAAAAACGGGAGTAGCACTAGAACAGATGTTTTCACTGCTCTCTCACTAAGCATCAGGTGAAATAGGAAGCAGAGAACCACTTGAGCTACAGTGCAATATTTCAACACATAACGAGTAGACACATGCCCAGCTCTCATTTTCTTGGCAAGCCAGGTGGGCACTGTCTGTGGCTGTGCTGGTACAGTGCAAGGCCAGTGTAAGTTCCTGCATCTTCAGTACCTGCAAAAGCACCTTTGGTTACTAAACAATTGTGAGAGATTGCTTCAGTGGAATCTATGAATTCACCATTACTCCAACATAAACTCAGAGCAGAATTTAAGACAGTGATTCCTAAGGAACTGAGGATAAGGGAAAGCTTACTCCAACTGTGTTGTCATTTCCAAAATTACACCCAGTGCCTCAGAGAGCTGGTAGTTGATCACTTTGCATAGCTCTTCATTGAGTCAGAACATGGCAACTGGCAGTCTGAGCAATGAATTATGATCTGATGGCAGCACAAAGCTCTCACAGCTATCCTACAACTGAACTCTTCCAGATCAACCCATATGCTAATGCACCTCATAGAAATTTACTTCATCAACTCAAGAGTGAGACTTTTTGTCAGTGAATCATCAGTTCCCTTGTAAAGCAGAGTGTGCTACTTGTCCATATTGCACAATTAGTAATACACATAAAAAGACTCAGGGAATCTTCATGACAAAGGCAGAATAAGAATGATTATAGATCTAGATGGATATATATAATATATAATTTAAAATTTTATTTTAAAACTTTGCACATACACTTCTTCAGTATCCTCCTCTTTTGTTCATTGCACTGAAAAGTTTCAAAAAACACAAAATATATCCCTTTACTAAACATTTTTTGTTCTTAGGTTACAAAAAGATTAACATTTCACAGTCACAAAGCAGAAGTACATTGGTCCAAAACACCTTCCTCCAGCAGGTCCTCCTTTCCTCAGGACATGTAAACCCCAGACAGTTGTATAGATCTCAAATGAAGATATTAAGATGAAGTACCCATTGAAGGAAAGAAAAATGTTGCAGGTATTAAAAAAAAAATCAAAATAAGACACCTACATGAAAGAACACCTACAGCAATGGATTAAAAAAAACCAACAGAATGAGCATGGAGGTGGAGCAGGGCATCCTCCTTCAAGTATATCACAGGTAGAAATACAGCAGCACAGTTACAGCATCGTTTGGTCACTCTCTCTATGGTAGCCACATCACTGAGCCTTCATCTAAGACACATGGAGGAAAACTACTTACACATAAAATGTCGGGAGGAACAATTCTATACAGTTTGCCATTTATGGTTGATAGAGAAATGCTGAAAGTATTTGTACATAAAATGTCAAATAACAGGAAAACACCAAGGCTGGAAGAAACACAGCAGATGCGCTCGAAGCATGTAGTGTTCTTTGAAAACCTAGCAGAAGTTCAGAGCCAAAATCTACCCAAACATCAAGAGCAGTTCTTCAGAGACATCCTGGAGGGACAGAGTCAACAGTAACTCACAAACCTCTCATCATAGTTTAACATGGAAGTAACTGTACATGGAAATCAACTGCTAAGAGCAGATTCTGACCACTTTCTCTTTAGCCTGTTAGCCCTGTTGTTTTTAGCATTTATTTAAAAAATTCTCTCTCCAATGTGAGGCTACTGAAAAGCAGCCCTCTCAGACAATACACTTTTGTGTTCATGAAGGATTATTGTCTTAATGCACCAAAAGATGGCTGAGCGCCTTACATAATCAGGTGCAAATTAAATTTCTAATCACCTTCAACAAATTAAATAAAATTTTAGGCAGTAGTACAAGAGAAAAATATCTGACATGGCTGTTCTACTTTCTGCAACAGTATAGTATGTCTACTAGAATGGTAAAAGCTTCTTGGTTTTGAGTTTCTAGAAATGGGACTGCACTAGGCACCAGCAGTGTTACACTGCAGCTAACTGGAACTCCATCACCAGCGCCTTTCTTTGCCATTACCCAAGGAAGGACAGAATTTGCCTAACTTTCTAAGCAGTGCCTATGCAGAGGCAAGGCAGAGCACTATGTGCAATACAAATGCAGATGTAACTCAGGACTGAGGCTCCTTGCTGCTGAGGCTGAAACAGTTTGGGAAAATAAGGGAACTTGACTAGCAAAACCCAGAGCACTGCTGGCATCAGGCAGTAACTAAGATGACACGCCAAGGATCCAAAATTTGGACTTGGGGCCTAACTTGCTCCAGTTTGAGGACACAGGCTGTCTGCTCCTACCTTGGGAGCTTCACTGAACCCTAGAGCAGCTGCAAGTCTGAACACAGCAATATTCATCCTGCACCTATCTGAAAAATGGCATTGTGCACCATGGATGCTCCCTGCCATCAGTGTTTTCTAATGCTGTGACTCATTAAGTAATTCAGCCTTTAAAGAGAATTAGAAGTGGTTTTAATTATTCTTGCTTCTCACGTAACACCTCTCCAATAAATGACTCCCACCTGCAATTTCTGTGAGCCTTAGGTGTATAAATGTATTTACACCATGCCTTGAAGCAGAGCGTGACCCGAGCTCAGGGATGCAAGAAGCTCGTACTGAAAGCAGATAAAAGTGAAAGCCCAAGTACTAATGCATGGATCAGAGATGTGCCAGACACTCTGGGGGAGGCAAGCACCTAAATGTGTAACAGATTCTCTGCAAAAAAGCAAACCAAAAAGCATCAGAGCATAGTTTCAGTCACATACATCTGAGTAGAAAACCTTTTATTAAAGTTCTCAGAATTCATTAATTGATGCTAATTGATATTAATTGTTGATACTGTATTTCTGCCCTTTCTGGGAGAGGGGCTGACAGGCAATGTAACTCGACCTGGGCCCAGTCGCTGCAGAGAAGCTGCTGACTGCTGGCAATGCCTCAGAGGAACAAGAAGCACTGTGCAGCCTGATTGACCAGCCCACCAGATCATGCTCTGAGAAGTCACCTGCCAGTTTGCTCCCACCAAGTCACACATTCCACAAACCCATCTCTTCAGGGGTACATTTAAAAACACCCCTGAATGAGAAGGTGCCTTTTCCATTGCCTTGAAGTTTTCAAATTCTGGCGAATGCTACACTGAAAATCCATTTCCACCACATTGCACTCAGTGGTTTTATTCCAACTGGTATGTGTGTTGACACCGTGCTACCAAATAACAAACCAACAGTGCATGAGCACTGAAATATTTGACTAGGGCTTGTAGCTGGTACCAGCAAGCACCAGCGTCTTTGCTGTTCAGATGATTTCACAAGATTTGCCAGCACTAATTTCTTTGTGAAAGGGGATCTGCTTGCTAGAGGACTACACAACTGCATTTGCGAAGAGACAACAGGAGTTACACAGAGCATGAAAAGCATTTTTACAAGTTTATTAGGCCAAAAGGGAACTGCAAGAAAAGATCTCTTGCTTAAACTTTAAAACATATGAGGGGCCATATGAAAGTATTCTAGACTCCAAGCCTCTCTTTTCACCCAGATGCACATAGAAAAAGAGGTAAAGAGAAAAAAAAAAACAGGAAAGAAAAGAAAAAGCATGAAAACACATAATCAGATATGCCATTGATTTATACTGAAGCTCTAGAATATAAAACATCCATGTTCTGTACAGCTTTATCACATGAGGCACTGGGAAAGTCATGAAACAGTTTTCAGGCTAAAATCATGCAGCTTGCTGCAATGTTTGAGCTGTTCCACTCTCCACATTGCCTGCTTTCATTCTGAAACTCTTCTGGGTCTAGAGATTTGGAGCAAGAGTAGTTTAAACCCACCAAACTGTACTTCCGGATGCCGTCAAATACAGCTGCACCGCGCTCGGGTTGCACCGTGTTTACAGAGCACATCATAAATTCTCCAGCTGGCAAGCTCTAGGCCACACCTGTTCAGGAGAAAGTCTGCGAAGGGCACAGCATCTCTTTTGGAAAGGACACAACATTTGTGAGCTCCCTAGTCAGTGCCCTACAATTATGTCAGCTCCTGTCTTTCCCTGTCTAAGAACTACAAACCAGCTGAACAGCTCCACACCAATGCGGTCTGGGCGCAGATGAAGTGGAAGATGGCTCCCCAGCCAATATACCTGCCTGGATGCTAGAACTTTCTGGTTTTGTTTTCTCTTAAATGCCTGCCAATGAAGTAGGGGAGTTGCCTGCATGGACTAGGCAGCCAGGTTACACTGCAGATTTGCTCACTTGTTTCTCTCCTGGACTACTGCTTTCACTTCAATAACATTTTGCACAAATTCTTTTATTTAAATTGATTTATCACTGCTAAGAAAAGAGCTGCTGAAGCAAGCCAAGGGCTTGTATCTATCACAGTCATCTTGAAATCCTTGACTACAGTTCTCAATGCCAAGAGGACAGAAAGTTATAAGCTGTCCCTTTCTGATCACCAGTCAAGCAAGCAAAGGTATATTGAATAATAAGTGAGGCAGGAAGAAGTGAAACACCTTTAAAATAGATCACTAGCTGGGTATCCAAATTGCTAATGAGAACAATACCACTACTTCAAGTAGGAGTCCAACTGAAAATACACTCAGGTGCCCAAACAAATTTACTAAATCTCAACTGATGCAAAAATGTTATGGTCAGGGATCCTTTCAACAGGATAAAGCAGGCAGAACCATTCAATGAATGTAAATCTCTGATCCCAAAGAAACCATGGCCTCCAGGTAAATGTCACATAAAGCTGAGTTTGCATGCTCTGTATAATCATGGTATACACACACCAAGGAATCTTGACAAATAACTCCTCACACCAGAATAAATTCTGCCATACAGGACTGTGACCTATTTCTCCTGGACAATTTTGCAGGTGACTGTTTTAGCTGCAGTAAACAGGCATAGTCACACTGAAACCGATTTCAGTTTTCCTACTAAAATACAGGAGGTATAGGCTACTGAAGAAGAGACAGGAGAGGAAAATCAGGGCTCAAAGGATTACACAAGTTTGAAGTTGTCCATAGATAAGTCATGACTACAACTTTCTGAAAGAAGAAAACTCTTGAGTCTCATAGATGTATATATATATTCTTAAATGAGATGTGACCCAAGCCCCTTTCTGAATATTTGGGGGTAGATTTCAGGAGCCTCTTTGGCTTCTGATACCCAGTTCTACTTTCACAACTGAAATGGCTCTTCCAAGCTACATGGTAAACTGAGAAAAAAATTAATTCCCCACCCCACCTAAAGGGATGACAGAATCCATAATACGCTAGCAGCATTTAAATCCCATTCCTGTTAAGCACCAAAACCATTTCTGTAGGGAAATTGGAATCTTAAGGGTTTTCTTTAATCATATACAGTATATGTGCAGAGCCCTACCTTTTGGGCAGAAAAATACCCCTCCAGCATTAGTTTTGACTAGATTACATCAATTGGAAGTGTCCTGGTCAGACCACCAAAAACATATTGTCTCTTACAGGCCCTTCCCAAAAAGATACCCATCCTATAACCAGTCTTGATGCTCCTTTCACGACTGTTTGTTCCCGTGTATCAAAGGGATGACGTAGACAGAGATGTCGTCTCCAGAGCCCAGCCTGTCGTTGGATATCCGCCAACCCCGGTCCTTCAGCACTCCCCTGGCTCGCATCACTAGGTCCTGCGCCGCCAGCGTGTACCTGTGGAAAAGGCACAATACAGCCAGGGAGGGTTGACTCCATCAGGTAAGTGGGTTTTCACTGCCTGCTGCCTGCCAGATTGAATGACGTGACCTACCAAGACATGCTTCCCAGTGTTAAAAGCAGGCAAGAGATACACAAACCATGGCATACCCACAGAACAACTCCTTCCAGTTCAGTGACAGATCCTGAGTAAGAGCGTGAAGGTATTTGACAGGCACCACTTGATCAAAAGTCATTGGCCACTCTGAGTGCCTGGCTTCACCAGTCTTCAGAAGAATATTAAATTCACCTGCCTTAACAAATTGACTTTCTAGGAGTAATCTAGAGGATTACTCCTACAAAAAACTGAGGACCCCAAATAACACTACTTGTTGAAAACTACACATTTGTTCACTGACACACCTGAAGGTAAACGTGGCCCAACAATTTCAGAAATGAACTGTAACAAAGAAAGTAATTTGAAAGCAAGTTAAGAGAGCATAAAAAATAAAATTCAAATTTCATTTTAAGCCAAGTAGACTAACTTGTCTGTTTTTCTTGACCATAGGAATGATTTTTAAACCTCTTTTATTCTGAAACTGGAAAAGGAAACTTACAGTTAATATGGTCAGACTAACCGAGTCCCACAGTTCTTTCACATTTATGAGTTCAGTGAAAACTGCATGAATGTGAGCGGTCAAGTGCTTAATTTCGTGAAATACCAAGTTTCACGTTGCTTCAAAACTCCCAGCCCGTGCTGGACTGAGTGACATTGGATTTATGGGAGTTATTTTTCTGTCCTGAAAAAATACCACGTGCTGCTTGGGGGCAGAAGGGTGTCAGAGTCCAAAAGGTGCATAGACAGTGCTCTGTCATGTTCTCCCTTACTGCTTTACCTGCTGTTACTACATCAACACATCTGTGTACTCACTTAGAAGTTTCTTTTGAAAGAAATCTCATTGTGGGTGAACAGCCACTGTCATGTGTTTTACTTCATCAGCCCAACACCAGGCCAAGATATTTGGTTGGGTTGGAGGCAAGCTTTTCTACGATTTGATAATTAAAAATTAACTGAATAGTTAAAAGACTGACAGGGAAAAAACCACTAGTCTGCATGTATTTTATTAAAAGCATAAGTGTCAACCTCCAGGACGATGCAGGGCTCTATGAAGCCACACACACAGGCCTCCAGAACTAACACACACCACTGTAGTTTCCAAAAACAAAAAGAACAAGAAGTCTCAATTGCCCCTTTTGCTAGGGAGGGTCCTGGACCATAAATGATCTGCCCAGACCTCATCTGTGGAATGGTAAAGAACATCATCTCTATTGATCAGAAGCACTGTGTGTGTCTAAGTTTCTTAGTTACCCAGGACTGTTCTAACCTTAGAACTTTTCACCACAAAATTTATTATTAACTTGAAACTTCTATCAATAGAGACTTTATTCAGTTTCTGGAGATAAAAGAAGAAAAAAACCCCAATTTTGCTCTGTGTCCAGAATTTTGATTCCTTAAACTCAGAGGACTCCTTTGAACCAAGAGCAGACATATTTGCTCTACTAGAATGATTTCTTCAATGCAAATGAACCAACACTTGACTACTCAAAAGTTTGGTGCCAAATTCAAGTAATGTTGTACCAATGCCATGCACCCACTGTTGCTAATGGTACTTAGTGATAAAACTTCCAGGCCTCACTAGTTCTGACAAATAATTTCATTTTAGCACTAAGAGAAGGGTCTAAAGACATGATATCTAACACACATGCTTGTACACACACACACACACACACACACACAAACACACGTGTACTGTCCACATGTTCTGAGATCAGTGTGTGCCACAAGCTTGAGCTAGAACATCAGGATGTAACAAGAAGCACTGCCCTTACTGTCCTAATGCAACATGCAATTGTGTTTTCTAAGGGGAAAAAATCCCAAACATACATACTTGCACTCCTCAGTTCCCAAATCAGATGCAGGGCTAAGGAACAAAAGATCTCCACGTGGCAAGCAAGAAACTGAAATATTTATTCACAGCATGCCTGATGCTGAGTGAATTTTGGCAAGAACATATTTCCCAAGGATTTCTCAGCTATTGTCCGAATTTAAGAAAGAAACACCCATCATTCTGCAAGAAAACTTTGCCTTCCTGCTTTTTCTAATTAACAAGTACTCCCCACATCTAAAGAGTACAAAGGAATGAGTATTGCTTTTGATTGTATTTGGCTTTTGCTGCTGAACGTTTGGAGAGGGCAAGATAAAAAAAAGGAATTTTAATAAACAAAAAAATTCTCTTTTAGACAGACCATGAAATACTCAAGAAAAAACAGCACAAAGAAGCAAAGGAAAAGGAACAGGTGAAGCAGTAGTGAAGTAACATATTCCTCTCCTGTGCAGAGCTGAATTGAAGCAATGCTGTTCAACATGGCACTAGAGGAGATAGGGTGAGTCTCTTGTACCTGGAGATGAATAGCAGCGGCAGTCCATTACCAAACGTTTTATTCTCCAGCACTATGAAACTAGAATTCAGCTGTCGAGACAGCATTAGAGAACTGCTGAAGTAGTTTTAAAGTATCCACTTCCTCCTAATGAACAGCCTCACTGGAATACAACTTCTGTGTTTTACGAATACATATATGGAGGTTTTTTTCTTATGCTGAAGCTTTCTGTATTGATCAGTGAAAGTAGGGCAGGAGAAATGGTGACAGTGGGGGAATCGTGCAGCTGTCTGAGCAGCTTCTTATCTCTTCACACCCAGCAGAGGTGGAGGAGCTCCTCAGCATCCTCATAAATCTCTAGTGAGTGCGAGAGGGAAAGTGAGAGGACAAGAAAGGACAAAAGAAAGGATGAGAAAGAAGATTCCCAAAGTCAGGGGGTAAACATGCATAAATGCAGCTGAAGGAAGTTGGCAAGAAGTCAGTTCTCCATCTTCATACCTCTTCAGAGACCTGATATATGGATGGCAGCAGTGGTGCTGCCACCTGTTCTTCACTCAGAGTCCCTGTAATGCTCGTCTGCCACAATACCCAAAAGAAATGAACTGGCTAAGAAATCCAGCTCCATCCCAGCCCTCACACAGGAACTGTTCTCTAAACAAGTCTGTGCCCAAATCCCCTGAGGCTGTGTCTGCATGGCTGGATGAAGAGAGACCTGAGGACTTTGCTCTCCCTGCACTTGGAGACATCCAGGCACATGCTATGTTTCACAGAATTCAGAGATGTTTTTTATGTGGGCAACAAACACTCACAGTAAATACCAGCAGGAGAGAGTCACAAGAGTATTGCTGAGGGCTGTAAGCTCTTACCCATCAGGCTATAAAGCGACTTCTAATTCAAATGGGAAGGATATTGTTCCCACAAGGAGCTAATTATGTAACAGATAAGTACTCTGCAGCTCTAAAATCCTCTCTAGGTTTTTTTTTTTGGGTTTTTTTTTTTTTCCCTCCCTTTTCCTTTTTTAATATGCTGCTGTCAGGGAATAAGTAGGCTATTGGGTCAGGTGGATCCAGGGTCTGCTCCACAGGTTGCTTCTTCTGAAGACCAGAGTATTACCAAACCCAGGGTGCAAGTTTCTTACATTCTGACAAGTTTTCTACATCCCTAGAGATATTACATTTTCAGCTGATCACCTCACCACAGATTATGTCACTACACCCATCACAGAACCTGACATTTTCTGGGATAACATTTCCTTTAAACATAACACTTAAAATACAGCAAAGGAGATTTTCCTGTCACTGACTAGTGAGAGGAATGAACTCTGTTCCACAGCCTGAGCTGGAATGCTACTGTAAATTCATTAGTTATACCTCATTTAGAACACTGTGAAATAATTATGTAAAACCTCTTGCACAGTACTTTAAAACCTTTAAATATTCTTTACAACCAAGCAGCAAGAGCAATTCCACAAAGGCAATTTTCATAAATACCATTGTAAACTATATGAGAGACTGCTCTAATTACCTTTTGCATGCTGGCATAAGAAATGTCTTGCTACCACTATTTGTAAGCCTCTAAATGATCTGGTACAAAGTAGCTTAAAAGAACAAATTTACTTTCAATTCAGACATCCATTCACAGACCAGTAGGTCAAACACCAATAAATGTGTTTGTTCTAAGTTATAAACAGCAGGCTCAGTTGTGGAATGTGTGGTACTCACATTGACACAAACAGTGACTAATCCCCCACCATTACTAGGGCTAAACCAGTACAAGAAAATCTAAATTAAAACAAAGAAAATCTCATTTTCCTTTAGTGTCTCACTGCTCTGAGTTGTTTAAAATGGATCAAAAATTACTCACTTAACAAGTGAAAAAAGCTCAAAGAATCCCATTTTGTACTGCAGCAGTCATGGTGGCCATCACCATCAGCTTAGTAAAGACCAAAAGGAACAAGATAGACACAACACACCCGGACTGTATTCCCAACAGATGGGACTGGTGAGGATGGTAGGCAGAGCCCACCTTTCCCAAATACTAGATGAGAACGGGGACAGAGCAGGACAGAGGTATTGCATGTTACCAGGTGCCTTTGCAAGAAGAGACTCAGGGGTGCAGGAATGAGAACAAAAGCACCATAGCATTTCTGAATGGTGTTAGGGAATAACTAAAAGTAGATTGGATGGGTCATCTCCTGCTACCTTAAATTAATGGCATGTCTGCATAGCACACTGCCAGATGCCCTGGAAGTGCCCTTAGCTGATCCTGCCTGATCTCTTCCCCGAGAGAGGGCAGACACACCTGTGTGTCTTGCTGCAGCAGAGACAGTCCTGGCAGTCATTCATGCCAGATCTCATCTTTGGCATAAGGAGATGGGCAAGGTCAAAATATTGCAGTTGCAGCTTCATGCTAATTGTCCATTCTCCCGATGATTGCAGCAAAAACCTATTTTTGTATTCCATATTTGTAAGTGTCAGGGCAAGAAAATACTGCCGTTGAAGGTGTTCTCACTTTAAAGGTGTTCTCACATTTTGAAGGTGTTCTCACTTTAAAACCCACTGTCAAGGTGTCCATACCCAGTTTTCTTGTTTGTTGATGAAGAACAGGACTGACCCTGTGAAGATGACCACTTAGAAACAGGAGAAACAGCAAGAATTTTGAGATGGGTCTTTTAAGACCTATTTCTGAAACTTCACTTTCCACAGACCAACTGGGGATGTGTAAAAATCTCTTTTCCTCACTCTCAGCCCAGGGTGAGGGCAAAACACAGTGGTAGACAGGCCTCAATTCAGTAGCAACACACACTTCCTTTCCTGAACAATCTCTAAGAACAAATAAAGCTCTTTCCATTTTCACAGTCCTGTTCACAAGCAAGGGACTTCTGATCTCTGGCATAATGTTTTAATTCACAGTGACACTGAACTCAGTAGCAGACAAATCTATGGACTTACTCAAGGCAGACGGCCTCTAGACAGTTGTTTGGGAACTTGTTTGTTTGCATGATGGTATGTTTTAAGGACAGAAGCTGATAATTTAAGAGGTGATAAAGAGAAAAATGAAAAGGATGAGGTAGATTAAAATTGTGAAATGAAATAGAATCTAATTGAATGAAATACAAGTCAGACTTTCTACCTGTTTTGCTACCACACCTGTCCTACAGCTGGTAGCACAGAGCATCCTCTACAGAAGGTGGGTTTAAAGGTCACACTATGACTAGGAATGAGTGGGAACCACACTGTGCAGTATTTATATCCATACATAGTGAGAGAGGGAGGGAGATGCTGAGGATGTCCTAGTGAGAAATAATCTTTAGTGTTAAGGGACTGTCCAGAGGAGAGACTTGTTGCCATGTTTTGTCAAGACCCCAGCCTCCTCCAGTTTCCACAGGACTTCATACAGCAAACCAAATGGATCTCATACTAAGATAATGTGATTCCACACCTATTCCTTTTAAGGTGGGCGTTTCTGAGTTATAACAGACCTCCTGCTTTGATTGCCCACATTTGCTGTAGGGGCTCTGTCCAACCTAGAAAAATGTCTTCTTGTAAGTGTTGCGTATTTCCTACATGTTATTCATATCACACTTTCCACAAAAATATGTTACCAGAAAGTGCTCTTCTATGGAGAAGCTAGAAAATCAGGGACGAGCACAAACCTGTGGGGATCATCAGGGTCACAGTTTGGTAGAAAGTTAGTGACAGCTTCTGCGACTTCTTCATTTAACAGCACATCCCAGAGTCCATCAGTAGCTAAGATCAGAACATCGTCTGGCCCATGCTCATACTGCAGGAGGTCATAGACTCGCACCTAAAAGAAAAAAACCAAGAGATGTTCATGAAGGAGGTGATTGCCAGACCTGTTTGTGAAACATTGCCGAGTTTGTCTGTGAGTTTAGCAGGGCTAGCCAGGGCACCGAAATAGCTCCCATGGCACTGCTGGAGGTCTCCAATTTAGCCCTCCAGAGCAACCCATCCTGCTGCAGCTCAGCGTGGCTCAGATGCTAACCCTAGCCGGGATGGATGCAAGCATTCTGAAGCCAGGCACTAAAGCACTGTGCTGCCTGATGCCAGAAGCACTTGAAGCCTCCCCCACCCAGCAGCCTGGCTTCAGTGCAAGAGGCTCCTCCCCATCATTGGCAGGACTAGTTGTATGGAAGCTGAATAATTTATTTGATGAATTTTTGATATTTTCTAATAAAATATTCACAAATAATTGTTTTCACTGTTTGTCCAGATCCATTTGAGTCTGCCAGATTGCATGTTAGGAAATGCCTGTGTGACAGCCGGCATTGCATTCACTTTTCTAAACCTGAGGCAGCCGCTGCCTGCACTCAAGAGTTTTGCCTGAGCAAGTGAGTGGTTCCATGAAATACAGAAAAACCGCTCAGTCACATGTATCTATTAGGATTTCAGCAGCTACAGACCGATCCAAGATCTGCACAAAGGTGAAGCCTATTTGCATAATTAAAATACCCACTGACTTCAACTCGTCTGTCTGCAGCTCCAGTCAGGCTGACCACTGCTGGCACCTCCTAACACCGTGCCTTTAAAACAACTCCCACCATCCTCTTCCCAGAGAGGCTGTGAGTGGCAGAGGCAGTCACAGTGGGGGTGG
Organism: Origma solitaria; assembly: GCA_013397895.1. Lineage (NCBI taxonomy): Eukaryota > Metazoa > Chordata > Aves > Passeriformes > Acanthizidae > Origma > Origma solitaria. The sequence goes on along the minus strand of VZRL01004398.1, from coordinate 47,557 downwards.
CTGTGAGGCCATTAGCTGTGCCAGAATACGAGCAAAGGCCATAGAAAGAGTTCTAAAACAAGCCTTTAGTTTGGTGTAACTCCCCTTCCAGCACATGCTGTACTTCAGCTGACAAAGTGCCTGCTATTCCCAGGTTGTGATGGGGAGCCATTAAGAAGCGCCCACAGAGGCTTTAATTACCACAGCAACAACCATAGCTTGAAAGAACTGTAACAACCACGGCAAGGCAGACAGGAGGAAAGGATCACCGACACTGAAATTCAGAAACAGTGCACCTCATCGTGCACCCTGCTCCAGTCTTGGACTCCACTAACAGCAGCTAGTCAGGACAAGCACTTGATATAACAAGAAAATATGAACTGTTTTATTCGCCCTTATGGTGCACTCTCCCCTTAGGAGCCATGGAGCAGGCAATGCACATAAAATGCCTGGACCTTTTAATGTAATTATGCTTTTACGGGACTTCAACCAGTACCAGAGGAAAAAAAAAGAAATTAAAAATCACCTAGACCGGACTGCTAATCCTTACCAGTTCGCCTTTCACTCAAAAGCACAAGAAGGTCATTTGTAAAATGTAACCTTCACTTCATTATCTAAGGTAGCAGCTGAATAAGGACTTTGGAGAGGATTAAATTCAAGGCAAGATACTCTCTTCATTAGAGCATATCTGCTTATTCAGACTTGAGTGGGGATATAGAAAAGATCCCTATAAGCAGCACAGCTCTCATCTCAAGCTCATTGCAGGGAAATCAGTAGCTGTCATAGTCCCCATCTCTGAGAATTTAGTTCAGCCTTAACAGCCCACAGTTGCAACTCAGAAATCACTCGGGTGTGGATGGTAAGTTGGCCAACACAACCATCAATATGCAGCACATGTTGTGGTCATATCTCTTGGGGACCAGCAAATACTTGAGAAAGCATCAGGGTTAATGCTCAGGGATGCACTCAGCACCAAGCCCCTGGTAGGGCTAGCCAAGCTTCAAACATCTGTGCTGGGAAAAGCACAATCCCAACCCAGGCAAAGGACACGTTACCCCATAGGAGGCTTTTTTGCAGCTTAGGTGGAGGAGAAAGCGGGAAAGCAAAACCATGCATCACTGATTGGAATCCTCCTGAAGTGAATGATTTTGTCTGACTGAGGAAGGGCACCGGGATGGATGACAAACTTTTCAAAGCTACCTGCAGCCAGTCCATGGGTCAAAATGCAAGAGTAACACCAAGAAGAGATCACTCTACCAAGAATATGTTTTGTTTTAGGGGAAAAGGAAAAAAAAGCAATCATTGTTTTATTGTGTAATCTGTGAAGAAGGGTACTTCCTAAAAGGACAAGTTTTGTGAACCGGGCACCTCCAGCAGAAAGGCACATGTTGAGAAGAAACTAGATGTCAGAAGAGGTGCAGAGGGCAGTGAAGTGTTAGGCCAGTCCCTAGGCTAAGGAAGAGAAAGTGCCAATGTTACAGGAGACAAGCTTGGGCCAATTTGAGCTAAGATTCTAGCCTACATGAACAGCTGGACGTGCAACAAAACATTCACAGAAATGCAGCTTTGTCTGCCTTCCAGTTACCTTAAATCCTTTCTTTGTGTCTTTCCTTGGATTTCTTAAATAAAGCTGTAGGTGCCCCTAATATGTTGCTGACAAAAATGAGTTAGAGTTGTCCAGTCTATTGCAAGGTCAGGTTATGTTCACAGACCACCTTGCACAGGTGCAGAAGGTAACCAGCTCATAACCCTTCATTCTTCTGCCAGTAGCTTTGTTCTAGTTCTTACTTGGGTCAATGAAGGTCTCTTGCGGTAGCGCCCTGTGCTGGACAGGGAGCAGGGTGACAGCAGAGCTCCTGGAGGCACATGGGTTGGGCAGCACCACCAAGGCACGTGGAACGGAAGCTCAGCTCAGCAGGGCTCACTGAACACCCACTCCACACACAACCCACGCTGTGCAGCACCCACAGCACACTCCACACTGCACAGAAAAGCTGACAGTATGAGATGCCACAGTTTGGAAATATGAGGAGACACGCAGGGTATTGCCTAAGTTCCTGCAACAGCAATGAATCCCACAGCCCTGTAAATCTTATGTGACCAAAAGCAGCTCAATGACTGCAATGAAAATTACTATTTTATTTTTTAAATTCCAGACTAAACCTTCCCAATGTACTTACTACCCAGAGTAACCTATCCCAACAGATAGGAAAACACTAGTTAACTGTACTAGTACTTACAGATCTGCTGACAGGTAACAGTGGATACACACCACTAGAGCCCATAGTCACACACATCTTTCTGAACACGCATTATGCAGTTTGTCAAATAACATCTTTCTTCAATCCAGGTATTTGTTTCTCATATTGCATATTACCTACATGCAGCCAAGAGCATTGAGAAAACTGCTCTGGGCAAGCAATGAACCAACAGGTAGGCTGTTTTTTATTTACATTTCAAACGGATCTACCCACCTTACAAACTCTGCCTTTGGCTGCTGCAAAGGACCAGGGCAGCCCTGCAAAAGTGCTGTGCCTTGTTTGCCAGGTTTGTTTTTAAGAGGCAGCCAACGCAAGTCCCTGCGGCTGGAAAAGCGCTCACAACAGTGTTATGCGAGCCTGCAGCCACCTGAGGTGCTCCTCAGCAGCTGGCCTCGGGGGAATTCCAGCTACACAACAGCCTGCATTCACTTGCCTGCACTATTGATCAACCCAGCTACTTCAATAAATTAAACCTTTTCTTAATTGTATCATCCCTTTAGTGTGCAGTGTTATCCAGTGCAGCTTTGCTGGCAAATGAAGAGATCTTTCAATACCACCCTCCAAGTAATTTATATGTAAATAATAAAAAGTGGGTCCCAACACTACTCCCTGCAGCATTCACCAATTAATCTCCTTTTAGTTTTTTACTGCCACCCTTTCTTTCCTGCCTGTTAGCCAATTTGCAGTAGACTGTGCCAACTTTCCACTTAGTCTGTAGCTTCATATCTTTTATATTAATAATTTGTGATGCAGAACAGTTTCTCAAATGTCTTCTGAGAAATCAAGATACTCATGCAAGAGCATCAACTGCATTTATTATTACTATTATTTTAATTCTCTTGTAGACATAACCTCAAGGACCTGAAGCCACTAAAGTGTGATGTTTGCTCCCTGAAGTCACCTTGACTCCCTTTGATCATACTGTACTTCTCTATTTATTTGCCTTACTTTTTCCTTTTGATGGCATAATTCCTGAGGATTTCTCCAGAAGGCAGATGTGAATCTAAAATTGTCTCCTTGGACCTATTTGTGGAGTTATCAGAAAGATTTTACGAACACAATGGAACAAGAAAAATTCTTCTTCGTTACCTTTTTATCATTTGCTGTGGTAGCTGGCTTAGGGTTCATTGCTGGCAAGGGCCAAATGCTGCCATCAGAACCACATCTTTCCCTACCAAATAGCTGAGCTGCCATTCAAAAAATTTCAGGATGAAATTCTGCTTTTCATCTGCAACAAGGTGGCTCTTACTAAGCTTTGAAAAGCAGAATTTCCTGCTGAAAGCTTTCAAATTAACTGTTCCATTATGAAAAATAAATATTTAATACCACGCCAGAGAGCCTCAGCCATGGCTTGCCTGCTTTGTGCTACTCCAGTTCATTATAAGAGGTTCAAATCTCTAGAGCTCACCAACCTGCAGAAGTCCTCCAAATCTGGTCTCACAACAGCTGAGCCACTGAATACTGATTACATTTGTCAGTCTTGGCTGCATGACTTCTCCTCCCATAGCCTGGCACTCTATCAAAGTATCATTTCACACCACCCTCAAATTACTATTATATGCCTATTTCTGGATGTAGTCACAGTGATGTTTACCTTTCCTTGAGCTAAATTTTGGTGGATATGGCATACCAGAGCTTTGTCACGCTGGAAGTAAAACGTTCTGAAAACTCACTCCACTGCCCCTTACTTGAATATTGAACATAAAGAACATTGTAATTATGGCACAGAAACAGAAGCCAGAGGACTTGGATCCTCCCTCTGTCACGACTCACTGTGTGCCTTAATTTCCTGTGCCTCCCCCTTTTCCAGGTCTGGAAACTGCACACTGTGCTTCCCTACCTCTATATAAACATTTCAAAATCCAATGCTGCACAGGGGCCAAATACGACTGCTGCTTGATGCTGCTGCCTTTGCTTCCAAGTGCCAAGCTTCCCAGATGGCAGCATAAAGATGCTGTTTTCTTAATGCTGGTTTCTGTGCAAGGTGCGCTGTCCATGTTTGGAGAGAACAAGTCAGGGAAAAACATGAGGAGTTAAAGCACTGGGGCTCTCTCTGGGAAGAGAAGGAAGAGATGATTAAGAGGAGGAGGTGCAATGGAAAGCAAGTTGGAGCATATGCTACTTCCTAATAATACTCAGGGTTTTTTTTGCCAGTATCTCTAAATTAAGGTGGCTGGTGCTCTGTCTTTCCTCCTCCTGCCCTCGTACATTTCTGCTGAATTTAGCTGTGAAGAGGATGTGGAAACAAAGCCAATTTTGCTTCCCTTTTGCAAAGCAGTTAAGAGATCCTGAAACGTGGCTAGCATAAGAACTGGATGTCATATTCCAGAATTTGAACACGTACAGATGCATTCCACACAAATCAGAAAAGCCCATGAGAAGCTTTGGTTTATACACACACACACAAATACTGCAGCAGCAATTGGCAGAGATGATACTGCTGGGATGCTGTGCTGCAGCCATTACGTACCCCAGAAACACTGGGTCTCAGCATGCCAGAAAGAAAAATAAATAGGTAGAATTGCATCATTTTTCTGGCATTAAACAAATCCATCACAGTGATGAGGGCAGAGTTCCTGCCTGCCTGGCTGAGGAGAACAGGAGCAGGTCTCAAGTGAGGGACACCAGACATTCAAAGGGGGAGAGGGAAAGTACACAATTGATAGCAAGGAAACATGAAGAAGGAGCTGTTTGTAGATCTCCCTCTTTTCTTCAGGGCTGAAATCTCTCAGCACTTTAAAACATTTTATTTTTATAATTGGAATTTTAATATATAATTTATATATAATAAATGTAAATCTATATAAATTTTATATCACTGTTTATAGGCACAGAGGCAAGAGGTGACCACGCTACTCTGTGGAGTAAGTCAGATTGCCAGAATCCATCCTGTGGGGTCGATTATGGTGGTGCATCCTTCCTCTGTGCCCCTCCTCGGGCCACACTGTGATCTCAGAAATGCTGTCAGGCCTTGGCCTTGATGACAGCACCTGGGCTAAGCTCCTCTTGACCTTACCAGAAATTGTGTGTGTCTGCTCCCAGGCACTTGTGCTGCCTAATGAGCTCCTGGGTTTTTTTTTAAACAGCCTTGGAAACATATTTTTCTTACCTGAATAACAACCTAAATGGAACAACATTTCAACAAAGCTATCAAACTTTCAGATATTCAAATTGCAGCCAGAACAGAAAATTACTATGACTAAAGCCAACTTTCTTGCAACCCTATAAACAGTGGTTCCATGTGAGACTTTGAGCTCTTCTGGACCACGGCAGGCTGTGGCCGGCAACCTCCCTGTGAGCAGGGTCTCTCAGAGACAGCAAACTCTCAGGTTTGCTGTCCTTGGAGGATCATGACCAAACACTGATGGCAGACCCTGGTCTGACACCCCCACTCCTCGAGGCTCAACCCTTTGCCCCTGGAGAAGACACAAATGCATCCTATGTGAATGCTTCACTGAACTTGAGGGGAATTATTCACAGCATATACTTGTACATACTCTATTAGGTCTGTGTACCTATGAGTGTGAATATGCTATAGCAAAGGTACTAGGAATGTTGCTCTCTTCAATTCTTAAGTATGTTAAATTTGTAAGTAAATTAAGCCTATAAGTCAGTTACTGTTGTGCTTACAGCAAATCCTGCAGAAATCTTTTTTAAATTTGTTTAAATTCAGCTATTGATTAAATGTCGTTAAAACCTTTAGGCCTAAACTGTTGGTCAAGTCCAGGGATAAGTTTGGCAAGGCGATCTATTCCGAACCTCAACAGGAGGGTCTCCCTTACTCCTTTTTATCCTTACCCTTTCCCTTGTCCATATCCCTTGTCCTTATCCTTAACCTTTTTTGTCCCCAGCCCCACACAGATAATTTTTGGCTCACTTTAGTTTTAGATTGATTGATTTTAGGTTTCAGTCCAATTTTTCTCTGTGTGCTTCAACCATCTAGTAAGTAGTAGAGTGAAGCCTGCCAACAAACTCTGTCGTGCTTTCATCTTAATATTAAACATGCTTTTGCTGATACCTTTGCCGGTGATTCTTTGAGCAACCTGAAACACTCATTCGTGACAAATTGGCTTTAGAGATGTTCTAAGCAAGGTTAATTTAATAATTTGGTTCCTTTCTCGCAGTATGATATTATTTGTGTGTTTTCATTCTCTCATACTATTGCTATAGCAATATTGCTATAGCAAGTAATAAATTCAAGGTCAGATACTGTGTACGGTTAAAACTTTGGCAATCCAGTTGACAATGGACAGTTTTCAGCATTTGGGCCATGGAAGTAAAGCTGCCCCTTTCTGTGCTGTCATGAGATGGTTTGCCCTTAATATTTTATGAAAAATATGTGACATCTGTTCCTTGAGGCAGGAACAGGAATGCAGTTACAGAGGGAAGAAAAAAAGCAAGGCTTGCATGTTTCTTGTTAACGAACACATCCAAATCCCTTTGGACGGCTTGATATCCTTCACTGCAAGGTCTCCAGTGGTCAAAAACTGGATGAAATTGCTTGTGATGAGGCAATTCAAAATGAAGGAGGCATTTAAAACTACCTCTAACCCAAATACCACATAATCTCCTCATTACACCATCATTTGGGAATGCACACTGTCATTATTTGGTATTTACATGAAACTATCATAAAGAATTAAGAACTGAAGGTTAAGGGGCAGACAGATGGAAGAATAAAGTACCCGTCCTATGGCTCTTGGCATTCTCCTGCTTAAGAATTGGTCTGGCATCCTCTGTGTAATCCAGGATACTACACTGTCATGGAAGACATCCCTTCTGCAGTACACAGATTTATATCTTCTATGAAGGCAGCACAGTCTAGGCCTTGATGGGAGCTGGAGCATTTGAAGGTGGGAGGAGAGATGGGCATCCATTACACTGAATGGCAAGGCCATAGGATAACCACAGAACAGGGAGTGAGAAGAAATCAATGCTCTGCAGGGATGTAGAGCCATCAGAGCCAGGACACACAGCTGGGGAACTTAGAATGTTCCTATTATGTGGATGTTACTATCTACAGCATGTTACCTGGACTGGACCACAATCAGAATGGATGATTTGAGAAGAAAAAATAAGCACACTAAGTAAATATATTTCCCTCTCACAAATCAGATAGTTGAACCTTGGCTGTTTTACCTCAGGAGATGAGGACAGGAAAGGTTTGATGTATATATTGGAGTCGTGCACTTTCAGGTCATGGTCTCCCAGTCCTCGGGTCACTCCAATTGTTGCCATAACCCGAGCCTGGAAATAAAGAAAAGCAATGGGATCAAATCTTGTTACATGGACTGTGTCAATAGGGAATGAGATAACATTCCTATTCTGTAACTGCTACAGTTAGGGAAGGATTCCCTTTTCTCTCCCAGAAACTCTACATTAAACATAGCTAATTAATACCAAGGCTCTTCACACTCGTCATCTCCATTTTTCTCCTTATTCCCAAGCTTTGTTTTCACCCACATCCCACTCTGTCACCATCTCTAAGGTACTGGGACTATGGAAACCTAACCCAGTCACCCCACTGTCCACACCAGTCTATGAGAGCATTCCTTCAGCAAATTATGCTGTTAATATAGATTTTATAGAGAGGAAAAGGAGCTTAATTACTCACATAAGGAATCTGTGATATCTTCCTAATGCCATATTGTTGTATATTCCCTTCACCAGGGGAAAGTGCCAAAGGCCACCTTAAATTGCTGAACACACAGGTGACAGCAGCACTGATCGCAGTGCTCTCTTCTAGGGAGAGTCAGACTACGGCAGGTCTGCAGTTCCCTCAGGTCTCCCACTTCCTTCCCCCAGCACCTCTGTGACATCAGTGGTCTCCCATGAGCTGCTGGGCTCTCCTTCATTACAGCTTCTCCAAAGACTCACCAGGCATTCAGCCTCCCAGGGAACCCTGCTCTCTGTGCTCTGCAGACCACTTCTCCCAAACTCAAGCTTAGCCACAGCAGCTTCTGAGCAAGGGAGCTCAGCATCAGTAACAGCAAGCAACTGACTCAGAATCATTTTGCCTCAGTAACTCCTGGCTCCACAGAGCCATAAGAAAGTAAATTAAAAAGATGTGCATGAAACATTTTGCAAATAATTATAAACCTAACCAAATTCAGAGATAAGCTGCAGGTCTGAACCTTCAAAACATGGACTAATTTTGAAGAGTGTCTATTTTTGCATTGAGATAAGAACCTAATGCAGCAGGGGAGCATTATTTAGAAACACAGCAAGCGTACCAATATCAACAAACTGACACCACTGTGTCCTTATATTGATCCTATTGCTGCATCCAGTTAAGCTTGCTGGGACCAGCACTAATGATCTCACTGTACTTAATCACAGAGATGAAAACAGAGTAAACCAAACAACACAGTGTTTCTCTCTTTCAACTATCAGCCTTCACACATCAGAAAAATTCAACATACACTAGCTGAAGATAAGGTTAAGGAGTGTTATACTTTATAAATCCTGCCCTGATCCCTCCTCTTCCTAAATTAGAGTTTTGCATCTCAGAGCACTGTTAAATATCTTCCCGCTTTGCTCTAGTTATATTTCACAATCAAACATGAACATTTAAAGTCAATTACTTAAGACAGTCTCATTGTAGCCTATTTACAATGAAAGAAAAACAAAAGCTAACTGTAAAACAAATGACTATGTTTGCTGTAAAATGCTTTTTAGTATGTTGAGCTCTCCCCATCACCCCCCAGACATGAGACTGATTTATGACAGAAGCAAGATATTCTTTCAAGCTGTCAAAACGATAAAATAAAGAGATACGGAGTGGAAAACACTGGACAGCCACAGGCTAAACTGAGTGGTAAACAGCACAGAATTCCTTCTTCCTTTGGTCTGAGGAAAGCAAACATACTCACCTTCTTGCCTTCTCCATATATAAGGGGAAACTTCAAGTCATCTTCCTCAATGGTTTTGTATGCCCTGTGGGAGGAGGACAAACAACATTTATAAAGCTTGCACTCAATTAGTGACCCAGTGCCCTAAAACAAGCAGCTGTGATTTCAAAAAAGGAAAAAAAAAAACAAACCCACATTATTTTTCTTAGGGACTCTGTCTTTGAACCAAGATGTAAATTTCTTTTTCTGCAGGAAGGTTTTCTGTAAATAATTATCTGTTTCTCCAAAAGGAAAAGTGATGATGGGGAAATACCTAATATGCCAAGCTTCTCCTATTGATTGCAAAGAAAGAGGTGAACTGGAATAACATCCTAATCAGGTAAGATACTGCTGGATATGGTACCAGCTATACCATAATACAGTATCATAAAAAACACCAAATCCAACCAGATAAAAAAACCCAGACAAAACAACCCCAAACCCATCAAGAAACTATCCAATGCCTAGATTCACACTGTTAATGTGAAATGTGAGCAACAACAGGACGTGTATACATGGTGTGAAACAGCTTTCTGATCCTGTTCTCACCCTCCAGGACTGCAGAAACCAAGACAAGCTTCACGTGCTGAAGTCTTAGGATATTTAGTGCTCATTTGACCTTGACTACAACAGTCAAGGTTGTCAGAGGTTTCACATTTCACAGTAGCTTTCCCATGGACAAGAGACAAGAGAAGTAAATGCTCATGCTCTGATTCTGTTTACCACATGCCTGCGTACTCTACCTTTTTCATATCCAGCTGTTGACACTGATGAGGTGAGAAGGTTAGCAATTTTGCCAGTGAGAAATAAAAAAAAACAACAAAAGATGACAGTCATTCTCACAAGCTGTAGATTCCTGTGGCTTGTATAATACACGCTTGAGCTCAGATGCTGGGGTACCTTTTTGGCTAAGGTACATTGCCCCAGAGGGACATGCTTCCCTTCATACCACAAAATTGTCTCTCCTCAACCTTTCCCTGCATGTTGTGCTTCCTCCTGGCCCATCCATGCCCAAAGCCCTCGGGGTGATACCAAAATCATCCCAAGTGCGCTAACAGGAGGGGGAGAGAAGGTGCTGGGCAGTTCCCCTGCCAGCCACTGCCAACCCCTGCTGTGTAGCTCTCCAGCTCTCCAGGATGGCTGCCTGAGCTCCAGGGAGTCACATGGGATCATGTTTAAGCAATGTTAAGGCTGTGACATAAACCAGCAAGAAATTAAAAATAAGGGGTGAAATCCTATATTGTAATCAAACTGCTCCCTGCTTCGCCAAAATATGGCACAGGCCTGGGATCAATAAATGGTGCTGTACATGCGGCATCACTCAGGCAAGACTCAGACTTACTGAGAGTTGCATAGACACTTAAGCCTCACCTTTACATTTCCCAGTAAACACAGGAAGGGATCATATTAGGGTTTTGGGGGTAAGGAAAGGACCATGAAAAAAGAGAAAAGCAACCAAAACACATAGAAGAAACAGTAGTGGAGGACTCCCCTCCCATACTACAAAACATTACTATGTGTGAAATCCCAAAATGAAACTAAGTGAGGTTTGCAAAATACAGTGGGGGCCCTTCATGTAGTCAAGAATATCTTAGAATATGTAACTATAATATTTGGCCATCTCTCTAAGAGACAGTACAGTGAAGGCATTCAAATGGCGTTCTGTACTGGGGAGGGCAAAGAAATTAGCTCTTAAACCAAACAAAATGGCACAAATTACTACAAGTGGCCAACATGATAATACTTCCCTGATGTTTAAATCCTGAAATAGCATTTAGTTGGAAAGGAGGAGTCAGTCATGGACTTGGCTCTTGTTCCTTCCTTTATTTCCAACAGGGAATAGCTAACATCTTTGCCTCACTCACTAACTTGGATATCCTGGTTTGAATGTAGAGCAAAAATTTTACCCTCTCTGACTACTCATGAACATGTTCCGAAGCTTCCAACTGGACCTACAGTGCTGGAAGCCCTGGGAAAACATCCTTGAGGAGTCTGAACTATGCCTTGCTTAAAGCCTGTTGTGCTCTGGCACCAAGAAAATGGGTATCAGCTGAGTCCATTGTGCGCATCAGTCAAATGAGTCAAATGACAAATCATGCCACAAGCCTGACAAGACAACCTGGATGTTCAAATTATGGTACATATTTGTTAAAATAGCAAACAAAACTAAGATGAGGTGACTTAATGACTTGCAGCCCGCTTTTGAAAGGAAAAAGTATTCTTTACACACAGCCTATATTATCCGCAAGGTAACTACAAATATTTAAGACAAAAGCCCTTGATTTACACTGCCCTGTAAGTTGACAAAAACAAGGACCAAGTTTTTTTCCCTCTCTCTTCTTCCTCCTTATATTCTCCTGCACAACACCTCACACTGACTGTGCTTTACGAAGATGGCAAAAGAGCATCATTTAGGCTGGTGTCCTTCAAAAGAATGGTCTCTACTGCTGAGTCCAGCTTCCTTTATGGAACCATTACAAGAACCACTGTCCCTTGGGCCTTCAACTGTGACACCATGGTGTAAGGACATTGGGGGAGGCCGTGTTCCAAGGGCGGCAGCTAACTTGTTCCATCAGCAATTTGGGAGAGCAGCTGGCTAGCCTGTGACCTCCTGAAGCTATGCAACTAAGTGAGGGAGGCCCAGAGAGCTACAGTGATTTGTTTTGTGGTTTCTCACAGCCTGTCACCTCTTGGGCTCAGAACTTGGATGTCAAACTCATCTCAAACATGCTTTTTCTGTTGACGTTGCTATTGCCTGAGAAGTTATCAGCACTTAAAAAACAATGGTCTGAACTGCAACCACAGCAGTGAAGGTAGCACAGACACACTGAAAAGCAACCCAAGACACTCTAGAAAAGTACCTATGTCCTGCATTACTAGAGAAACAGAATTAATAATATACGAGTGTGCAGTTTGCTGCAAGAGAAGGATGAAGGACAGCTTTTTAGTTAACAACTCAGCAACTGCACTGGGGAGATGAAAGGAAGATATGAAGTTTATTTTAATTTATGCCCTGTGAAACCTCCTGTATTTTGTATGTGGGTTTATTTCACACAGGCTACAACCTTCTGGACTATTTCTCTTGATTTTATGTAATAAAGTTGCATTTATACTTTCATGTGCTGTATATAAAGATACGATACGGCAGTAGGTATATCAAACACAGACATACAGAGAACCTTAGGGGGTGGTTTGGCTTTTTTAGTGCCAGCATGGCCTTATTCAGCCCAGCTCACTGTTTTAACAACAGTGTTGAAACCCTCCCCTCTCCATGTCTTCCTCATCCACATCCCAGGAGGTTTTGGTGGCCACCAGGGCATGACAGGAAAGGTTATAAAGACAGGGCAATGCTATTCCTTCCTGCTCTGAATGAGCCTAAAGCTTGTTAAGTGCTTTTGCCACGTAAGCCTCTATTTTTCCAAATGGAAAAACGGAGCAGAAAAGGCAAGCTTATGCCCAGCTAGATCTAGCTGAATTTTTTTCAGTTAACTTTGTTTCTTCTTTTCATTTCAAAAGAATTATGAAATGCTACTGCTGTCCAAAAATACTGAACTAGGCCTTGACATATGTACCACCCACAAAGTTACATTTGGACTCAGGATCAACATTTTGGAAAACTGGGCCAAATCGCACCAGGAGCCAAAAGAGATGTCAGAACAAAAGAACTAGGACTGACATGATGTTACTCATATGCTAACTGGAATCTGCTCTGAATGCATGGTGAAAAAATAACCAGGAGCTAATAAATGCACAACATGATCTACAGAAGAAGTTTCTTATAGTGCTGAGGTCATTAGCAGTGCTTTAGCACTCTTTAAATAAAAGATTATCAAAGTTACCTGCATATTGCTGGGTCAGAACTTGAAAAACCAGTTAGTTCCCATATGCAAATTTCAGAGCCAAAATCCTAGATAATGTCTTTCATGTGTTACAGGTTCTCCTGCCATACAATCTGTTCTTAAAATTGGCCTTCTGAAAGCACATACAAATTCACATAAGAATAGAAGTTGTTCATGACCAAAACCAAAATCTACGTTCCATTTTCTTCCATGGCAAACTGTGTAAGGTTACTGGTCATGAAAAGTATTGTACTGGCATCCCCAGGCACAACAGATGGTGTTGAAAACACAATCTACCCTGACCTGGAAGGTTCACTTCAGTGCACGACAGGGGAATTCAGACTCTGTGCTCCGTTTTTCCACGGCACTTGGCTTTAGAAGGTTTGTCTGTGTTTCACATCTCTGCTAGTGACACCTGATAGTAAGCTGACAATTAAACCTAAGGAAGAGCAAAGAAAATCATCATCAAAGGGCTTCAGCTTGAAGAATAGAATAAACCTACTTGTGGCAAGCAACTAAGAGAAAGTACTGCTGCTTCATAGAAGTCCTAGTTTATACTGAGTACAAGGTCAAAGGCATCTCTGAGACAGGTTTGTAGATTTCGTGTGTTTCTAGCACTGCTTTGCTACCACTATAAAAAGAACCCCAAACCTAGGGCCACCCCCATAAACCCTCCACCTGCCCCTACTCTCCCCTCATCCAAAACAACCCAACTCATAATAAAACTACCCCAGCTATCCAAACAATCTCTTTCTCACGCTCAACCTTCTTTGGTCATACCAACAGAAAATCCGGTTTTAATCTTTAAGCAACACAAAACTTGATAGAAACTCTTGCTTTTTTTAACCCTCCCACACAAGTAATCAGTGGAATGGAGCTCACCCTTTGGGTAACAGAGCTTAAATCACCAGTCCAAAAGGAACTGTTTATCTCTACTGTCTATTGAACTACAGGCATCTAACCAGTGTAAGTGCATGCTTACTATCAAGAAAAAAAGATGGGTAGTGCAGGTTAGGCACAGAGCCACTAAAAATTATACTATTTATGTCTCAACTCAGCCATAATCTTAAAAAATGTCCTTACACTTGTGCTCCTGCAGAGTCAGGATCTCTAAATCCAGACAGCACTGTCTGATACTAAGTACCCTCTAGAGAGCTTAGCTCTAATGTTCAGTGTCTCAGTTATCTTTCCCCTATTGCTCATCTGACACATAGTTTAATGAAACAAAATTACAATAAACAAAGATAATGAAAGCATACAAACTATAGCAATGTTTGTTAAGAGAAAAGATGATGGCAAAGCCAAATCAGTTAAAGACCAATGCACATGCACATGTGCACAAAATAGTTTTTAGAGGAAGATCTACCTTAAACCAGGATACTCTCATAGGCTTTCTTTCAAGCAAAGAGGAAAACATACAAATTTTAAAACACTTGGTATTCCCAGAAAATTCAGACATACCTTCTTATGAACCTGAAAGTGTATAATGCTTCATTTTGCAAATCCCAGTTCTATCTACCAATCTACAAATAAAAAAAAAAAAAAAAAANAAAAAAAAAAAAAAATCTCAGCATGACTTGTACACATATATGATCACTGGCTTGGTCAAACCAGACAAGTACATGTGCCCTGGACCTCCAGGGAGCCTTCACTGCTATGTACAGTCCTAAGACAGAGTCTGGACTTTAGAGAGCACTGGCACCACATATTCCTGTGGAAGTAATTCCTAAGCAAAACAAACTATCTATGCATCTTGGCCAGCCCAGTTTAAACACTCAAGCACCAGAATCTTCTCAGGCACTTCCTGGAATGTGGCTGACTTTCTAGTCCGTTCATCTCGAATGGAACATTAAAAGAAAGTGGTAGAAGAAAAGGCAGAGACAGGGCTGTCAAGCATCTCAAGCATTTAGAGAGGTTCTTGCCCAAAAAGAGACCAATCAGGAAAAAAATTAACTGAAGGTATTTAAAAGCAATGTCCCTTACTGCTTTTGTGCTCAGGAGGCTGGGAGGGACAGAACAAGAGTATTGCAAGTGCTTTAATTCACTGTTTGTAACCTGCTGAGCTTCCACTACTGAGTGACAGAACCTGTGTGCAGATCCTGCAGCTGCACATCAAGCAGGTCCGCCTTCTGCAACAGCCTTACCAGGCTGAGTCTTTTTTTCCCCCCACTGAGCTTGCTGCCTTGAGCATTTCTTAAAATTTACTTCATTTCTTCTCCTCTTAAAAGACAAACAGGAAGATTTGTCAGCAATTTACTCTGGAAATACAGAGGGAAGTGGGCTGTTAACACTCTATGGGCTGAGTGCACTGGAGTGCACTGTGATGGACAGAAAAACCATTTGTAAATTCATATTTTGCCACATTTCTTGTTAAAAGGATGTTGAGAGGCAGATGGGAGAAAGGCTGCATGTTAAACTCAGTGCCTGCTCCACGCTTGCTAGCTGGGATCCTCTGGAAACAAAGGAGATTGATGTTAAGCAGGAATCACAAAGCAAAATCTTCTGGGAAAGATCTCTGTAGTGTAGGATGGAGGAGGCAGTGAGTCACAGCAAGCAGAGACCTCACCATCCCACAGCAGTGCTGGAAACTCTTCCAAGAACCAAGGGGCCTCCTCTCAGCCAGAATCAATCTTGGTAACAACGGAAATGAAGAGAACTTCTATGGACACAGCTGAGGTTATGTCAAATTTGTGCAGGTGGGGATGCCAGAGAAAGCAAGAGCATGGAAAGAGACTTCACCTTATCAGGAAGAAGGGTTGTTTTTGCTTGGGTTTTCAGATTGAAGATTATCTCATTCCAATTAAATTTCCTTCTGACAAAACAGACTGGGAGCCTTTTGTTTGCCCTTGCATATGCAGCACCTGATCCCACGCCAGGGCAAAGCCCAAGTAGAGATGCACAGCCATGCAGGGACAGGCCTTCCATGCACTGCTTCCAGAAGGAGATGCTTTTGCAGGACATGACTCAGACCAACCTCATTCTTATCACTCTCACTTGGCCCCAGAGAAGCCATTCACAAAGAACTTTACCCCAGACTTAAGCTTTCTCTTGTTGCAGCAGTATTACTTTCTGCTTCTGCTTTCTCCTGCCCCAAGGACACTGGCTCAGCTCCTGTGGCATGTGCACAGTCCGGGGAAAGAGCCATTCATCACTGTCAGGAGACGTGCTGTACACAGCAGGTCAGCTCTCACCTCCTGCTGCTCCTGCAGCGAGGGCTGCAAATCTTGAAAAGATGCATAACATGCACATTGCAAACAGCCATTCATCATTGCAGAGCTGTGCCCCAGACACCCAGGCACAGCCCAGCAAGCTGCTCTACTTGTGTGCACCAGCAAGGCACATCCCCTCCTGCTCCTGGCCACCTTGCAGTGAGAGACAAGAGCACAGACACAGAAAGCATTGCAAGTGACTGCAGATGATGGTTTCTCCTGCAAAAATGATATCCTCTCTCTCTCCCCTCCAGAATGGCCCAGTGCTGCAAAGGTGCCCCACAATCATTAAATTATGAAAATGGAAGTTGCTGGAAGGAAATTAATACCAGGCGTGACTGGGGAAAAGGTTGCTTTCTCATGAAGTAATTATGAAATTAAAATTTGATCTCTCCCTGGTGATTGTACAAAGGATACGGCTGAGGTCTCAAACACAACAATACAGCCCAGATTTCAGCAGAAGAACAGAATGTTTCACTAGACAAAAAAGTTCAATTAAAAAAAAATTAGGGGAAGGATGACTTTTTGTAAATTACATGATTTTGGGTAAAAGGTGCAATCAAGCAGGCTAGAGCACAGGGTTTGCAGACTTCCAATTACTTTTTACAAGTTGGAATCAAGCTGTTAGGAAATGCGGCTTATCTGAATAAGACTAATAATGCTAAGCTAATTAGACCCACAGGCATTAGCCAGCAGATAAATTCAGGCCAAAAAGAGGGACACTGTCACTTTAAACACTGCCTTGGGATCGGTGGAAAAGCTAATGAGGAGTGTCAGTTGGGGCTGTTTTATTAGGTGGTTCTCCAGAGACTATAGCCCGAGGTTTCTGTAGCAGGGCTTCTGCACTTGATTCAATAAATCAATTTATATTAAAGGAGGGTGCAGCACAAGCGCCAGCTCCATGAAGCATTTCTGTGGCATTTCTCAATCTGCTCAGGCACTCCTTGGGCAGGCTACCTGAATGTGCTGTCAAAGGACATTGAGCGCAGCAATAAAGAATAAGATAGCAGCCGCATTGGCAATATTTGTTCAAATCAGCTCACACATTACCAAGCAAAACATGTACATTGGCTCTCACCGGGCTATTCTGGATCCCCAATAAGTGATTAATGAGAGCCTGGTTTTTGTGAGCTGGAGTCTGAACCGCAGACGGCAAGGCGGGCTGCACAATGAAAGCAAAAGGCACCCATCCCAAACAAAATAAAACGGCTTGAAAAGTGAAGTTGCTTTTTTAATCAGATGCTTAGAGGCTGAAAGACATTCCCTGTTGGAAAGAAAAGGGCGAGCACAGAGCAGGCTGGCAGCTTTCCAGGCAGTGGACAATATTGACTCTAGAATAAAATGGGTTTTGCTTAGCGCTTGCCTCAGGGCACCAGCCACCCTGCTTTGGAATAAATCATGTGGGTGGGCAATTCCCCAGCATGGGCTGACCCTTGGGGGCTGACCCTGTGTGCCTCAGCACCCCCTCACCAGACAAATGGACATGGAGCTGGCAAGGGCTCCACTGCTGCTGCAAAGACAACGTGCTCAGAGACAGTGCCCAACTCCCCTGCTCACTGCCGCCTTGGGCCTCAGCCCATGGTGTGTGGTGGGCACTACAGTGCCTCAGACCATTTCTGATAGGGTGCACCTCAGCTCTGCCTCTCCTGGAGGGCAAAGGAAGCCACCAACAATTAGGTCAAAAAATGTACTTGTTATCTAGGTCTCTTTTGCCATGCTAAAATCAAGTCAAAAAGCTGAAGTTGTCATCTGGAAACAAGCCTTTAAAGAACTTCACTTCAATGCAAGCAGCAGAAAAGCCACTGGTTTTGTTCCAAGGAGGAGCAAAAAACTGATTTTGAAACCACCAAAGCTGATGCCAATTGGTAGTGCCTTCTGGATGCCTCTGGTTAAACACAGCACTGTACGGCTCCTCTGGCCCCACAGAAGGCTGAGAGGGGAACTCTGGAAGGAGGCACAGTGAAGCATATAGCCAGTCAGAAATCCAGGCTTGGGAAGGTTCTAGGATATAGTCAAAGCAAAGTACTTCAAAATTGTTCACACTGGATTTACAAGTGAAGGAAATCTGACCAGCTGTGTCTTAACCTTAAATAAAAGGCAGAGACAGAGAACACCAATTCTGTGCAGTCCTTTAATGGGGCAGCTATCACCAGGCCTGCTGTTTTTCCCCCCGTATTTCCACTTCAGCTTACTAGCCCCCCTTGTTAGCACTGACCACCTTTTGCTTACATGGCCTCTGAGTCTTTCCTGATGCTTCTGTTGCCAGGACTTGTCAAATCCACCAGGACACCTCTCTCTGATACAAGTTTAACCTCTGCAAGCCATGGGCTTGAAAACCCCAGCCCAGAGACCCAGCTGTGAAAGACAGTCAGTAACACAGATATCTGCCAGCAAATTATGGCTCAAGACAGCTCGGAGGCTTTTTCAGCAGGACACACTGCTCTTAAGATGCCTTGCCAGTACACGTTTTGCAATCGCTGTTCAACCACAACGCACATGGGGCAAGGCTGCAGGAAGAGTAGCTCATGGTCAGCTCCCACCAAAGCAGGATTTATTTTAGGTATATTTAATACAGCATTATTTCTCATTGCAATTGCCACTGCACAGAAAGGAGAAAGGGTAGGAGAGCTGGAGAGAGAAGGGAAAGGCTGGTCTCAAAGCAGTTACAGGCAGCCTGGACTAGTGATGTGGTACACATTGCTGGATCAGTGGTTGTCCTAATGCTGTGGGGAAACTTGGCAGCTGTGCTACCACTGTGGGCTGTGGAGACAAAGCCAGTGTGGAAACTTCACATGAAAAAAAAAAAAAGAAAAAGCAGAAAGAAAAAATAAAGGGCCAAATGCATTATAAGAGACCCAAAGACAATAATCTTTTGTAATCCAAACAAGCTGGGCAAGCCAAGCCATTGTTGAGAATCTGAAAAGCTGTGGAGCAAAGGAGGAGGATAAAAATGAAGGAAAAAAAGTCATACAGTTTCTAATAAAAAACACAGAAAGTATCCTGAATTGTAAAATAAAACAGTTTGTTTTCCTGAGGAAACATCAAAACAAAGAGTGTTTTACATTCTCCAATAAAGGATTCAGAAATTAAGTGTTAAGAGTTGGTGTTTCTTCCTAACATCACTTGCACCTCTCTACATGTTTGTGCAAATGGCAACGCACAGTGAGGTCAGTGACCAAAAAACAATTCAGACAATTGATCATCTGCAATGTATGTGATAAAACTTCAGCAGTATTTCAGTGTATCAAGCTCTGGCTGGCCAAAGCTCCATCTGACATTTTCTAGAAAAGGAATATATATATGCTAATTTATTCTCCATGACAGACAGAGTCCTTAGAAACAAATGCAAAACAGACATGTCCTCGGCCACTGTGTCCTGATGTATCAGTTGAATCCAGGAATTAGAAAGGGAAGAAAACAGAAGCAAAATCCTTGAAGTGGAAAACAACCACTAAGACAACACTGCCACCTCAAACCATCACCTTTGAGGGCCCACCAAACTGGAACGCTAATGTCTTGTCCACAATCTCAACCATTAAAATTGATCCAGACTTTTAGATAAACAGAAACTAATTGCTTCTCCTTTGTCTAGCAGATCACTGCACACAATTCAATGGATAACAAAAACCTGAGGCAAAACCTTGCAAAAAGAAATGGATTCTTATTTAGAAGGGCTCTGGTTTAGACAAATATATGGCAATAGAGCAATTTCCTCACATTTTATTGTCCCGAGGCAACCAAACAAACAAAGAGGTAACTGATGCACCAGTTGTGCAATATGGAGCAGCTAAAATATTCCAATTCTTTTATTAGGACAAAAACGTAGCCCCATTTTTCACTTCCAGCCAGAAGTCAAAAAGGAACAGCAGGGAGAGGTAGCCTCCACATGCTCCTGCTTGGCACAGGCCACCTTTTTCTGGGACAATACTGTGACGAATTCAGACTTGAATTCTGAAGTCACAGTTCCAGCATTTATTCCAGAATAAATCCTTACAGCTAAGCACATTTGCACTAAACTGGTGAAAATTTTTACATTAACCATATTAGAATCTCTAACTGGATCAACATGTGTCCTACACTTCAGGAAATTCAGAAAAAACAACCAGAAAATATCTATTTTCTCCTTCTGCTATATGCTAGAGCTAAGAGAGTTCACAAACCAGTACTGAAAAGCAATATATTGAATCAAATCTGCCGGCTTGATTTACCTAAGCTCTTCTACCTTACTCATTATTCTACATTTAGAATTTCTGTTCTGTTTTCTAATACCAAACAGTATTAGCTACATAATAACCATTCTGGATAAGGTAAAGTGCTATGCACAGATTCAAAAATGAGGTAGAAATAATAATAGAAATAATATACAGAATTATCTCTTTGCTTAACTTTTAAACTTTCTAATGATGTATGAATCTCAACATTCTACTGGTGATTTGGACTGGAAAAATTACTCTAGTAAGTGAAACTTCCACTGAGTTTTTTGATATTTCATTTGGAACCTCTAGTGTGTATAAATAGTTATTTTTTCCCCTTTCTGCTTTACTTTGTATTTAGCAATGCTAAATTTGATCACTGTGATGCCTATTTGTGTTAATCAATTAATTCTTTGCAGTGCCTCATGGTAATTTGTGTTTAACAGGAAAAGAGTTGTGGTGTCACCTGCCAATGCTGCAACTTCAACCATTCTAACCTTGTTTCCTTTCCAGACCATTAACCAACTGGGGAAGTGCAAATCAACTCCCATGAACCTGAAGAAATCCTCTTTGCCTTCCAGCCATGATAAGAGAAATCTGTTCTTGACCTCCTCTCAGAAGTTCCTGGCCTATGCTACTTCTGTAGCTCTCCCTCACATGTTTTTCCTCCCAATAAGCATGTCACATCTTGAAAAAGAGCTTTTGGAAGCCTACATGAAACCATTCTTTATTGGTGCCCTCAGAGACATCTGGGAGTTTAACACAAAAAACCTCCTTTTGCAGAAACTGGGAGAGTGTCTCATGATCTTCCAAATGTTTTGCTGTCTAAGTCCTCAGTTGATCCAATGTTCTCATTCTGTTCCTATTCTTTTGCTCATGCCTGTAGCCTTTTTAAAATGTGAAGTCATCATTCTCAGGGTGAAACTGCATATTCTACTAGCAGCTGTTCAAGATGACAGACAACGATGGTTATTCTCAGATTTACATGTTCTGCACAAACATTTCAGATTATATTAAACTTAGATCATTATTCTGCCATTAAAATATCATTATATTTATGGTCTATAAAGCATGGAACAAATCAAAAGTTATGTAGAGCTGTAGTGGTATGTGAGCATCCAGGCTTCCAAACTTAAAACAGATTTTGTTTTTTTAACCCCCTCTATTCTTTCTCTTCCTGAAAGGACATTTACTATGGATGCTAAAACACAAATGTCATGGAAATGAAGACCATTTGCATATATTGGGCTCTTGCCTTTATAGGTCACACATGAAACTCACAACTGCAAAGATTAGGGCTTCTCCAAGTGAGTGGGAGTTACTGAGAAGGAGCCTCTTGAACCAACGAAAAACAATGAAGACATTTAGCCAGAAACAAAAAAACTCACATCATTCTTTCTGTCTTCACTTCTTTAAGTCCACGCTGTTCATTCAAGCCTTTTCATTTAAGCTGGTTATGACTTTTGTTCAGATAGGCCCATCTCTAAAATGATTCCTCAGGGGATATCCAAATCAAGGGTCAGCTGCACTGGAGTAGGGGAGGCAGCTCTTCCCTTCTGCAAGTTTTCCTCAGCATGTGAAGGCATGATGGTGCAATGTCTTCATTTAAAAGACAAATGTCTGATCCACTGATCTAGAATTTATAAAAAGCTACTTCCAAGACAGGAAAGTTGTTTAGCTTTCAGAAAGATTCCCTGGCACATCTTCCCCTGTATATGCCTGTTCTGCTTTGAGTGCTCACACATTAAAATGAAAGAATGTCCTAGCTCTGGAGGGAGGTCAACTTATTTAAAGCATTACCTTCTAAAGGAAAGATACATCTGAAAGAAAGAAATGCCTTTTCTTTTAGCATGCAGGGGTACACCTCCATGTTTGATGCAGTTTACACCAAAGACAGGTACAAAGCAGGCATTGGTTGGGGAGAAGGCTGACCCCATGCTGAGAAGGACACATTCTTACCAGCCAGTCATGTTGAAGTCACGGTAGAGCATCCTTTTTCCAACTTCCTTGCGCTGCACCCTCCGTGGAAACTCTAAATGTGTGAATTCATTTCCCAGCAAGTGGGGCTGCATGTAAGCCTGTGGGCAGAAATCAAACCACAGATACCACATAAAACAAGACATCATCTATTTTTAATGAGATAGTATTACCATCCCTTCCTGGTCCCATCCCACACAAATTCCACCCCCTCCTCTACCCTTCTTTTTAAATAAGGAAGATGATGTGCTCCATCTCAGCAAACAATGCACATGTGCCTGTTCTGACCCTGCCTGATATCCAGCAGTAGCCTTATAGGTAGCAGTCCTCTCGCCCCCAAAATCCTTCATTTTTTCTCCCTGCTCCTCAAGATTTGGGACCTCTAAACTACACTTCATCCAGTGACCCTGAAGGAGTCTGCAGAGCTTTGTAAAAAACAGAACACATCCCCTTTTGTAAGTCAGCAACCTGAGAGAAAGGAATGATCAAATACAAAGCCATGGAGCAGAGACTTGGAGGGGTGAGTGTGCAGTGAAGCTCAAGCTTTTTGACTCCCAGTTCAGCTATGCCAACAACACACACAACATTGCTACCACACTTTAATTGTCATTGCCTTGAGAAAAATGCACCCCATCACACATGACACTTGCAAATAAACACAAGCTGCAGAGCAATTTACTTTCTTGGTTTTGAAAAACTACTTTCTTCATGCAAAATAGACTTTTAGAAAAGCAGCAGCAGTTTTGCGTCACAACTGCAACTAATGTCTTTGATGGTTTTAATGTTCAAGTGCTGCTCATGTCCTTTCTGGTGCACTGCTCTGCAGATGCTGGGAGGACTCTTTGCCAGAGTCGTGCCTGTGGCTCATGCTCTCCAAAGCTGACCATAGTCGAGAGCATCATGAGGCCCTTTGTCCACTATGTAAATTTTTAGATTGAATTTATACACAGATCATTTGACATGATAGATTAATCCAAAACATACTCTATTTCTTCTTTCTGAAATAAATCTCACTCCTTTTTCTTTAGTACTTGAATAAACATGCCTTTCTCTCTCCCTCCACAAAGCTGCATTGTGAGCATGCTCTTATGAAAGAAATAGTTAAATTGGCTAGGGAACTGAAAAAAAGTTGCATTTCTTAACCTTTTTCCAGATAACTCTTTTTCCTTATCCAGCCAGTTAAGGCAATAAAGTCTGTCTTATCTTCAGCAGCAGCTGCCATCAAGGGAGATGAAATGAGCTGGGGTTTAGTTTGTGTACATGTCATAAATCTAGTGCTCATCAAAGGTAAGCAGCAGGAAGCAGTGGAAGCCCTTATTGATCTACCTGGCATGTGTCTTACAGATAGTTCACAATAAAATACTTCCTGCATTTAAGAGTTGAGCCTGCTCCCACACTCAATTTAATAGGAACTCTGTCAGGCTCAGCACATCACAATACTAACTCACCACCAGCATGTCCCTGTTCCCATCACCAGACATCCTTCCAGAAAACACCCCAAGCTTGGTTGAAACAGGACTGAGGAAGGTTGCTGCATGCAGCCAACAAGATTTGATTCTGCTTTCAAGAGGTGGCTTTCAAGCAAGCATGATCTCGACATCACGATCCCTTCCTGGAACAGCAACTCCATCAAATTCTCTCTGAGTACAGTTAAGGGAATTACATATTTTTCCTACAGTCTACAGTCAGACAAGGTCCCCTTCTCCACCCAAATATTGTTTTCAAGGACCCTCTAATTGGACCCCTCTCCTCAATACAGAAGTGGTTAAAAAGCACTAGTGACTTTTGAGAGGTATTAGTCCACATGAGGTTTTTCATACTTCCAGAAATTTGGAAATTCTTAATTTAAAAGTACATGTAAGATTTTTATTTTATTATCATTCCAGTTGCAAAAAGGTGGAAAATTCCTAACGATTTGATATGTCACAACATATGAACAATATTTGTTTGTATGACAGCAAAGAGCTGAGCTTTTTTTTGTATTTTTTTAGTTCTTTTTAGTCTATGGTATTACAAACAATGAAGTCTGCTTTGAAAGTGCAATTCAGTTCACTTTTAAAAATGCACAGCCTATCTTGAGTAAAACATTACAAACCACTACTAGCTAAAGACTGCTGTTGCCTGCCTACAAAACAAGGTTATATTTAAAGAAAAAAACCCTCACACCTAATATCAAAATGAAGTTATCTAGACTTCAGATTGTGAGATTATTTGCTAGTCTGAATCAGAGGTCCAGAAGAAAAACATTACAGGCTTTTAGCATTTTTTCACTTAAAAACAAGAATTTTCTTTATTGAAAAGGCAAAGCAACCAGGAGAGACTGCACTACATAAAGATTTACTCAGATGGAAAGTCTGAGGTCACAACTGAAATACGATTAATAAGGCTGGCACAGTTACCAGTGGACTGCTAATGTTCAAATAAGATTTCTCTTCTGCAGCCAAGCCTCAATGCTTGATTTACAATCCAGGGACCTTAACTTGATTCTAAATTTTTTGGCGTCAGTGAAACAGAAGGAAAAGAGCAATTTGGAAGCTTCTGGTGTCTGCGATCTGATTTCTTATGAGAAAAAATGATTTTTTGTTGTGCTTTCCTTCACTTTTGTTGTGTTTTGCTTTATTTTTAAATTTTCTGTATTTTTTATCGTTTTTAAAAAACAGTTATTTTTGATGCTTCACTGGTAACTCTATAGAGAGAAGAATGTTCTACTATAAAACTCAGCTGCAGCTTCCAGTTGGGTTTGTTGAGAACCATTCTCCATTTACAAGGCAGGACTCTTTTCCTCCACCTCAACAAAACCATGCTGGTCAGCAGAACCAGAAAATAAATAAAAGTGACAGTTTAAATATCTACAGATCTTTCTAATGGATATACAAGCAGACACCATGAAATCCCCTCAAGTGATCAAACGAGAAACAAAAATGATAAGTGAACTGACTACCAGAATTTCAACTCTGATGACGCAATGTATTTTCCATTTTTTAAGTTGTTTAGGTCGATCTGCAAGAACCTCAGATCAGAAACACCTCTCAGAGAACCTGATATATAAACAAATGTGTGACTATCAAACACTTACAAGGTATGTTCAGACAACACTGTTATTCTGTGTTATGAAACTGGAACATTTTTCATATTTTCTCTTCCAGAACCTATTACAGCTTTTTAGTATAAATCTGGCAGTCTGCATCTGCATAGTGTTTTTGGTACTCTGCCATTTTATGGTGTATTTTGTGGCTGGATGTATTGCATTCAAAATTAATTGTTTAAAATGGAGTTTGCTCAAGGAAATATTAGTCATGGTTCTTTTAAAAGGCCATTTACTTCCTGCTGTGTTTCCTGGTGATTAGAAAAGCAAACATGGAATTAAGATAAATCTAGACTTACACACTAGCATGCCAGTTAATTAGGTGGCAGGAAACACTGCATGTATCTTATCTGTACCTCAGTAAGGCCTGCCAATGCCTTCTCCAGCTCCTTCAGTAGGCACTGCACTGGAACACTGCTGGCACTAGTGGTTTCACTGCATTCTGTGTTATTTTCAGAACTGCTGTTTTCCCCTACACCAACTGTATCTTACAACTTTATACTCTTATCATATTGTACTCTTTTCTCTGACAGGATTTTCTACTCTATGAGACTACTGCTCACAATAGCATGCACAGCCTAATGCACCCACAAGTTTTGCAAATGACTCAGCCATTATCATATGGACACATTTAAACCAAAGAGAGATTAAATGATGTGGTGGTAAAAGGAAGGAGGAGAGCAGAAGCTAAATCCATCCCTTGATGGGTCTCTCATCTTGTGAAAGGCCAGGATCTCTTCTATAAAGCTGCACATCTCTTTTACCACAGCATCACATACTGTGTCAGACAGCTGAAGCAATCCTATGTTGGGTGATGCAGAGAGACACAAATTGTAAGAGAATTACATCTTGATTGACTTTGTATTGGAAGTGCTGACTGGACATTTAGGAGATCTAGGTGCATTTCCTCTTCAGGCTCCAGTTCCACAGGCATCCTTCAACAGGCAAGTTAGTATCACTTTTATCCTTACCTGAGCAACAAAATAAGAATAGATCCCCTTTGAGCCAACGACTATCTGGGCTCATGAACCTTTGAATGACGGTAAACACAAAGAGTACCCATGGTCACTGTCACTGATGGCCACCCAGCCTCTGCTAGCAGTCTCTACTGGCACTGACACCTGAACTGGTAGCAGTGGCGCACCATTTCTGGTGAACTTTTGAGGGCTGTCTGGCTGCACACATGAAGATGCTACAAACACCACACTGACCTCCTGTGACATCTCCAAAGTGCAACTTCAGTAACTAACAGAAACACACCCATCTGCAGTATACTCAATTCACCATTCATTCTAAATGCGTTTTCCAAGGGAAAAAGTAACAAAATCTATCCCATTTACTGTTGCAATTTAGACTATCATGACTGAAATTAATAGTGTCCTCAGAAGATGAAAGAAAAATTGCTTCTGTCAGTCACTGCCTGTACAACTGCCGAATGTACCAGAGCAGTTCCCAGTCAATACTGGATTTTGTTTTCCTTCAAGATACACTGAGATATGGGAAGCCAGGGTTTATCCCAAGGGTTTTGTGGAGCTTTCCTGCTACAGTTCTAAAAAGAAGAGACAGAAATACAATAGTAAAGCAGGCTTCTGAATGCCCACCAGTGGAAGGGAAGCAGCATGGTGCCCCGAATCGCTACAGAAGCTGAAAGACCAAGGGAATACTGGCGCAAAGCTTTCACATTTTACATCTTAAGTGCTCTCTGACTGAAAAATTGATTGCCTTCTGCAATACTGTCACAAGCTGCCTGATACAGAAGTCTGTCTCTGCGGTACAGCCTGCCTGAACTCTGCAGCTGTATGCTGCCACCCCCACTGCCCTCTTATGGAGAGATGACCATGCCCAGAGCTGCTTCTAAGTCAGAACGACTGAACAGTCAACTTGCTCTTTTCAGGTTTCCATGTCAGAGACCAACTGCCAAGGCCATTCTTGGATGCACGGCAATAAACCTGCCAGGACAGGGAAAACATTTGCTTCCCTCCCCTCTCAGTTACTCAATCAGTACTAGCTGAAGCACAGTTCTGTCTAAGACTAGATTGGAGGACTTCACATAGATCTACTCACATGACCTGAACAACTCACTATCCCATGGATTTCTTTCCACATGGAAATTAAGGCTCAGAAAAGAGGACCTAAAAGAACATCCTGTGTGACTGAAGCAATCAACAGGCACTAAACTAAAGGCAGAGAAAAGCTTTTTCACCCTCACTGCATCAGCAGTGTCTGCTGTGCATGGAACAGCCTGCAGGCTGTAAATCCATACCCTGCATTTGCTTGTGCAGTAACTTCCTCATAGTGAACAGTATCTCTGCACTTACCAAGTAAAATATTAATGCTAAAATGATTAAGTGATTTTCTTCCTATTGTGCAGGAAGAGCAGTGTAACATGTTAGAAACAAAGAAACTCAGCTTTAACTACAAGTAAGAAAATCCACTCCAAATAAATAACTTTCAGACAGAACAGCAGATGACATATATTAATGGTAGAACAGACTTATAGCAAAACCTGGGGACAGACAAAATGAGTAAGAGGAATTATTTCAGATCTAATCAGCAAGACAGATACAAACTTTGGAGTGTAATGCTTATGCCCACCTTGCAAGAAATTTAGAGTCACCTCTTTATTTTTGGGTTTTGCTTTTTAAGCACTAGAGTAAAAATGTTATTTAGGGAATGTTACATTTGAAATGATCTGTAATTGTGTTTCACGCTCTTGCTGTCTTGCATGTATTCTCTTTGAACATGATACCCATAGATCTGGCATATTTGTTACATATAGAATTAAAATAGACAAACAAAGGTAAAGGAATTTTCCACAGGAAACAGCAGAAATGCTTTTCAGATCAGCTACTGGTTTCAAACATATGCCAGAAAGGACATCAAAAGAGAAAAAAAAACCCTTGTAGGCAATGTTTTATCTCATATTTCCTACAGAAGTAGCAGACTCCCTAAAGATACCTTTTATTTTAAAGGCAAACAAATTATTTTAAATGTAACTGAACTGCAAATATTTATTAGGTCTCTCCTCCATTTGGTTCTCTGAATATGTATAGTCCCAAAGCAGTATTTCCTCTGAAATTTTCAGGTTCAAGCCAATGAACCTGATTGAAAAAAAAATCAAATGTGACAACTGAGGAAACACCATTTTTTCTTTAAAACCTTCCACCACCACCACAGCCTTTCAAACACTGGCATTTTGTGTAGTTTCAAACCACTGTGCTTGGGCCAAGTTGAAGATGAAAGACAACTTAAGACCTGGGAACACCACTAGCCTTGGCCTGTCCACCTTGAGTCAGGCAAGGCTGACCATGAGCCTGCCTTGGCTGAAGCTCAGATTTCCAAAATGAAAAAGCAGGAGACTAGAAGAAGCACAAAGGAAATCTTTCAGCCATGTTAGGAATGATATTTTGACAAACAGCTAACCAACTTCAACCAACTGATCTGTCTGTGACGAAAACCTTAAAAAGTAACAGGATTGTTTGTATGAAAAATAACACCATACATTTTGACTTATAATACTCGGGCATCTTATCAGCCAGCACAGCTTGGTCTATAAAGCATCCCACATGTCCCCAGCTAGATGCCCTGACCCAGCTTTATGGGTGCTGCTACACTAAATAAAACTAGTCTTTGATCACCCACCCAATCCTGCAGCTACTAATGTTCACTGAGATCACCCCTAAGTTGATATCTTTCCCGTGACAGAGATACTATCAGCATACTATCAATCAAACTCTGCAGTGTCATTCACACACACACAAAGAGCAGTCTGTGGTATTTTATACTGTCACACAGCAAACACTGGGATGGACTGAAATACATCTGTGGCTCATTAGCTCTATGTCTGAGCTCTCAATATCCAACACCAATGAGCTACTGAAGGGTCTGCAGCTGAACAAGGTACACAAGCACAACCATGCTAATTGATGGCCTTCACCAAAGAGGTATTACTCCTTTCATAGAGATTTGCACCACCAGGCATTTCTCCACATTTGCTGACGGCTTAAAGACATACATAATCAGTCAGCGGTGTTCAGTGGACACATCATCCTTCATTGAGCTGCAGTAACCCAGTGGCATTTCTCTGAGCCTTAGATATTACTGGGCAATGCTTGTCATCAGCAGCACCTGATTTGGTCCTCAGTCTCTTACCAGATACTGAAGTCGCTGGCGTTCAGTCTCTGGAGTAAATTCCGAAGACATTGGAATGACTTCACCATTTCGGATTATTATAGCCCTGTAAAAGTAATAAAACATCATCAGCACAGAAAAAAAAAGAAAAAGAAAAAAGAAAAAAAAACCCAGAAAAGCACAGGGTACAGCCATGCTGTTATTCTCTTCAGAATCACAGCCAAATAAAGCCATTTCTTTTCTACTGAGCTTCTCAGCAGAACAGGGTAATTCCTGCCCTGCATCCTTTAGAGGTTGGGTAACAAAGTATACTTGTATAAGCCAAGTTCATTTCAGAGCTCACAAAACCATCCAAGCAACAAAGGCAACAGTCATTTCAGTTGATGTCTACAGGGTATCCTTATTAAGTAAAATGCAGACACCCAGAGGAGATGCTGCAGAATCACTGATTGTAGAACAACTCTTCACAGGTTTTAATACAAGTTGTGGCTGACACTGTCTAAACTACTGGCTTCAAATGACTCATGCAAGCACTTTCCAATTATTGATTGGTCATATGTCATGTCAGAACATTTCTACTCCAACAGCAAATGGAAATAGCAAAGCAAATCCTATTTAACACAAATTTAACTAGTTACCTGCTGAAAGATGGCAGGTAATGGAATGCCTGTAGATTAGCCAGGAGACTCCACACACACTTCTGCAAATGGCAGAGAGGAAATTTTCTCAAACACCTGCCTGTTGCCTCTTAACAATCTGCTACACTGCACACAAAACATGGTCCAATCCTTTCCTGGTGTAATACCACTGGCTGGAACACAAGCCATAAGAAGGAAGAATTTACCCAATGTTCCTACTGCATTCTACATTCATGTATTCACTCACAGAACTACGCTCCTTATCTTTCCATTCTTCAGGTCTGTAAGTAGAGCAATGCCAGACACTTTTGAAGAGCTTGATAAACTATGTATTATCCCAAAGATTTCAATGCCTGTTGTGGAAATCTCAGCCACCACTAGATGAAGTCAGCGTTTGGATAGCACCCGTGTACCAGCTCTGCTCTTTAATTTAGACAGAATTTGGTGTAGCTAAAAAAAGTACTTGCCTCTTGAATTCCAGTTTCTCTACGTTTTACATGGTCCCCTTTCTCTGATCTTTTCACCCCACTGACGTGCTATTTATGAGCTAGCTTACTTCCCTTGATAATTTCATTGATTTGTTGTCATTGCTTCTGTGCCAGGTGCTCTGATGGCACTGCAGTACAACTAACAAATATATTAGGCACACAAAGACTGAAAGCTTAAGCCTCTAAATTCAAAACACAGGCATCTTGAGAATACCAACTCAGGTACAAACCTGAATTAGTAAAATTAGTGGCATTGGATAGACTTCCAAATCTTGTGGATGGGTCACTGGACTAAAATTGTCTCCAAACTGTCATCTACTATTGGTAGTATGCAAAAGTCAGGAGCATTATCTGTGAGGAAATGAACTTTTCTTTGATTCATGTGACAAAGAGCAGATAGGTTCAGGATGGTACTACAATGGGAGATGTGGGAAGAAGCTGTGGTGATGAGGGAAAACTGCTTTGCTTTGAAAGGTAACAAATTTACTGCTCTTGAACTTCCAGCACTTCCTTGAAAATAATCCTGTGTAGAAATTAAAGCTAGTAAGAGTGCAGCCTATATACTGAAGGTTCCCACTGGCCCTTAATTAAAACCAATATTGTGCACTTGAAATGAGACAGACATGGTGGTTGCAATTCTTTAATTCCTTAAAGCAAATTTGTGCATAATTTTTGACAGATTTTTTTTATCATTTAGGGAATCTGACGACATTACAGGCTTACAAAAATGCCTATCCAATTAAAAAGAATAAAAGTTTGTTGAAAATTTTTCTTTTGCATTTCTGAGACAATAATTTATATATGAATTAAGAACTCTATCACCCCTCTTCTGCAACTACACCTTTGCTTTTATTTTTGCAATTCCTAAGGTATTCAGCTTTGAACCAGATTAATTTACTCAGACAGTGAACATTTTATATAACTTTTTTACATGCTATTTGATTCACTTGATTAGGCCTCCACTTAAAGGGGCCTGTGGCTTTAGTACAGAGTATGTACTCTGCCAACAGTCTAGACTAGACTGATCAAAGGAGCTGATCAGACACTAACCAAATTTTACACACTTGTATAAGTGAGTCATAAGAGATTTTCTGATATTTTGCTTGTCTGAAAGAGATCATATAAAACCACATATTGATACAACTGCTAACATGTCAGGCTGATTTTCTAATTATTCTCTGCTTCCCCTTTAATCACCATTTCACAGGAAATCCATATTTTAAAGACCACTCAGACCAGTCTGGGGTTCACCTTTTTCTTTGTGCACATTGACATACTTCCTATATATGTTGATAGCTGTCATTCTCACTTCTATGGGTAGAATTGGGCCCTGAGGGACTCACATCATATAAAAAGCAATTCAGAGGTGAGTGGGTCAACCTTTCATGGCTCAACTTATTTTCACCAGAATTGGCAGCCACCTGGGATGAAAAGCACAACCCAGTGCACACACACACACACACACACACACACATACACACACACAAATAAATCTTCAGAGGGGGAGGAATTAAAGCAATACTATTGATACACGGTAAAACAGAATTTTATGTTTTTCATTAATATTTTCAGCAGTTGGACTTTATTTACCTTGCAAGTTACAGCTGCCCATAAGAGTCAAATGATTTGACTGAGGAATGAGACAGCTCTAGATATGAGTAATGGGAGGAACACACATACACATACAGGGCACTGGTCCAAATGCAACTGTGGTGAGCTTATAAGCCTGTACTTGGCTCTTTACCTTTTTGCACAAACTGCTTAGCTGTTTCATGACAGCAAGGGTATTTCTGATGGCCCAAGTGACACAAATGGACACATTTGTTGGCTGTCTGACTGCGGAGGCTAGGTGCAAAAGCCTGCCCTGGGAGCCACGCTGCTCAATGGGCTTTTCCCCTGTGACTGAAGAGGTCCCAAGTAAGGCCTTAATTGGGTCTGGAGACTGAACCGCCCTTTCTGTGACCTTGCAGTGACAGAGCTGCCAAACAGCGACTGAAGGCTTTTCCCACCGAGCAACCTCCAGAGCCCTGAATTCAATAGCCCAGAGTCAATAACGGCTCATGAGAAGGGAGCCTGGCTGATGCAGCAGCTGCAAACAGCTCCAGCAACTGCTTTTAGAGACCCTCTGCATACAGTCCTGCAGGACAATTAATTTTGACTTTACACTTCCTAATGGACTAAGCAGCAACACGGTGTTACATGAGCATTACTGATTCTGCCATGCATGAAACACATATGTATGCCAGCAAATAGTGCTCTGAAAGCATTTAACTTCTCATGTATTGCGGATATATGAATGCATTGTTTTATGCTAGAACACAGCTGTCCTATTAAACTGTCAGAAATAACTACATAGGAAGCAAGAAGTCCTCAAATAGATGCAGTGCCCAGAGAGCATCTGATTCTACCATGTTTAATAGTGACATTTTAATTTCAACCACACTGCTGAAACACACTACAGCAGAGCCACAGGGCAAGCCTGCCAAAGGCAGATGGATGATTCATGTTTGCAGAGAAGAAGTATGTCAACACAAACCAAATATTCTCTGATGACAAAGTTGCTTCAGACCCATACCAATTATTAATTTATATCACCAATGAAGTAGTAATTAAAAAAACAAATGCCATTCTTTTGGCAGGAATGGAAATTGGGAGTCGCAGATCTGCAGCCTCCTCAGTGCACTGCCCTCCATGCTCTGATGCCCTCTCCACACAGCATTGTCTACAGCCAGAAACTGCTCTGAAGACTTAAGGCCATGGAGGCCAGTAAGTCACTTATCCTGATCTCTTCTAGAAACAAACTATAGATTTATCTGAGCTCTTTCCTCTCTTTTGAACCCTATCTAGCTCTCCACCCACAGGAACTACAGGATTGTACTTGCCATTGCATTTCACATGCTTTGCACAACAATGAAAGAATGTCCACTAATCCAGAGCTGGGATACTCACGGTAAATAGGAATATATTGGGGAAAAAAAATCCTCAAAACACAGCTGAAGTTGCCTAAAACGGAAGAAACAAGAATCTGATTTTGTATGTCTCTTCTGGCCTCCCAAGTTCTTCTGACCCAGAGAAGCCACACCCTGAACAACTAAATGTGGAGCGAGAGATGTGTCAGTGGCTCAGTGCACAAGGCAGGACTGGCAGTCATGGCAAATCCTACAGCCGGCTATGTCTGCTCGGTCACATGCAAATGAAAAGAAATACCAGGAGCTTAAAAGGCTGCATGTGCATCTACAGAACACAGTGCATTTATCTTTTGGATTGACATGACTGTGTACTCCATAATGATCAGCTAGATTCACACAGAACATTAAGTATATGGTTATTTGCTATATTCAGATTCAATACTTAGAAATTGTATTTGGTGCCTTAGTATACACCCCCTTTTAAAATACATGCAGAGTGAAGCAACAAAAGGGTAAAAATCTGCTACTGTGCTGTACTGCTGCTGTGACACTTGGGATATAGTAACAACACTGGCTTAAGGAAAATATTGATGTATCAATTGCTTTTGCATTTTTAATATGGATGGCAACCACCACCTCTCCTTGCATCAAGCAGGGTTCTGTGTGTTTGGTTTTTTTTCTTTTGTGGAAAACACAATCAACTGAAAATTGCACCGTATCCTTTCTAAGTTTCTTAGAAACAAATAGGGACAAATGCATACATTTTAGAGGAAGCTCTTGTTGGTTGCTCTCATTTAATCATACAGAGAAAGAAACACTTTAGTGAACAAGGTCAGAAGTGTAATTCCACTGCTGTCATGGGTCTATTGGGATTCCAGTGCTCAAAACAAAGACATCTCCAACTGTTAGGAGTATTCAGGAGACACCCTGACTCCACTACACACATTTTCAGCCAAAAATGATTTGAAATGCAACATTAAACTGCACATTCCTACAATGCAGGATAAAAATCTGGTAAAGGTGACAGAGAAAGACCATTCAGAAAACCCTTTTTGACAGTGTATATCAATTCCAAGCCACAGGGAGGATGTATCCATTTTGTCAAAAGGTGTTAAGCATGTGGATTCAGTACAGATGAAGCAGAAGTGTCTAGCCTGTCTGCAAAGGTATTAGAAATGTGTCAATGAAAAAGAAAGAGGGATTAAACTGACAGAAAGAATAAGGCAGGGTTTTATTACATTCAAAGGGGAACTAAGCAGTAGATTTTAATTAGGTATGTCACAAGATAGCTGGGGAAAAAAGAAAGTAAATCCTAGAACCATGGAATCAGTCTATATGGGAATTTGTTTACCTTGGTAACTAAATGCATACACTTAAACAATCCAGGGAAGATCAGTGCTAATGTTTGGTAAGCTTCAAACCAGTTGTGGGTGGTTTTTTAAAAATTATTTACCTTTTCTTAATTGCTAAGAAGTGAAAGACGACTATAAAATTATTAAAAAGAGAAATATTTTTCTCTTCTGTAAATATAAGTACTGGAACTTACAACCATTATGATTACTGATGACTTTTAATACATTCAGCACCCTAGTTTTACTTACTTGAAACTGAATTTCTCTCACTTAGTCCCACAGAGACCCATTTCTCAATGTTTCTTTAGAAACCAGGTGAACAAACACCTCACAGCATTTAGCAATAACTATGGAACTGATCTCATATTCCATGCCATGTATCCACTAACAATGTGGAACTATAGTGTAAAGCCTTTATATGATTTCCTTAATTCTATGAATTAAGTCTAGTGAAACAAACTATTATATAACATTTAGCTGGCATTAAAACAGGTTCCAGCGATGACATGTCCACCACCATAAAACTCAGGTGGAAGCACCAACCCTCAGCAACACCAGTGGGAAAAAACACCCTGGCTGCCCCCACCCATAATACCCAAGATAATGCCCCAACTCCTACTTAGCATCACTAACAAGAAGATAACAAGTAACAAACCAGGAAAGGAACAGCCAATAAAAATAGTCTCTGTCCTCATTTTCCATCTATTGCCACTCAACAGTCCTGCCACCCTGATTTCTTCATATTTTTCAGCACAAACATGAGGCTGTCCACAGAAACATTGTGACAGAATAGAAACACTGGATCATTTTTCTTTCAGCAGAACAAAGTCAATGTAAAGTGGGAGCATGCTCTCCCTGCTTGTGGCTCTTCCTGTGACAATACCGTCTTGTGTTACATTGTGGGTTACAGCAGGCTTCTCACACGTTTTCATTCATCACTCGGGGGAACTTCAGCTCTCTCAAGCCCATAAAAGGTGCGAGAACTTGCCTTGGTGCAGTATTGCAAAAGTAATTTCCTACAGGAGCATGCTCTGGCATTTCCTGCAGGAACAATGAAGATGTCTCCCAAACTTCTGCTAAGGCTTTTTGCAGACTGTCAGCCACCCTGGCTGCTCCAAGAGTTAATATATCAGCAGCACAACTGGCAAATGTAGCACTTGCTCCACCAGAACACTGACTGGGCAATACCAAGAATTTAATTCAAGGTGCTTTCTTCATGTGTTTGCCACAGCATGGAGCCAAGCATGCTATACCACTCCTGCAGCAAGACAACAACCTCCTCCTGGCCTTCGAAAAGAAGCAGAGAAAGAAATTATGATATCTGTCCCTGCAAATCCTCCTGAAAGTTGTCTTTCAGAGGCACCTGCAAGCACGAGCTGCTCTTGTGCATACCTGTGTGGAGCTTTACACTGTTTCCAATTACCTGACACATTCATATTTATATTTCTAGTGCATATTTAGTGATTTCTTTGGAGAAGGCCTCTGGGCACAATGAGGCTGCTGAAATACTCTAAAGTCACTATTCTGGTGGTCTGATTTTACTGAATTAATTGTATTATTTTTAATAAAGGCTGACAAATAGGCAAATGGAAGCTCTTTCTCTAAGCAGAATAATATAGATATTATATATAATATATAATAATATAGAAAGGGCTTACTTGTCATCTACACTAGCACCTGAGCCAGCCAGGATTTTCCTTACTGCCACCAAAAATAACAGAAATCAGAAATTTTAGAACTCATCTGGTATTCTATCCCATGTATTCACTAACAACTTAGCAAGCAGCAGTTAAAGGGATTTTCTACTACTGGCAGCCTCCGTCTGCCCTATATATATTGCATCTAACCATGAGAAGTACCTGGCTGTCACCAACAATGGAACTAAATGACTTCAGTTGTTTCTGCACCACTACTCTACAGTTTAAAATTAAATATAATGCTGAGCTTGCAGGTTGTCCACAGAGGAGATAGCTTGGAGAAGACACGTTGCCCCATCATTTTTCACTGCTGGAGCAGTATGCTTCTAGTTGTCAGTGCCTCTTTAGTGGGCTGCAGCTCCATTCCCATGGGACTCTACTGTGAATTCCCTGCTGTAGTTTAGGTCCTCAAGTGTGTTGCTTGGCTGATGAAATCTAAGTATGGAGTTATTATTAGCAGTTGGCTTTATTAACAGTATTTTATTTTAGGGCGAATTATATTTTTTTGTTATGCCCATCCCATCACTAATGGGATTGGCACTATCTGTATGCAATGTTCCTGTTGGTTTAATCAGGAAAGTAACTTTTGCTATTGAACCAGTAGTGACTTTATAAGTTTACCTATACAATTCTAGTATTGTCTACTCTAGCTCCAGCAGTATTAACCCAAATGTGAATAAACTAAACTAAAACACTCTGTAATTAATTGTGTGTACATTCCTGGTGGTTTACATCTTAACACATCAATCTTTCAAAAAGCGCTTCAGCTGGCAGCTAGAAAGCTATTACAAGCCAGTTTATAGTGACACTAGTCGGACACAAAAACTGCCCACCCTTGGTCCCAATACCCTTAGGTTGGAGATTTATTGCTTTCATAGGATTCATTCTGCCCTGATGATTTCAGTGTATTCTTCACCTGAACACAGCTAAGTACAAGGTTGCAATGATGATAGACCACCATGTTCATGTATCACGGCTGAACAACATGACACCAATTACTCAGGCCATGCCAGGGAAATGAACAAAGAAGTGCAGTCACGTCTCTGTGGCCAGCTCTGAGCCTCAGGACTGGTATCTGTGGAATCAAAGTCTTTTTCCCTGCTGTCCAGGATATCACATTCATCTCCAAGACAAGTTACTATGGAAACTAAACCTGGGCTTAGTGGATGAAGGCATTGCTGTGCAAGTGAGTGTTTATTTTACCAGTAATATGGCTGGGATATGGCTGTCCATGTAAGATAGAAGCAGCAAGGATTTTTTGCCTCTCTGCTCTTCACTGTCTTACCATTACAAAGAAAGAATGACTTACAGCACCTAAAGTCATATCTGCTTTGATCTCAGCTTTTCTGCTTAAGTCAGTACCAGCTGCAGGATATTGGAACAAGCTGGACTGAGATGTAAAAGCAGACTGCAAGTCACACTCCCTGCTCACTTTTCATTGGTGAATTTTTATCCAAGTCCTGCTTCATTAACCCACACAGAAGTGACCACAGCCATCACTAAGAGTCCCACAAGCAGGGCTCAAGCTGCATTGCATAGCTGCTGCTGAGGCTGAACAGTCTGGGCTGCCTTGAGCTCGCTGCATTCAGGTGACTTGAAAAGCTTTTCAATATAGTAAGGACCACAGCAGACTTTGAAACATTCACCAAGCAAGCCTGGGGTGCTCCCTCTGGCCTTCCTCCCAAAGCACAGATGGGGAGCTAGAGAACCAAGGTGCCCAGCCTGCTTTGCATGCCTTGGCTCTGGCCCTCCAACATTGCAGTGAAGAACTTGGCATGTCTGTAGTCAGCTACAAAGGCACAGATTAAAAAGATAGTTTGTTTGGAGTTTGTTTGCTTATTATTTTTCTTTCTTCTTTTTTTTTTTTTTTCAAAGGCTGAAACCCCATGAGAACTGAAGTTAATAGAATTCTTTACTCCTGGAAACTAATACCAAGGAACTGTGGCTTTACAGTTTACTGGTATTACTCAAATAGCCGAAATTCTTCTCCTTCCTCATTATCTGGAATATAAGATACTGACTGGGTGGTTAAGACCAAAGATTTAACTGAATATACCCCTCACTGAAAATGTTTACAATGGCTTCAATACCTGCTAATTGCCATATGTATTGCTAAGGCATACATTCTCCCAGGAAAAACAAGAATTTGGAAAAGAAATAGGACATTCGTTTTGTCTTCAAAGCCTACAAACATTTACTACCAAATTAACAGCTTCTGCCAAGTCAGTGCTGAATATAACATGCCAGTAACCTGGAATTTGTCATCCACTGGATAACTAGAAAATGCTATTTCTTAGCACTGCCCTTTGAGTGTGATGACTTCTTTCTGATCCGACACCTTTTCTACACACCTTGCCTTAAGTGTTTCTTGAAGTGGCTTCAAAAGCTTTACCCAGCACAAAATCCTGCAATATCTGAGGTGCTGTTATTCAATGAATCTTGTGTTCCCTGGAAGGAGGCCAGGCCGGAAAAGGAGAGAAGGGCTTTCTGCAGGCCTGTAAATCATGCTTCTAGGGAAAAGAGACCAAGGGAACAGAGAGAGAGGACATGGCCACATCTCCTGAACATGGCTGATCTTTTCCAACATTTTGGGCTAGTCTGGATCAGACTTCTCCACCTACCAAACTGCAGTCAGTGAAGGAGAATGTACAAGCCAGAGACTTGCTTTGCTTTGAATTCAGTCTCTCCTCACTACACAAACCTGTGAGAAAACCAGACTGAAGTTATCTGTTGCCCTGAAATGACCAAACATTTTTCATTTTCAAGTGATTCTGTCAGAGAACTAGTAATAACCTAAAAAGGGGATGTACCATTGAATGGCTGAAATACAATCCATAAGTGTTGCTCTCACCCCTGGGAAAGCACCTTTTCAGAATTTGGAGGAATGAGAACTTCAGAGGATGAAGAGAAATCACTACCGATTGCATGGTCCCTGTGTGCTGTTCAGTTTTGCAACTTTCTTTGCCCCATCTTTATGAAAAGACAGGAAAAAGAATGATTTTCCAAATACTGCAGACGGGAGAAGCTTAGTAACTCAGTTAGTCTTTCCTCTAGAGAGCTCTAAGTATGAAGCACAGCTATTGTTGTTTATGCAGACACAGATGTAAGAAGACAGAGAGGGCTTAGGTAGACCATTCACAGAAAACAGGGAAAATACACATCATTTAGATTAGAAGATAAGTAGTTACAAAAACCAGAAAATTAAAGTGTCCTAGAAAAACAGTAGACCAAAGACCGCAGTAAGCTAGTTCACAACAGCAATATACTGTAACACTTTTTAGTTTCCATCCTTACACAGTGTTAGCACTTCTGGCAGAAACAACCCTGCTGGACTGCCTAGAGGAAGAGGTCAGATACCATGAACCACAAAAATGGTTCAGAATCATCAATTCTGACTTCTCAGAAATTCTATTTAAGTTGCACTGCCAGTCAGCAGATACGTGGCTGTTTCCATGCCCCACTCATTTATTTCATAAAAGCAAATTAAGCCCCCAAATCTGACTTCCTATAATGAGGACTAGCCATGAGAGAAGCAGCTGACAAGCACCCATGACAAAGAAGAGGAAGTATAAATGTAGCAAGCTTCAACACAAACAGCAAATCCAGAAAGAACTGAAATGGTAAACAAATTCTACTTTCAATTCGCTATTTTATTACATTGGGAGAAGACTGTTATAAACAAACTCTCCACACCTGGTCTCTTGAAGTACCAATGAAGTTACTTTACCTGCACCCACACAAAACTGTCACAAAAATATTCACTCAGTGAGCTCCTATCATTTAATAAGCCCAAATGCCTTAGTATTAATATTACACTTGCAAAAGGGAGGAGAAAATCTATTCTAGACATGAGAATGTATATTCAAGTAGAGTGTGAATATGCCCTGAAAACATAAGTACTGGGGAGCAAAAGCAAGGAGGCAAAAAGATGATAAAAAAGAGCTGATGAAGCAAAGCAAAAAATTCAGTGACCCTGCAAGTCTGTGAAGCCTTTGAAACATCAGGCTCTTTGCTGTGATGCCACGTTCTGCCAATAAATCAAAAAAAGCCCAAGAACCCATTTGCAGATTTAGTGAGGGTTTCAGGGTGTATGGAAAAGTCAAATCAACTTGTGATGTTCTGCTTCTTGTATAATGATAAAGGCACAGCTACCCTACATGGCTCCAAGCATGGCACAAAATGGAAGTGCCTGCAGTCTCTGAGCAGCTCCTCAACCAGACAATACAAAAGGCAGAACAAGGCTCATGCCAAAGATGGTTAATATGATCATATTGCATTACAGTCATTGTAGTGATACTGGACAAATGTTATGTTGCATGAGGCTATATGATAATTGAGCAGTAATCAGTAAAAACATTAAGTCCCTGTTTTACAACTGATTCATCAGTAGCTATAAAACAACATCCTAATAAAGAGCACAAAACTGAAAAGAACTGAGATTAACAAGGTGCGTTATGGCAGTTTAGAAGTAAAACTCACTTTAGCAATATAGAATTGAACAGCACTATTTAAAACAATGACCAGAGAAGATTTACTATTCCATATTAAAAAAAGAAAATTTAAAAAAAAAAGCAGCCATTCCAATAGCCTGGCCTAGTTTTCACAGAAAATATGTCATACTGGTAAGCAAAACACAGTGCCTCAATCCTCACCAAAACAAGCACTATATATTGGATAGCTGACTATAGCACTATCAGTCCCTAATCAGATAACCTTGCATGGACAATGATAATCACTGAAAAGAAGAAAGAGAAAGAAACATTAGAAAAAGCTTGGGCCAATATTCAGATATGAATTTTGACTGTACAAGTAGGTATATTTATGGCAGAGTCCAAGAATGATCAGACAAGCCATTAGAGAATGAAAGCAGTTCCTTCCAAGTTGTTTTTATCAGGCTCTGAATACATCACCTCATTTTTAGTAGGGTTCTGGTATCATGTGCAGTTAACATATAATTATTACAGAACTGTGATTGCATCGTTAGCAGAAGTTTAATTATATCATTGACATTAGTGATGCCATAACATCAAGCTCAATAATAGTTCATAACAAAACCTACAATTAGCAAAATTTTTCCTCCCTTTTACACCAACCAAAAGTGTTCAGCTTGGAGAAGCCTAATAGTCCATACAGAAGCGAGCTAGGGCTGAACCTGAAAGGATCGCTGGCTGGTAATTTAGTAATATGGTAATTAAAGTCTTTTCATGATGTAATTACACATCAACTACAAAAGGACAGCTGCTATACAACACTGCCAGGGTACGTGGCATGAAATGATTAGATTTGAGAAGCTTTGGTGGATAAACTGAATGCCACAGACATAAGTCTGAGGTATAGCTGGCACCACACAGTACATTATTATTCAAGTCTCACACTTAACGTTTCCTTAGTCTCATTGTGATAGTAACAGTTTGTTGCACATACCTGTCCTCTAACAGAAGAAGCCATCCAAAACCCACCTTTAAAAGCTTCTGCTGTTTTGAAGTTCCTTGAAGTTATAAAACCTAACCTTCTCTTGGGGAGACGTACTATAAATGAGGTTTGCATGAACCCAAAATGCTTATTTCCCACGCAAAACCTTCTCTCACAGACTCCTATCCATGGGAAATTAAACTTGATTTATTTACAGGCTTTCTCCAGTGTGGTAGCAGAGTGGGAAGAAGGAGAATGAGGAGAGGCAAAGGCACAAATGAGTAGGTGAACTCAAAGAAACTAAGAACTAATGTTTTTGGCATATAGTTCAAACAGCAACAAGAAATCCCCTGTTTGAGTGAAAAAACAAACCCACCCTTCTTCTCAAGAGCAGATAAACATTTCTTTAAGTAGTTTCCTTATTGTATTTCTCACTGCCCTCCCTTTTATCTGTACAAACCACAAAGTTGACCACGCAAGGCATGAGACAGCAAAAAGGAACATGTTTTTCCAACAACCGCAAGTAAAAGTTCTTGACTACGTAACTGAGCTCTTCAAAATACAAGAATGCACTGGGCACTCTGGCAGCAGGCAGACAACCTCAGGGCTGCCTGTTTAGTCCTAAAATGTCCTTTTAGTCATGACAGCAACTTGCACATTTTGCAATGGCAATTTTTTCCCCTGTAAGTGGGAGGAGATTTGGTGGGAGAGAGACCCA
Source organism: Origma solitaria (assembly GCA_013397895.1). NCBI lineage: Eukaryota > Metazoa > Chordata > Aves > Passeriformes > Acanthizidae > Origma > Origma solitaria. The sequence goes on along the minus strand of VZRL01004398.1, from coordinate 4,779 downwards.
GACCAACTGATCTACACTTTAAGCTTTAAAATTTCTTTTGAGCTAGGAAAGTCTAGGAATGGACTTATTTGAAAATGGAAGATTTTGGGGTAATTCTCCTCAGCATAAGAGAGGTTTTCTACGAGGTCCATTTGGAAAGTGCAAAACCAAACTATTTTTGATCTGGAGGGACTCTATTACCTACAAGATGTTAGGAATGAGAATTTGAATCCTGGTTCAAACAACAGCCAGTTCTGCTGATAGCTTCCTTTCTGATTCCTGCTCTCCCTCTTTTTCTGAGATGTTTTGGGTAGACTTGATGAACATTCAAAACTTCTTGGACACTTGTATCATTAACTACAGCTACATGAATAGTCTGACACCAACTCCAAATCACCATCAGCAGGAGTGTCTTGCCCTTGGGTATCAGAGGTACAGTGGAGGTAAGGCTGCTCTTGGGGAGCACAGGAGGAATCCTGAGGGAACTGGAAGCAGCCAGTTCCAGTCATTCGAGAACAAAGATCTTGGCTACTCAGAAATAAGTCCTGTATGGTCAGCTTTACACAGTACACTTTCAAGAGACAATAAAGCAAATTAGCCAACTCAAAGAAAGAGACTCAACTGTACTCCATGAGCAGTAGCACAAGAAAACATGATTATTTCTAATTTAATGGCAGGACAGATAGAATGTAGTTCAGCTAGTGGTTCTGATGACTAGATTGGTGATCACCTCAAACATGTTTGCTGCTACCATGTGAGGACTCACTTGACATTTGATGCAAAAAGGAGATTCAAATATGTCACTTGTCAATAGAAACTGGGTGAGCAACTTGCAACATATACAGCAAATGTAGCATCTTAGAAGCAATCACCAACATGAAAAGAACAGGAATTTTACGCACAAAGGATTTATCTGACTTCCTACACAGTGTAAAGCAGCAAGAGACAATAAAAATGTTAGTTTAAACTACAAAACCCTTCACTTTTGAGTGCTGTCTCTGTAAGTATGTGGGTGTACACACCACAAACATGAAGTGTGTGTGCACAAACCTTAAACACAAATGCATAGTCACAGTAGTCTTCAACTAAAGACAACATGGTTCAATACCTTTGCAGATGTTAATTACTCAGCTGTTAATGAACAGAATACAACAGCAGTTCGTATCACATGGAAACTATTCTCCCTATCCTGTTTATGCAGTGCACTGCCAAAAGAAACATGTGAAGTCTGAAGTCTTGCAAGAAGAGCCTTATTATCTCTCTCCGATGGTGGTAAGGGCAGAGAGTTAGAGAGGGGAAAAGAATGCAAGTGAGAGATTTCCAGTATGCTCCTATCTTTAGCAACATAAGAAGACAAAGAAAATGCTTCTTGTCATGAGTCTTCAAGCACCCAACTTCAAAACAAAACAAAGCAACAGCTCCTGAGCAACAACATTCAGTTCTGAGAAATGGACAAGTACATGAGCTACAACAGGACAAATCAAAAAAGCTATAGTGCGGTAGTCTGTCTCCCTTTCTTCCTCCCCCAGTGTAAGAGTAGCAGCTACTTGCTTACTGATCACTACCTTCAATTACATGAAAATCTGCAAGTCAACTGGCCTATCAAGACTAAGCCTGGCAACAGGAGCCACAGGACTTCCTACTGAACAAACACAGCCCTACCAGCTGTTCCAGATGCAGTCACCTTGTCAGTGTTCAACACACAATTCTACTACACATCCAACATCTCTTCTGTTTCAATGGCTTTTTTGCACCTTTCCACTTCTCTGTAACCATCAAGTCATTCAGAAACTGCTACAGGACCAGAAGTGTTGTCAGATTCCTGATTGCAACCACTGTTCAAGATACTGGAACTCCATCCCTGGTACTTCTGTGACAAGTGCTAAGTGCTCAGCCAAGAAAGAGATTCTTCTTGTGATACTCTTTGCTGCTAAGGAACTCAGTAACATCAAGCCTGGGGAGTTTGGGGTGAAGGATTAGATGGGGAGACAACACACTTACCTGCTATCACCAGCGTTTGCCACGTAAAGCTTCCCCAGTAAATACACCACCACTAGGGCTGTGCAGCCGCCAGAAATGTTATACACGGTCCTCTCTCGCTCTATTTGCAAATCCTACAGGAAAAGAGAACAAGACTTATAAAGACAGCATTGCAATTAAAGTCTGAGAAAATGAAGTCCCCCCTAAAAAATAAAAATTCAATTGAGTCTTTATTAAACTGCATGTCTGACTGGCTATCTTTTCTTGCAGCTATGGCCACATGATCTGGGAGAAGATCAGAAAGTTGAGGAGTACCTATTACTTATACAAAGATGTCTAGGAAAAATCAGGCCAGGAGACTGTAAAACATCAGGTAATAAGAAATAAATAGCAACTCTCAGGGATGCAAGGGAATTTGCTATGGCAAAAGCACAATGAAGGCTAAGATAAATGAAGCTTAACAACAGGTACCTGGTGGTATAATTGGAGAGTGCTTTACATAGACAGCAAATAATTAATGGGATCCAGCTACAACATGAATAACTACCTGCTCCCCTAGAGTATTGCTAGGATTGTGGGGCATACACCTTTAGAAACCACAGCAAGATACACTCATGCCACAAGGCTGCCCTTCAGAAACACAGGGAATGAGTGGATACTAAATTGATTCTGAGTGCAAGAAATACTACATATAAAAAAATCCTTCTGCTTAACAGAAGCTGAGAACACAAATCGTACAGTCAACACAACAACAGTCAATAAACTCCTAGAAAGAAAAAATACATAAATATACATACACCCCCATACATATATATATATATATACATATATATATATATGTACACAGTGCCCCAAGAAAACTTGAAGAACAGAAAGCAAATAAGTAAATTAGCAACTTTCATCCATACATTTTAAACAAACAGTGAAGCATATGCCAAAGAATTAATTCTGCTGTCTGCAGCTCAGTTTTGGGTAATAACATTACAAATTACCCTTCTCACCTGTGTCCAGAACCAAATCCAATTTCAAACTGGTCTGTCCTTGTAATATTGGATTCAAACAGGAAGCATCATTTAACACCACTACTGCAAGTACTGGCAGATCTTTTCCAGCTAAACCCTGCCTAATTTTATGTGGATTTTATAATGAATATATGTTTCCATACACACAGATCTCTACTTCAGCCATTTCCATATCCGCACTGAGTAACAAACAGCTCAAACTGTCCATGCCTTGGGGTATGGAATTTAGAGCTTTATTTTAGAGCTAAATTTATCTCAAGAAAAGCACTACAACAAATGCAAACCATGAGAGCTGCAATTTGATTGAAAATCTGCAGAGATGTGAGGAGGTCCCTGTCCCACACTTTGTCTCCTAGAAATTTCAGGGCAGGGAGGTGACCTGGGGCAGCAGCAGGGATGCTCAGCAGTGCTTGGGTGTTGTCCTGAGTGGGTGAACAGAGGTGTCTGTCACAAATAATGTGACTCCTCACTGGCTGGTGCATGTACCTCCCATTTGTACCATGAACACGGTGCCGAGGTGCTGTCCTAGTGGGCCATCCTCAGCTGTGTGTGGAAACTGCACGTGGCTGCTGCAGGGACACGGGTTTTACTGCAGTCACCAATTTTTTTGGGGGGTCATGGGGGTGGTGACGACCAGGAGGAAAGCACCTCCAAGCTAATAATCATATCTTGCAGAACTTTTGGTCACTGACATGGGCCTGTTATAAATGCCTCTTTATCTAATCTTGCCATAGAGAAGCTGATTCTCTTCCGCATGGTTTTTATACATTTTTAAAATTAAGTTGAAAAGCAGAGTTCAAAGGAAGCATACATTTCTAACCATTAAAATGATTTAAACTTACAAAGACTACAGCAGATTTTCCAAGCACTGCCAGGAATTTTAAGAAACCTTCATTTCCGCAGTTCAGAATATTCTCCAAGACCTTCAAACAATGTGCAATTCCTCTCCTGGTTTTAGCTCTGTCATACATATACTTTGCAAGTGCTGGAATATCTAAATTAAAATTTATTTCTTCCAATAAGCAGAATTCAGAAGCATCTATTACAGGAGAGAAGATGGGTAACCCTTAGGGCCTCTTTTTCAGAATTTCCTTGACTTAAAGTAGATCTGTGTACTGGGTTTTCTCGAATCATTGCTGTTCCTGGGCTCTTCCTTCTAGAACTTCAATTTACTACCCTAACATGTCAGAGTACATTCAGTGCCATGTTTAATTTGATATTACATACTTTCCTTGACATTTTCTCTTTTTCAGTGGCAAGGAAAGAGGACAAGGCTTTCTGACAGCTCAGCAAGATTTGAGGGGGCAAAAACAAAGCAAAATAAAATAAAGCCCACCAATGCCACCAACTCATTTCAGTGTAGAGACATTGGCTTTTAATGAAATATTTTACGACAGTGGTGCTGGGAAAGTAGTGCAAACATGAGCAGAAGCCCCAAAATGCCTCTAAACCTTTATGAGTGTAAAGGGGCTCATTCCAGACAGAGTGTATACAAAGCTTTCGTCATTTTCCACCGGGAGAATGATTTCAGAGGAAGCTTTTTTTTGTTTTGTTTTTTTTCCGAAGAAGCAGCTAATTGAGCCGGAGCTCTGCCCTCCGTGCCGGGACGGGCGCTGTGGCGGGCGGCAGGTGCTCCCTTAAGCTGCCCCGGGCCTCCTCCCCTTCCCTGGCGCGGGCTGCGGCAGGGCGGAGCGCAGCCTGCAGAGGACACGGACACGTACCGAGCAGGTGAGGGCGAGCAGGGCGCTTTCTGCCCCGAGCCCGGCAGCGGCGAGGCGGCGGGACAGCCGCGGGCCGG
>VZRL01004396.1:17908-77442 GCA_013397895.1 Origma solitaria | reverse complement strand
ATAACCTGGGAGATGGTGTCCATTTGCTAACTGGGGAAAATCATCCTACCCTGTTCCCCTCACAGAGTAGATACGATTATTGATGGGGTCTCAAAGGCAGCATCCAAAGTAAGGGTAGGAGAACAATACTGAACACACATCCCAAATGACCCTCATTGCCCTTGATTTTATCATGCCATAAATTGATATCACACAGTACAGCAACAAAGCAATCCTGATCCCTTTCCCTGCCGTGAAAAAGAGTGTCGTGATGAGCACAAAGTACATATATGGAACTATATACAGGATTAAGTACCACAATCCTGCAGGTGAAGACACTAAACAATATTGTGACCAGTGGGTCCATACCTAATACAACAAATGCTTACTTCAAATTTATTTCTGACCCACTCTGGGCAGATCTGTTGTTAACTCTTCGTTCCTCACTTTGGGCAAATAAGGCTGTTGTGGTGTAGGAGTAGTGTTTCCCATTTAGTGTTCCACTGAAATACTCCAAAACATGTGCCTCTCACTCACTCTACCCTCCCCCTCTTCCTCCCCTTTGGTGGCTGGAAAGGAGAATTGGAGGCATGAAAGGTAAAGATCATGGGTTGAGATAAGAACGGCTGACTAGAAACAGCAATGAAATAAGAAACAAAGGGTAACAGCAGCAGTATTAATCTCAGAACGTACACGAAAGGCGAACTATTCACACACAAGTGCTCACCCTGCAGAATCCAGCGAAACCTCAACCACCCACCGTGTTACCCTGGCCAAAAGAGACCTCTTCCCCTCACCCCCACACCACTCCCTGGGTGTGGCATAGGTGGTGTGGAATAACCTCCAGGCCCTGGCCCTGCCCCTTCTGGCTACTGCAATAATTAACCCTGTCCTGGCTGTAGCCAGGACACTGGTCTAGGAAGAGTTTTCCTTATCCAACACTGGACCAAAAATCAAGGAGGAGGCAGTTCTCTGTCGAATCCTGCAGGTTTGGTGGGTAAAAGAGATCAGGCAATGGGGACCCATCACCTGGTCCCACTTCTGGAAACAGGTGGCAGAACCAGAAACCTTGGGAGTGGTTACCTGGGTTATGCCTGAATCTTACTTATGCTGCCCCTCTCATTTCCCATTCCCAATAGCACTTGTAATGCACTTGGCAGACAGTGGGTTTTACTTTGAGATAATTTCATGTGACATAATTCAGTAAATCTTGTTTTCACAAGTCATTTTGTAGCACTTGAAAAAATATGTAAGGAATTTTTGACTTCAGTGCAAAAAGCAGCCCTTAAGGGCCACACCAGAGATGAAGAGAGAATATCAGTTTGGCTTAAATTAAATAAAAAGAATGAAAACCCCTTCTGTGCTTCACCCCTGCATATAATCCTTGATTTAGGGCCAGCACCACATTTGATGTTTAAGGCAGCTGTGGCTTTCTAAGTTCCTCTTCTTTGCTAGTACTTTTTAATTTTATTTTCTGCTTTGTGCCCACTTGCTCTTTGAATACTCTTCTTTAATGGGAAGTAACACAAGGCCTTATGAAGTATTTACTCTGCAAATGCCTCTGAGGACATGTCCTAAGGTATTTGGAACCAAATTTTCGGCAAGACGGATGTGTTAGTTGAGTAATTAACAGCGGAGGAGGTTGTGCCATGGTTGTTTTACAGAACTATGTATTAGAAGAGAAAAATTTATGTGTGAATTTATAAAATAAGGATCAAAACACTCTAATTTGCAGTAGCAAAGTAGCATAAATAGCTCATAAGAGGTTTTAGCCTAGACATAGGAGTTGGTGTTACACACTTGAAACCAATGAAGTAACCACTAGCTCTTGATTTCAGTAAAAACATTAGGTGGTTGGGACTGCATTCACAACGAGTCCCAGGAGGAAAGAAGGAATTGACTTTTACTTCCTTTTTAAACTTCACAAAATTACACTAAGAGGAGATAGTCCTTTTTAGTGGAAGACGTCTTAGTCCTTTCCCTTAAAAGCTGGCCCGTGGCAGGACTGCTGCTGTCACAGGGAGCTTTTCGGTACCCAGAGCCATCAGCATAAATTCTGTCAGTGATTATGTGTTTTCAATTATCTATTAATCTGCTCTAATAATCTACTCTACTTGCACTGCATTTTTCTGGTAAGTGAAATTATATTTGAATAGGACCTAGTGTTTATAATTTTCTGGTTTTAGCTGGAAGGATGTTTTAGTAGCTGGTCTCAAATCTGCTGAAAAGCGGATTTTGTGGTAGAAATGCTAATGAAGCCTCAACCAGCAATAACTGGCAGCCATACATGGGGAATTCAAGGACTGTATATTTGGGTGGCAGCGATCAGTGAGCAGATTTGTGCCATCTGAATCTATTTTTGACTACAAAATCTGCAGTCTGCATGGCTTAGACTCCAGGGGCTTTATTCAAAAGGTCACATCCTCATTTAATATCATTAATATAAATCCAGGATAATTTAGTTGATGTGAATGGGAGTGCTTTTCATTTCAGGTTTTTGATCTTAATAGGAATCTGGCTGAAAGTAGGTTGCATTTTTAAGCTAAAGCCATGCTGTTGAAGACACCACAGAAAGGCAAAGACTGTTTTTCCACCTTTAGATGAATTCTTTCTATGTGGTGCTGGCCACCCTACACTCTGGTGAGATGCTGGTAAATTCAACTAGTCCATTTTAAAACAGGAATAGGGAAAGAATGTTTGCCATGTTTTCTTTGCCCTTTTTTAATGCATTTATGTTCAGAGTTCTAAATTTGATGTGTTTTAATATTTCTGAGTACTGCCAGAAGCCTATATATTCACATGTTCATATGCAGCAATTTAATAACACAGTGCTTTTTAAACTTTTTTTAACCTTCTCATGACACACTAGTAAAGCTGATGTGAGGGTTTCATGTAGGCTTGTCACAAATCCAAAAAACCTCCAAATCAAGTACTGCACTATCCATGATGGTTTGTTTCCCCAGTCCCCACAGAAGTGAATCAAGAATGTTAAACTAAAGACCAACAATCATATTAATCACTTCTTTTTCTGTGTTGCCCCTCGATTGTATCTTAATGACATCTTCTAGACTGGAGCCTTTTGTAGGCATGTTAATATTTTATATAGAGAGGAGTAATAAATAGGGGTAAAATGCAACTTGAGTGATTAAATCTGAAGAAATGGCGCTTGTACCATTCCCACCGCATGGAACACATTTCGAAATTACCCTAATTTAGTTGTATTTTACCAAGTAACACAACATTGTATGCTACAGCACTTGTATTTCTCTTTGGAGAAATCCTTTTGAACTGGTTTTTAACTTTCATATTTGCTCTTTTATTTTGGGTGTCCTTAGTAAAGAAGTAAATATTTAATTAAAAGACAGGATTATTGAAATTCTGTCTGCCTTACCAGGCAGGCAGTTTAACAGGATTATCAAGGCTGGATATATTGGTTGTAATAACTTTTGAGTGAATGGCTCACCCCTCTCCTACCGCCCTTCCCTTTTTCAGGAACTTGGATGAGCGATATACTTCCAGAAGTAGCACAAACTTTCTTCAGGATTAATACAACCAAAAAACCCCACAACAAACTGACTTCTTTCCCTCCTTCCCTCAGGTTGCCCTTGTTCTCCTTTACAAATCAAATGCCACATTGACTCCAATGCAGTGCTGGAAGCATGTGGGGAGCTGCAGCACATCAGCTCGGCACAATGTCTCCATCAAGCTGGAAGGAAGCCCAAAACCAAAACTGCACTGGCCAAAATGCATCCTCTGAAGAAACCCCAAGGCAAGTGGCTTTGTCCTAGAAATTGTATGAGCTTTTATTGCACAGAAAGTGTAATAATTTAAAATTATTGTTTTCATTTGAAGCACAGCAAAATAGTTACTTTCACATTGTAATGTATAGCTGGTAAGGTTTTATCTTCATTTTCCAATGTCAGATAACCACTTTGAGAAGCCTTCTAGAAGAAATTGATTCAGCAATAAGGAATTACTTATCACTTTATATTTCTTGTACTGTTGTTATACCTCACACAACTGTGAAGTGTTTGTCGAATTCAACAATATTGTTTGCATTTTTGATAGTTTTTTTAAAGTATTTTAGGTACTATATTATTGTTTAAACCTGGTCTGTTTTCCATGTATTGTAAGTACTATGCATGGCAACAGGAAATGCCAAAATGGAACGAATGTATTTTGAAAATACGAAATAGAAGCTAAAACAATCACATGTGGGCTGTGGTACTTCCACAGAACTGCCAGCGAATAATCGAATAGGTGGCAATCCCAAAGTATGATGGAAGAGGAGCAAGGAAGAAGCATGTTCCAACGGGGCTCCAGCTGTTTGTCTGCTCTCCCCAGGCTTCTGAAATTTAAAGAAAAGACTGTAGCAAATTCCTTGAAAGAGTATAAATTGTTTCCATGTTTCTTCATCAGTGAAATGACATGTGCTCTCTCTTTGTAATGTCAGTTTGCTAAGTGCTCTACTCTCAGCACCCTGTGCTTTGTAGTAGATTACACTTATGTATGGAATGGGTGCTTGCCTCAAGGGAATTGGAGATGTAAAAAGCATGGAGTTTGAGAGGTGTTTGGAACAAAAGAAGTTAAGCTTCAAGAAGATACTAAATTCATAAACCAAAATGTTCAGAAGATATGTGTCCATGTGATAAGTTGTCATTGTCATCTGAAAAAGAAGATATTTTGGTGTTGTATACACTGAGCTGTTGTACCACCACATCCCTCCCAATTAAAATGCCTGTACAAGAGCAATTCAGCCTTAAACAGAGCAAAGAAAGCTCTATATTTTCTGCTTCTGGAAGTAAACCTTAAACATTAAATTAATACACTACTTCAGGCTTGAAACATCTCACAAGCTCTGTGTCTTTATGGAGCTTTCAGCTAGAGGTCTTGGTAGCCCACGTTTAATTAGTTCCATGAATGTTGTTATTACTAACAATAAAAAGGAATAGCAAAGGTGTGTGTTCAGTAAGAACTGGAATGAATTCAGCTGGTGTAAATACTTTGCTGTTGTAGTCATGGCACTGATTTCCCATCACTGAGGATGTAAATTGTTTTTTCTATGTGTCTATTTCAGAAAAGTTGGAGGGACCTTAGTTAGCTTGATTCAAATCATGATTTATTTCCTTTACCAAGACAGCTACTGCTGTTTTTTCTTCTGCTCACACACCCCCAAGCTCTCTCTGTCACTTACAGCCATAAGCTTAGAACAGAAGTCTGTGTGCCTAGTCTTGTTCATGTCAGTAAGGGTGAAAAAGGATGGAAATTGTTAGAGGTGAGATAAACACCCGAACGTAAAATGCTTTCGTGTTTACTCTTGCTGATACTTTTTTTGACAGAACTTTTTGCTGGACATGATATACTGTAAAAGTAGTCCAAAAAGAAACATGAGTCCAAATAAAAATTCCATAAGATTTTTTTGTAGTATCCAACACTCAAAAATCAGGCTGAGCCAGCGTAGCCAAAGCTAGAAATCCAGGTGACAAGTCTTGGTCATGGATGTACTAGTCATCCTCCTGAAATACACTTCTTTGGCCTGAATTTTAATTAATGATTTTATTATTTCACTTTCCTTCTTTATAATAAAACTGTTTTTAGAAATTATCTTCTATTAGCTTATGTGTGACAGGGGAGAAAGTATGTAGTTTACTTTGCAAGGAAGGAAAGATAGTACAATTCTTTTTCCTCTTCATTTTTATTTGCCTTGTAAATTTGAAATGGCTTTTCTCCCTTGTCATTGATCTTCTGTTACCCTATGGGTTTTATACCCAGTAAAGAAAGGAGAATGCCTCATGCCTCTCCAGGAAAATTAAAACATCCAAATTAAAAAAAAATTGGTTTTATTAAATTGACTCGATTGAAGTTCACATTTTTAATGTATAACACCCTTACTTACTCTTGGTGACCATATCTACAAAAAGTAGTTGCGACAGCATGGTGCAGACATATATATTTCTTCCGTTTTTTGTTGGTATTTTTATGCAAGAATGCTTTTTCCCAGGGTTTTCTCCCTAGAGCTATGTGGCTGTCTCATTAAGGCCTGTTTCTTGTGGATTTGTTGGGTGGGATGTGCTGGCATCACCCCCTGAGGCTCCACCAGCAGCTCTCTACCTCCACCCAAGGCTGTGCTTTTGGGTCATTTATTCTTCCTGTAAGTGTATTTGCTTCCCAGGTGATAACCCTTCATAATCTGCTTCAGCATCTCTATTTTTTCCAGTCTCTTTTTGTCAAGGGCCTTAACTGAAGTAAATAAATCTGCAAGTGTGACTCACATTTCTTGAGTATTTCTTTATGAAGTCTTCCCAGCAACTCACACCAGCCCCCAACTACTGGGATGGTGGATGGGAAAGCCTCCATCCAGTTGCTAATAAATGTGTGTTGAGTATTTGCTTTACTGTAGATTAGGCATTTGTGAGAGATGAATTCATGGCTAGGGAGGATGAAGTGACGTAAAGGCTGAGATGCACATTTAGCAGTGACGGAAGGACCCATATTCACAGCTGTTTACAGACCCAGGGCCAAGCCTGGGCTGGACCTTCTCCCATTTATTTAGTCTTGCCTTCCACTTTTCTAATTCTGTCCCACTTCTCGTTATTTCACTTCTTCCTTCTGAAACAAAGGTTTTGTGTCTTGGGTTCTGCCATCTCCAGATAGCCATGAGCTGCCGTGTAAAACTGTCAGAAGGAGTAACAAAGAGATAGCATTCCAACATGTGGCTTCAGCCTTCAGGCAGCACCTGAAAATGCTTTGTAATGCTGATACCTGTTCCATGTAGCAAACTTCTAGTTTTAATTAGAGTCAAAAATCACAGAATGGTTTGGGTTAAAAGGGACCTTAGAGCTCATCTTGTTTCATCCCCTGCCATGGGCAGGGACACCTTCCACTAGACCAGGTTTTTCCAAGCCCTGTCCAACTTGGCCTTGGACACTTCCAGGGACGGGGAAGCCACAGCTTCTCTGGGCACCTGTGCCAGGGCCTCCCCACTCTAATGGTGGGAAGAATTAATTCCTAATATGCAATATTCCATCTAATCCTGCCCTCAGTCAGGAAGCCATTCTGTCTTGGCCTGTCACTCCAGGCCCTTGTCCAAAGTCCCTCTCCAGCTCTCTTGAGCTCCTTTAGGCACTGCAAGGGTCTCTAAGGTCTTCCTGGAGCCTTCCGTTCTCCAGGCTGAACATACCCCTCNAGGCTGAACATCCCCCTCAGCTCTCCCAGCCCATCTCCAGAGCAGAGAGGCTCCAGCCCTTGGAGCATCTCTGTGGCCAGCTCTGGATTTGTTGCAACAGGTCAAAGTCTTTCTTGTGTTGGGGGCCCCAGAGCTGCAGGTGGGGGTGTCACCAGAATGGAGCAGAGGGGGAGAATCTGCCTCACTTGCTGCCTATGCTGCAGATGGGGATGCAGTCCAGGACGTGAAGGTTCTGGGCTGTCAGCATTTGTGGTCAGGTCATGTCAAGCATCTTGACAACCACACCCCAAAGTGCTTCTCCCCGGGGCTAGTCTTGATCCATTCTCTGCCCAGTCTGAGCTTGGCCTTGAACCACACCTAGTGTGGCTGAAATTTTGCTTGGTAAGAAGTCCTTGGTAGGATTAGTGGCTTTGCCTCTGTGCTGATGTCTCCATTTCTCAACATTACTTCAGTAAGTAAAAATTCAGAACTGACGAAAGTGTTTTCCTGCTTCCTTTTGGTTCAGTGCAGAGTGTGTTGTCTGAGGTAATTCAGATGAATCCACTAACAGGAAAGACATCAAATGTTTACATGGACAGCAGTGACACCCAGTGTAAATGCTTTGATATTAGTGTAAAACCTTTGGGTATTGTGGACCAGGGCCAGCTTTGAAGGCCTGATGGGTATGTNAAGGAAGGAAAGATAGTACAATTCTTTTTCCTCTTCATTTTTATTTGCCTTGTAAATTTGAAATGGCTTTTCTCCCTTGTCATTGATCTTCTGTTACCCTATGGGTTTTATACCCAGTAAAGAAAGGAGAATGCCTCATGCCTCTCCAGGAAAATTAAAACATCCAAATTAAAAAAAAATTGGTTTTATTAAATTGACTCGATTGAAGTTCACATTTTTAATGTATAACACCCTTACTTACTCTTGGTGACCATATCTACAAAAAGTAGTTGCGACAGCATGGTGCAGACATATATATTTCTTCCGTTTTTTGTTGGTATTTTTATGCAAGAATGCTTTTTCCCAGGGTTTTCTCCCTAGAGCTATGTGGCTGTCTCATTAAGGCCTGTTTCTTGTGGATTTGTTGGGTGGGATGTGCTGGCATCACCCCCTGAGGCTCCACCAGCAGCTCTCTACCTCCACCCAAGGCTGTGCTTTTGGGTCATTTATTCTTCCTGTAAGTGTATTTGCTTCCCAGGTGATAACCCTTCATAATCTGCTTCAGCATCTCTATTTTTTCCAGTCTCTTTTTGTCAAGGGCCTTAACTGAAGTAAATAAATCTGCAAGTGTGACTCACATTTCTTGAGTATTTCTTTATGAAGTCTTCCCAGCAACTCACACCAGCCCCCAACTACTGGGATGGTGGATGGGAAAGCCTCCATCCAGTTGCTAATAAATGTGTGTTGAGTATTTGCTTTACTGTAGATTAGGCATTTGTGAGAGATGAATTCATGGCTAGGGAGGATGAAGTGACGTAAAGGCTGAGATGCACATTTAGCAGTGACGGAAGGACCCATATTCACAGCTGTTTACAGACCCAGGGCCAAGCCTGGGCTGGACCTTCTCCCATTTATTTAGTCTTGCCTTCCACTTTTCTAATTCTGTCCCACTTCTCGTTATTTCACTTCTTCCTTCTGAAACAAAGGTTTTGTGTCTTGGGTTCTGCCATCTCCAGATAGCCATGAGCTGCCGTGTAAAACTGTCAGAAGGAGTAACAAAGAGATAGCATTCCAACATGTGGCTTCAGCCTTCAGGCAGCACCTGAAAATGCTTTGTAATGCTGATACCTGTTCCATGTAGCAAACTTCTAGTTTTAATTAGAGTCAAAAATCACAGAATGGTTTGGGTTAAAAGGGACCTTAGAGCTCATCTTGTTTCATCCCCTGCCATGGGCAGGGACACCTTCCACTAGACCAGGTTTTTCCAAGCCCTGTCCAACTTGGCCTTGGACACTTCCAGGGATGGGGAAGCCACAGCTTCTCTGGGCACCTGTGCCAGGGCCTCCCCACTCTAATGGTGGGAAGAATTAATTCCTAATATGCAATATTCCATCTAATCCTGCCCTCAGTCAGGAAGCCATTCTGTCTTGGCCTGTCACTCCAGGCCCTTGTCCAAAGTCCCTCTCCAGCTCTCTTGAGCTCCTTTAGGCACTGCAAGGGTCTCTAAGGTCTTCCTGGAGCCTTCCGTTCTCCAGGCTGAACATACCCCTCAGCTCTCCCAGCCCATCTCCAGAGCAGAGAGGCTCCAGCCCTTGGAGCATCTCTGTGGCCAGCTCTGGATTTGTTGCAACAGGTCAAAGTCTTTCTTGTGTTGGGGGCCCCAGAGCTGCAGGTGGGGGTGTCACCAGAATGGAGCAGAGGGGGAGAATCTGCCTCACTTGCTGCCTATGCTGCAGATGGGGATGCAGTCCAGGACGTGAAGGTTCTGGGCTGTCAGCATTTGTGGTCAGGTCATGTCAAGCATCTTGACAACCACACCCCAAAGTGCTTCTCCCCGGGGCTAGTCTTGATCCATTCTCTGCCCAGTCTGAGCGTGGCCTTGAACCACACCTAGTGTGGCTGAAATTTTGCTTGGTAAGAAGTCCTTGGTAGGATTAGTGGCTTTGCCTCTGTGCTGATGTCTCCATTTCTCAACATTACTTCAGTAAGTAAAAATTCAGAACTGACGAAAGTGTTTTCCTGCTTCCTTTTGGTTCAGTGCAGAGTGTGTTGTCTGAGGTAATTCAGATGAATCCACTAACAGGAAAGACATCAAATGTTTACATGGACAGCAGTGACACCCAGTGTAAATGCTTTGATATTAGTGTAAAACCTTTGGGTATTGTGGACCAGGGCCAGCTTTGAAGGCCTGATGGGTATGTGGGGTAGGTTCTGACATGTCTGCCTTCGTCTGGATGGGCCAGATGGCTGTGTGGATACTTGTTTTTAGGTAGTTTTTTATTTTTGCAAGGAGAAAATGGCCAGACACTCACTGATCACATGGTGTGCACATGAAAACCTGGTGGACAAAACACAGAGCTCCACTGTTCCATTTATAGGCAAGAAGATTTTCTTTTCCTGCTTGCCTCTTATTCCTGCATAAGATAGGGCTTGTAGAGGTATTTTCAAAATGGGACTTTAACACCTTTATTTAAAAATAGGAATTTCAGATGTTTTTGGATCCTGGCAAAATCAGCCCTCTTATTGGAAGTGTCCTCTTAAAGCTCAGATCCTTAGAAAATTTCATTTTATTCTTTCACACTGAAATGAACTCAGTAATGTAGAGAGTTTAAAATCTGACCTATACTCAGAATTCCAAAATGGTTTAACAGTTCTTCATCACTGACTTCAGACAAAGTCTTCCTATGGACTACTATGGCAGCTGCCCATCTGCTGGAGCAGAGCAGACGTCTGGGCTGATGTGGATCTTAGAACAGATGCAGAACCTTCTGCAAGGAAGGGACAATTGGAATTGACTTTTTGGGTGCATATGTCTCTGTTTAGCCTCCTGAAGCAAGTAACCCTGGAGTTACATTCAGAACAGTTGCTAACTCAAGCCCCATTACAATGCTGATCACATCTGCCAAATGGATGATTAGTTAGAAATGGTTGAAAGAAACTCTTCTCGAAAATAGTTTTTAATACAACATGTAGTTAGAATTCCTCCATTTAACATGTCAACTCATTGGATAATCTAGATTGGAGGGCACACTTGGCAGTGCTACTCCCAGCAGTGTGTGCTTTGGGACCAATCCCGCAGCAGTTTTCCTGCCTTCCATTGTCAGTTCTGCCCGTGGGAGTTGCTTTCCGTATATGAAACTATGACAGCAGAGGAACCCATCGCCATGAGTTAGTGCCTGCCTATGAGAAATCATTTACTCTGCAATCCATGGAAGATCTGAATTAATTTTTTTGAAGTGGCATTACAGTTTAATGCCATTTTAAAAAAATACTGTGTTAAACTTTGTATCGTAGCCTCCTTGTGAGTCCTGAAGTAGAAAGTGAGTGCTCTTACAATGCTTGTTTTATTTATATCGCATGCAACTCAATGTAGAACCAAAAGAGGAAGGAAATTTGTGAAGACTACTACACCACAGAAGAGATGGGGGAGGGAGAATGAGGGGAAGAAAAGCCATTCTGGTCTGCCTGTGGCATTTTTGACCAAGCAAGCACGAGGCACTGAAATCCATGCTGGGGTTGGGTTTTGATGGTTTGTATTGGGTTGTGGTTCATCCCTCTGCCTTTTTTTCCCCTATATAAGAGATTCAATGGGGTGCCAGAATTTTGAAAAATCATGGAAGGGGAAGCTCATCAGTGTGATTGAGATGGTGAGCAAACTTGCAAACTGAAGTGTAAGCCGTGCATCCTGTTTGGTAACAAGGAAGCAGTGCAGTGCTGTGAACCACTCGGTTTTTAGCACAGCTAAGGCAGCTGTCGAACACAAAACAGAAGCCATCATTTTAATTCAGAAGCTTGCTTTGGTGTAAGCAATGCTTTGGGACTGTACCTGTGCCTTTTAAAAAGAGTGGTGCAAGAATCTTGGTCTGGATTTTGTTTCGAGTTTAGGATAAAGAAGATGGAGATTTATCCTCCTGTTTTTTCCTTTCTCTTTCATTAGTACCTCCTAAGCCTGTCCATCTCAAACCTGGGCAGGAAAGAATTCCTCCTGCACCGTCTCGGCCTTTGCCAGCTGATCCCAAGTCATCAAGGAGCTTAGCACCTGGAGAGGAAGAAATATCAATATCAGCAGGAGTCAACACGCTCATTGAGAAATTTGAAAGTATTAGGTAAATATGGCTTTGCGAGATCTGCTCTTGTCTCCCTTTTCTGCATTTTTAACTTAGAATATAATAATAGAAAACATTAACTGTGTTAATGGTCACATAGAAAGTCCTCTTGGGATGTTTTTTTACTGGAAGTGCAAAGCTTCACTAAGGGCAGTATCTTTCTAATAAAAGCTGTATGGCACTGAATTTTAGTGTGTAGCATACAGTTGTGCTTAAGGAGCTTAAGATGTGCTGAATTTGGCAAGATTCTAACAGTGACAAGTAGCCCACAGCCTGCTTTCAGTAAGTTGGCTTGATGTGGGAATTGCATCACAGGAACTTCATTGTTATGATATGAAATAATTGAGTTTTCTGTCTAAGATACAATAAACATCAGGTCTTGCTTCTTGGAGGCAGGGAAGGGCGTAATGTACTGTGAAAAAATGTCATGTAGAACCACAACTGTTCTGAAACTCTGTGTGTAAAAGACACTGGATTTAAATTGGATAAAATATATGCATTTTGCTGTAAAACCAGCTCATTTTGCAAACGCATGAAACTTTCCCTGAAGAACTAATCTGCCTGATGGAGCAAAGTGATGGAGTTGTTTTTTTTTCACAAAGAGGGAGATGGAGACAGGCACTGTACTCTGCTTTGCAGTGTGTTATCACCTGGGTGAACCTGGTGTCTTTCAGAGGAAAAGTAGTGTCTTCTCATGCTTTAGTGTCTTCTCATGCTTTAGTGTCTACTCATGCTTCAGTGCCTTCTCATGCTTTGGCTCTGGCAGAAAATACCGTGCCCCAAACACTTAGTTCTCTTGAAGAGTGAGAGTTCGTGTTTAAACGAGCCCAGAACTGACTGCTTCTTTTTAAAGGCAATTCCTTCTTCTCCAAACCCTCAAACCAGGCTGCCCTTCAAGGTGACATGGACAGCACTAAAGGCTCTGGATTCTGGTGGTGCCATTTCACTGGAATGTGGGGGTGGTTGGATTTTTTTTGGATGTTGTTGGGTGATCATTATTATTGTAATGTGCACACTCTTGCCTCCTGGGATTGTCAGTGGGGTGTAAGAAATACAACTTGAATCAAATGACAATCAGACCCTCTCTTTCAGTTTGAAACCTGAGTGTTAATATGACTGTGGTGCTTTCTCTTCACCCACAGGCAACCTGTACATATTCTTCAGAGAAACCAGCTAAATTTAGCTCTTAAGATGGAGCCTGGCCTGGACTCACCCAAGCAGATGAGCTCGTGTGACTGTGACACAGTGGCTTCCAGCGGCTCTTCCACAAATGACAAAACTGAAGCGGATGAAGCTGAGGCCAATGTACCGTGCAGCACGGATCTAACTAACACAAACATAATGAAAATTAAAGAGTTGAACATAGGTGATAAAAAAAGCTATGAAGACTGTACTGCTGTGACCGTGAGCAAAGAGCCCCAAGGAGAGCTTGGCAACAAAGATTCAACTGGAGAACTGAACGGGAATGGTAAAATTCCCAACAGAGACAGTGGCATTGACAGTCCTTCTTGCAGCGTGGCTGGGGAAACGTTCCCCAGTGAAGAAGGGGCAGAGCAGAAGAAGCCCCTCATGGCTGGGAACTCAGAGGAGATGGAACCTGACAGACAGTGCACCAAGCCTTCCTCGGTGGAGCAGAAGAGAGACTCCACACAGGATGAGGACAGTGACATTGACGAAGGAAGCAGTGAGGAGCAAGAGATAACAGAAGTGCCAAAGTTAGAGTATTTGGATGTAAACAAGGTAAGGGAGTCTGTTCATTGCTCTCAAGTTCTCAGAAACCAGTTCCTGACACTGGCAAGTTGTCTCTTGCATCACGTTCACACATTGTTTGGATTATTTGTTTGTTTGGTTTTTCATCAAAGGATCATGATAGTCAGTGTTATTTCCTGCTTTATGCAGGTCCTAACTTGTTCCTGACCTAGACAGTTTTGTTTTAGAAAGGTTCCCAGCTTGCTTTAAAAGGTTTCATTTAAGAGAATCCACCACAGCCAGATGTAAGCTGTTAAAATTCAAATACTTCTGTAGGTCAAGACTGTTGTTCGGGTTTGTCTAAGGTCAGCTTGTTAGAGCATGTTGTTTTCCATGGGGCTTTGTGTTACTCAGAGACCTAATCGGACAATGCATCTTGCAGGGTCAGGATCTTGCATCTGAGTAGGACAGGCATGAACAAAATCTTGTCTCACACAAAATTTAGAGTGGTTTTTTACAGAAACCTGTGCTTTTGTTGGTGTGACCACTTCTTGACTGCAAAGAAGTTGTTTTGATGGTAGTTATGTCAAATTACTCTTCAGGAACCTGTAGCTAGAAATGAAATTTTTCTTTGATTCCACACTAATGTATTCCAGGCTGTTGTGTATTTGCAGCAGCTGTATAAGATTAATGACAGATTCCTTTGATTATCAGTTTATCAAGACAGTTATTTTTAGAAATAGTGCTGTTAAAATGGATTAGATTTTTCCAGAAAAACAAAATAGAATATTGCAAAATATGTGCAAAATGTCCCACTTTTTGGACTACTTGGTTGGTGGCTCTTTTTGTTTGTATTTGGGAGCATTTGGGTTTGTTAGGTCCCCCCACCAACCATGAGGACAGTAAAGTTAATATATGGGATTTTTGTGTTTTAAAGAATATGATAAGCAGCTGCAACTAACGATCTATAGTTAGGGAAGTGCAGCATCCACACCTCAGTTTGTGAAAGTCAGGTGGTTCTGTTGAAATCACCAAATATATCATGATTTATGTCTGTCAAGAGCTTGTCCCTTGGGAAGTGTGGACATTAGAATGCATTTTGTAGTTTCTAGGTCAATCAGGTGGTGAGTATAAAAGAATGATGAAAATGGCATGAGGGTATGTGGTGTGCACAAAGTTCTGTACCTCAGAGCTTGACAAGAGTGTATTTATACATATGTATGCACACTGTTACATACTATATTTTTTATATTTATAATGTGCATGTATGTGCATGTGTGCACCTGAAATATTTTTAAAAGATACATTATTCATTGCAACAGGCCAGCAAGAAACCATAGAATCATAGAATACCCTGAGCAGGAAGGAACCCCTAAGGATCATCAAAGCCCAACTCCTGGAAAATAATACATTACATTAAAAAATCTTTAATCTGGTAATTAAATTTATGGTTTGTACTAGGAATGCTGTACCAAACCAACCGTGACAGCCCCAAGCTGAACACTTTACCATATGATTAAGAAATGCTTTGATGACAAACACCAATGTTTTATAAGATATCAATGATGTCATGGCTGTTTTTAAATCTTGTTCCTTAGGTTAAGTGTCCATGTAGTATGAAATAAGGATGACAAACACAGTTATGAGGTTGTAATTCTCTGCAGCTCACTTGGTGAATTCATGAGAGAGGTATCTTCAGAAAAAAACTCCTTTGTTTTGGTTTTTTGTAATACCCTTCTTCCTGAGCTGCATTTATGTGATGCACCACAGGCTTTCCCTTGCATTTTGAGTTCATTTCCCTTTCCAGAAGACAGTTTTGTGCCTGACCAAGCTACACTAAGCCACCTTGTTTTTGCAGTCCCACAGAGGAGGAAGGCTGAGAGAACAGCTGCCTCTTCTTCTGGGGACACATTGGGTGAAGCCAATTTCTGTGTTAAGTGTCCACATAAAATCACAGAATCATTAAGGTTGGAAAAGACCTTCAAGATCATTGAGTCCAACCACTACCCTAACCCTGACAGGTCTGCCACTACACTGTGTCCCTAAGCACCACATTTACCTGTTTTTTGAACACTTACAGGGTAGTGGCTTCACCACTTCCCTGGACAGCCTCTTCCAACGCATGAGCCTTCAGTGAAGAAATTTTTCCTAATATGCAATCTAAACCTTCCCTGACACAACTTGAGGTCATTTCCTGCTCTCCCCTCTCCTTCTGTTGCAGATTTGGGGCACTATAGGCTCAAGGTTAGCATGAAGGGCCATTACTTCTGGCAAGGAGAGCTATGTGTTTCAAAGTTGACTTGTTCCATGGTTATTCTTAGGCTGGAATTCCACATCACCCTTGAAAACTGATAATTCTCCTGCTTGAAGGAAGAGAGGAGGGTTCAGTTGGCATCAGCTGCTGGCTTGGGAGATGGAGAGAGCTCCTTCAGAGCTCCTTAGGTTGTGAGAGACTGTCTTTTTCCTGCATTCCCCTCCTAGCCCCAGTCCCAGGCTTTGGAACTGCCCAGTGAAGGCAACCAGGGACCTCATTAAATATGTAAGTTGTGATAGCTGGAGGAGAGGGCATAAGTACAGATGCAGAGTGATTTAATGATGGCTCAGTAACTCCGAGGGTATCATGGTAGGCAAAGCTCATGAATAAACATTCTTTTCTACTTCAGATATCTCTTCATCCTCCACCCAAGCTTTCACACAACCCATGGCTGGGGAAGGCAACCTTGCCTGATATGTTGCTGGTAATCTTTTATTTAATCTAGTTTTAGCTCTGCAGTGATGTGGCTTCCTTTAGGAGTCTGCAGCAGTCTAACAGGGCTCACTATTACCACAAATTATGTTTTAAAATCTCTAGAGCATCTTACTGGGGTTTCCAGTTATCTTTTATCAAAATTAAAATGAACATGGGGAACTTATTAGTTTTGATAATGTCTCAGAAAATGTCAGGAGCTCCAGGAAGTGATGCACATTAACCCTGAGGGTTACACAGATGGTTACAAAGAAAAGAAGTGACATGAAAGTGAGACTGAGGGACTGTCATGCTCTGAAGTCACATACCCAAGACTCCTGCTGACTGCCTAAGAGCCTGAGTAATGCTTCTGGAGGGGTATCAGTGCTTCCTAGCTTTTTATTTAGGTATTTTGTCACCAAGAGTAATATATGCTCATTCGTAATCCCCAAAAAATGCTTTTCTCCATCTGCCCTACTTCCTGCTGTGCAAATAATAACAGTGGAGTCCCACATCAATCTCATGCATTCACTGACACATGCTTCCAATCTGCCTGTACGTAGCTGGAGTTTCACTTCTGATTTCATTGTCCAGTGTGTGTTGTAAAATTTGGCCTGCAGTCCTGCCAGTCAGACCTTTGGGTGAGATTATCTCCATGTATATTCTGAAAAAAAAGTCCATAGGTCAATGTTTTAGTCATAATGCTGGTTGAGAAAATTCAAATATGCCATCATCATCACCTTATTTGTTTTAAATATGTAAAGGAAAATGAGATCACAGTGAAACAAAGACAACCAAGCATAGGATAACTTTTCTGTATTGTTTTCGGCGTTGTTGAGTGGGAAGTGGCCTGTATCTTTCTGGCAATTTTTCTGTTCTTTGTAGGGCTGACTGGTGAGGTTTCAAAGCATAACTATGTATGATTTTAACCTAAGCTTTATCCCAGCAGGTCTCTTGCAAGATTTGTTGGAAGCCCTGTGTGAGAGAGATGCTGACTGAATATAATTGCATACACCTGTGTATGAAAAATGGTTGCTGCAGGATATTGCCCAAGTTTTCTTGTGTTAAGCTTTGTATGTACTTAAAATTTTCATTTCAGTTTTGCATTTTCCTGGTAGCCAGGTCAGTCTTTGCGTCCATGAATCCTTGTCCCATGGATGCCCAGCTGGGTGGGTGAGCAGGAAGCAGCAATGCACTTGTGGCCACTTAATTGCACAAAACAGAATGGTGTGTGGCAATCTGAGCCTGTGACTGGGGTATTTGAAGTGCAAATCCATTCCAAGTGTGAATCCAACCTTCACACGATGCTCGTTCTCTTTGTTTTCAGGCTGTTGTTTTCTTTAACTTTAAAATGTTTTATGGACTGTTGTAGCTGAAAATGAATTTTTCAATCTTCCACAAAGAAGTGAAAGAGCAGCATGCTGCTTCAAGCACTGGAGTGAACTTTCTGTATTGTGAAGTCAACACCTCCCTCTTTGGTTTTCTCATCTTTCTTGTCACCCCACGAGCCAAACTGTTCCATCCAGCCTCTGCAGTGGGTGTACAGTTCTAGCATACAACTGCACAGGAGATGCTGTGGCTGTGGTGAGCAGGCAGCCAGCAAGAGCACTGCACAAAGCAGAGCATAATCTCAGTTTGCAGATTTGTTTTACTTTTCCTTTAGAAACATGGACCATGAAATATCTCGTTCCTAGTGAACTGAATGATGGCTCAAGCTTTGTTAAAGCTGTCCTGCCTTGGCACAAAATGAAGTTAGAAGAATGGGACTGCCTCACATTTAATTAAGTTACAATTTCATTTAAAATGTTATGCCCATTGAAAGGCAAATATGTTGCAAATTTGTCTGAAAAATGTGCCTATCTGCCTCTCTGAGTAGCAGAGAGAGTAACTGAAGATAGAGTCACTCTGTAAAACTGAGCTCAAGCTGAGCCTATTCAGCCCTTGTTTGGTATTAAAGTAGATGTCAGCAAGTTTTTTTTAAATATAAGCTGATTTGCAGATGGTGAAGGTCAGGAGGTTAAAAAGCACCTGTGCTATGTAAAGACTTACTTCTGAGTACAAATGCATTTGGTTGGAAATAATTATTTTTCCAGTTCTGAATTCAAACAACTCGAAGGATGCTCTTGGTGGCTGGTGTGCTGGCTGGTGTCGTCAGTGCCTTTCATTTGAGCACTCCTTTGTGCCCAGCAAAACCAGCAGCTAAATTCTTTCTCAGCGAGAGATCCTTGTAGTTACTGGTTTTGACTGGCCAGCAATGCACTGCAGTGTAAACTGTAATAAGATGTATTTGCTTGAAACAATTTCAAAACTTCATTGTGCTGTGATTTTTTTCTCTTCCCCTAAATATGAATAGATATTGAACAGAGCAGGATGTTGTGTAGCATGTTGAGAGAGCTTAAAAGAATATTGGAATTTACTTGGAATAATTTGAGTGGCAGGGCAGACAAAGTCCATGTCAAAACTTCACTTATGGCATGGTTTCCCGTCTCCAGATTTGTGCCTGGAAAGAGAGGGATTGCTTCAAAGGAAGTCTGATGTTGCTTCAAATAAAGAAAAGCTATTCACTTTCCTCCAATAATACTTACATCATGGAGTTGTGTGTACTTCATGCCAAGTGGCACCTCATTCCGTGTGAGATAACAGTGGGTCTGGTTTGCTTGAGTTCATGACTTGCCTTGAAAAGCCTTTGAAGTTTTCAGTTGTACTGCAGTTTGTCTGAATGTGTGTGGGGGGAAGGCGTTTAAATTTTTCTCATCAACTTTATTTGGAAACAAAATGGTAATGTTGAAGAAGCTTAAAGAGAGCCTTTATTTTATATTTTCCAACAATGTGATGGTGGCCCACAGGGTTATGTCTAGAAGTCCTTGCCCCATATTTGAGCACCAGAGACAGGCATTTGGGATGGAACACTGCTGCTGGTGACAGGCCAAGGTGCTTCCTGAACTGGAAATTACCCCTTGTGTTTGACAGACTTCAGCTGTATTTTTCCTCTTTGGATTTGTCTCGTTCTTTTGTGAACCTGTGCCAAGGTTACTGCCGGCAGTGTTGTGTTGCTTGAGGAAGCAGCTCCTGAAGCAGCACCTTGGTGATTTTATTTGATACCCTTCAGTGTTCCCATAGAAATAGTGATTAATTGCACCTAGTAGATGTTCTCCATTCCGGGAATCATTAATGCACCTCTTACCTTCATTGCAGTTGTCTTTTTTTCTGGATCCAGCCTAGTACAGTTTCCCTACATTTGATCGTCCTTTGTGCCCATTTTCCCTGTTTGTATTCCTGAACACAAGCCAACCAATGCTCTGTTCTGGACTGGTTTTGTTATATGTAGGCATGGTGTTTAAAGTCTAACACTTAAAAAGAGTGTTGGAAAGCTCAAGCCTGTATTCTAGTAATCCAGGTATTTTTAAGCACTTAGTGAATGAAGGGTCTATGTAGCTTTTGGCTAACTGTGCCTAAAGTTGGTGTTTTACAACTGTATTTAGGATTTTTAAGTAGTCCTTTCTCATTTTATTTTTTTAAATGAGCTTAATGAAAGGCTTTACTGAGTGATTTGGGTTACATTGATGAAAATTCTTTCCAGGGAATTGGCCTGTGTTTAAAGCTGCACAGAAATCTTAGAAATATGCCATAGAGAGTAATGCTGTGCTGGCCAGGGCAGAAATCTGGCCAAACAGCCTGGTTTCTAGTTTTTGTTTTAGTTACAGGACCTAAGTCCAAAAAGGAGAACAGTTGATTTACAGTCTATTGCCTTGTTTCCAAATAGACTAGACTTATTTCAAGGTTTAGAGGATGTTTCTGGTTCTTTTTATAAAACCACAATGAACTCAAGTGATGTCCTGAGCAGCCACTGATTGCATTACTAAGTGCACTTTCAGAAAACAGCATTAAAAATGTCTCTGGAGCAAGTGATCCTTTGATGGATGTGGAGCGGATTCTGAAATGTGTTAATCTCTTTCACTCCAGGCTCCTCTGCTGGTAGGGATTTTCACTGACAGAATGAAAAAGTGAACAGTTGGTGGAACTCAGGTGTATAGGTGCAGATGGATTGTGTAATTTGTAACTTGTTTTTCAGTGTACGGAGCCCCAAAAGCTATTCAACATTGCCAATGAGCTGCTCCATACAGAAGAAGCGTATGTTAAAAGACTCCATCTCCTGGACCAGGTAATTCCATTTTGAATTAACTCTCCTTTCTTTTCAGTGAGCAGCAATGCTGTCTCCTGTCCATTGCCTAAGCTGTAGCTCAACTCAGTGCAAATGCTGTGTGTAGGTGGAAGATGGAGTTTGCTTGCCAGGCTGTGTGCCATGAGTCCCAGGGGCAAGCTTTGGGCAAGAGGGCTCTCTGAGGAGGAACCAGAGGATTAGGATGGCAGAAAAGGGAATGGGAAAGCAGCAGCCCAAGACACAGACGCTGCCAGCATTTGGTTCCTCCCTGGGTGTATGGGGAGAGGAAATCACAGGGACAATGACGGCATGGGAAATGATGAAATCTGTGATTGCTATGTCATGTGGAAGAAGTTGAAGTTTTACTAAAAGCAGGCCACACGTGTCAGTTCGGCACTTACAGTGAACAAGATTTTTACAGCTATGTTTTGTAGTTGTTGTCTATCATGTCTATGCGTGGGGATGAAGTAAAACTGGTGTGATTTGTCTGAATTTTCTTCCCCATAGACTTTGAGTTGACTCTACACAATTCAGGCATTTCTATAATTATCTCAAGGAAAAAAACTATGAATGTGCAGGAAAGAAATAAAAATGAGGATGAGACATATTGGTAGCCAAGTACTTTTTTAAAATGAGTAGAATAAAAAAACATAGGAAACATCACCTGGCTAGAAGTGTTGTTAGAAGATGTAACTTGGAGAACCCTTCACCCTCCAATTCATGGAGCTCTATGGAAGACTTGCTGTGTTTGTATTAGATGAACAGGAACTGTCTCTACACCACAGAAATCTAGGGAATGTCTTTGTCTTTTGTTCAGTACAGTTATTTTCCCTACTGAGAAAAAGCCAATCACATGATTTATTTTCCTTCATGTAAATAGCAGTAAATGCTTTTCAGGGTCTGCACGTTCTTTGCAGTTTGCACTCCCAAATATGAGATGTCTGATCTTCTCAGTCATTTCAATCTTTTTTGAATTACAGCTCAGATTTTCCTAGTTTTTTCTATGGCCTATAGTGATATATCTAACCCTGGGTGACAGTGGGCTTAAGTTTTGTGAACCTCCTGCAGACTCCAAGGACTGTCTACCAGGGGTCAAAATCTGTCGCACTGTTCTAAGCAGTCAGCTTTGCAAAATTGCAATCTAAAATCAGCATGTCTAGGATTGTTTTTCATAAAGAAATGTTGGTACTGTCTTGTTGCCTTCTGCAGGTTTTTTGCACTAAATTGTCCGAAGCAGGGATTTCATCTGAAGTGATAACAGGCATCTTCTCAAATATTTCTTCCATCTATTGTTTCCATGGACAATTTCTTCTTCCTGAGCTCAAAACAAGAATTACACAAGAATGGTAGGTAGCTGTCATTACAATTATTTTAAAAATACATTTTCAAGAAACTATAGCAACCATAAAGCCCAGTCTAATTCCAAATTTTTTATTGTTTAATGCAGTAGTTAATACATTAGTTATTTAATACATTAATATGAATTTCTGACTTCAGGAGTAGGCCTGAGCACCCACAATTTCCATAATACACTGTGAACATTTTTGGAGTTCGAAGTATTGCCAGAGCTGTTTTCCTTACTGCGTTCCCACTCTCCTATTACTGCAGTGCTATGAAATTGCACTACTAGGAAGGAATGAAATTGCTTATTTTGGCCCCATAGCTGAAATAAGCATTTTCAAATACCAATTAAAATTAGGCTACTATAGTAAGTTGAAGGTAGAACTTGTTGATTTTGGACGTCTTTTCCAACATTAATGATTCTATGATTCTGTAAGTTGTTGATAAGGCAGAAATGCAGTGATAAGTAGAAAGATTAATTGTAAGTCAGATCAAGGAAACCTGGTTCAACTGCACAGTGGCAGGGGCAAATAGTGCTGACCTTTCCACTTACCCTGACTGACCAAGACAAGACCAGGGCTTGCCTCTCTCTTGGCTGAGTCTGCTCTTCACATAATTCATCAGGGACCAGAGGAATAAATGAGTCTCAGCACCTCTGTGCCTGACTTGCCCTTGCAGGGACAACTGTAATAAAGGGAGGAAAACCGGAGAGTCTGGGAAGCAGAAGAGGATAGACCCGAAAGACTCTGAAGAGGGTCTCACACAGGCAGACTGGGGAAGAAGGGCTGGGCCTGCCTAGCTGTGACTTTGGAGGAGAGAGAGATGTGTGGCTAGTGCTGCTCCAGCCTGGTGTTGCTGGCCCCTAGGCATTACCCAGCTGAACTGAACCATCTCTTCGCATTAAAACCACTTCAGATGTTTGGCTGTGGTGGAAAAGATTATTTTTATTAAGTTTCCCACAAGATTATGTGCTGGGCTGAAGAGAAATATAGAACTTCCTTTAATGATGCATAGTCAGTCTGCTCTTCGCTTAAGCCAGTGTGGGCACAAATATCATCCCTTGTATATCAGGAATAATATTTGAAGTTTCATCGAGGGTATTGCGCAGGTTACCGTAAACTAAACTTAGCCTCTCTTGATTGCACATATGTCTAAGTGCTCGTACATGGGGAGAGAGTTGTGGAAATCTGACAGCTGTGTCCTCTCTCTGAAGATACCATTGATTTCCAGAGATTTCAGTACTTACCTGTCTCTTTACCACAGGAGTGTCAACCCACGGCTAGGAGATATCCTGCAGAAACTTGCTCCTTTTCTGAAAATGTATGGAGAATATGTAAAGAACTTTGACAGGGCAATGGACATAGTGAACACATGTATGCAGCGGTCCTCTCCCTTCAAAGATGTTGTTCAGAACATACAGGTATGTCGCTAATTAACATAATAGGGCTTGGAGATTGTTGTGGTTTAGGAATGATGCTCCCCAATTTAGAGACTCCAAAACCACACTGCCGCTCCCTTGCTTTCCCACCTCTGCCCTCTCCCCCCCTACAGCAGCTGAAGAGGAGAGCTGGAGGCACAAAAGGCAAAAATCATGGGCTGAGATAAGAACAATTTATTGGAAACACCAATGAGATAAGGAAAGGAACAGTAAGAGCAACAATATTAATAACAAAGGTGTACTAAAGAGAGAGTGCAGAGCTCAGTCCAACTGCCGCCTTGTCACCCAAGCCACTCCCTCCGGTCAGGACCAGCCTCACCCTAACCACTCCATGGGCCACGTTTGCTCCTTCATAAGGAACCTTCTCCTCTGAAGTGAGACACTCTCTTCCAGGTGGCAATGTCCTGAGGTGCTATCCAATTACACTGGGGTCCTGGCCACACCCCCTCCTGGCTACCACAAAAATATCACTCTGTCCTGGCCAGAACCAGGACTGAGATATCCTCACTTATCTCAGTTCATGACACACAGTGTGAAGATAATACGGCACTGATACTAAAAAGACACAATTTTAGTGGCATTCCTTTCTTCTCTTTTGCTGGTACTCAGCTTTTTTCCACTCAAGGTGTTTTGGGGTTTGTTTTTGTTTGTGTGTTTTTCGTGTTTTTTGTTGTTGGTTTGGTTTTTGGTTTTTTGGTTTTTTTAAAAAATATGGCTTTCAACTGACAGAGGGCAGGGTTAGATGGGATATTTGAAAGAAATTCTTCTGTGGGAGGGTGGTGAGGCCCTGGCACAGGCTGCCCGAAGAAGCTGTGGCTGCCCCATCCCTGGAAGTGCTCATGGCCAGGCTGGATGGGGCTTGGAGCAATGTGGGATAGTGGACGGGGGTTGGACTGGATGGTATTCAAGGTCCCTTCCAACCCAAACCATTCCATCAATCTGTGATTTAAGAGGAGTATCAGAAGTCACAGAATGAAACTTCACCATTGGCCCAGTAATTCTGACCCTTTTGGATTAGTTTTCCTCATTTCTAATTTTAATTTTTTAAAATAAATACATCTTCATTCTGAGGTGGTTGTGCTCGAGTTTGGGCATGTCACTGACAGCATCTGCTGTTTGTCTGGTTTTCCTGAGGCTTCCCAAGTGGCACACAGCTCTTGGGATCACAGCTCCACAGAGGATGCTTAACGTGGATTTTCATATGTTTTCTCATAATTGCACAAAAAGCTGAGCAGGGAGAGGGGAAGAGCTCCGATTATGCTGATGAATCCATAAAACTGCTCTATCCCGCTCAGCCCCCGGGCCAGCTGAAGGAATGCAGGCTCCAGTACGCTTGGGAGCATCCCTGAGCCACTCCAGGGAAAGAAGATACTGTTTTTGGGAGGGGAGGGCTGGCAAGGAGTGGGTTAAGCTGAGCAGGGAGCACAGCTGCCTGCCTTAAATGGGAGCATTGTGACTGGGTCAGCTGTCTGAAATCAAGTAATCCCCTAGCAAGCTGGGAGAGGAGAGGCCCTGTGCAGAGGTTTAAGGCTGTGTCAGAGATTCAGACAGAAGTCTGGAGAAGCAAGGACTGCAGGATGTCCTTTCCTGCCACACTGCTGCTCCACATGGCCTTTTCTTACCCTTTTTTTGCTCCCACTAAGGGCATGGCAGCAGCACTGTGTTTTGCTGTCCTCGGCCTGTGCCATGGCTTTCTGGGGATAAATCTGTTTGGGGCTGTTTCCCCTACAGCACAGGCAACTCCCTTCCCTAAAATTCACCTGTCCCTTTCCACCACCAAGCTTCCAACACAAGTGATCTGTGTCACCTGTCGGTCTGCACCTGTCCCAGACCATGCTCTACTTGAGCAGAACTCTTGCCAGGCAGCCTGGGCGCTGCCAATGCAGGCACAAGATGCCCCTCAGAAGCCTGCTGATGACAGAATTGCACTGTAGGTTGTTTAGTGGCACCTGCACAGCACCTTTGCCTCCTTTACTCAAAGGATCATTGCTGCAGGAGGCAGAGATTTGACCCAGAATGTGTAGTCCACTCCTCTTACATATCTCTGCACTATCAAAAGCCACTGACAGTTTTCAGCATATCAGTTGAAGTGTGCTGTGATCCTGCAGGGATGCACTGTCTACCTAAGCTGCTAATGGAATAGTATATATAGAATATACATCTTAAGACATTCACTGTTACTAATTATGTTAAATTAGGGAAAGCAGGAAAAAAAAATCAAATGTTGCTAATAAGTTGATGACTGTAACTTACCAAGTTTACTTTAGCTGACCTTGAAGATAAAAATACTTTCTGTTAAGTTCACATCTATTTGTTGGGGCCAAAAATTGATAGCTGCTGAGTTTATTATGACTTAGTTTGTCAATTTTCTCCTTATGCCCTCAAAGAAGTACTTTAAAATATATACTACATATAATAAGTAATTATATATTATTTTAATATATGTTTATATTTATATATATTATATAGATTTCTGTGTTTTAGATTCTCACATTAATTAAATACAGAATAAACATTTATCTAGTAAAGAATCTCACTGTAAACTCAGTTAACTTTAAAAATTACATAGCCTGAAACTTTTCCTATTTGGAACAGTTTGTTTTGTCACTGCTGCCTTTTCGGAAAGGTACACTTGCATGTGAATACAACTGGTGTGGGCCTTGAAGTGACTTCTTTCTCTGCTTCCCTATTCCTGTCCCATGTTTGGGTTCATCCTATTGCAGAAATAAGGACTGNACCCAGAATGTGTAGTCCACTCCTCTTACATATCTCTGCACTATCAAAAGCCACTGACAGTTTTCAGCATATCAGTTGAAGTGTGCTGTGATCCTGCAGGGATGCACTGTCTACCTAAGCTGCTAATGGAATAGTATATATAGAATATACATCTTAAGACATTCACTGTTACTAATTATGTTAAATTAGGGAAAGCAGGAAAAAAAAATCAAATGTTGCTAATAAGTTGATGACTGTAACTTACCAAGTTTACTTTAGCTGACCTTGAAGATAAAAATACTTTCTGTTAAGTTCACATCTATTTGTTGGGGCCAAAAATTGATAGCTGCTGAGTTTATTATGACTTAGTTTGTCAATTTTCTCCTTATGCCCTCAAAGAAGTACTTTAAAATATATACTACATATAATAAGTAATTATATATTATTTTNTGAAGTTCTGTGCCCTGGAATCTCTGATTCTGTCCTTCACAGCTGTATTTTCTTGTGCTGTAAAACTCTGAGAGAGAAATTCACTTCAGCTCTCCTAACCAGAAATATTGCTCTCCCTGTTATACTGTGACAAGAAATTTTTGAAAGCAGGTTTAGTCCTTTGAATTTCTGGAAGAATAGCTAATATTTTTCTCTCAGACATTCATCCCATTATGGAGAAGGTTATAGTAAGTGGATTTGGGAATATAATCCAAGTGCTAGTAGTGTGAAGTTCTGTGCCCTGGAATCTCTGATTCTGTCCTTCACAGCTGTATTTTCTTGTGCTGTAAAACTCTGAGAGAGAAATTCACTTCAGCTCTCCTAACCAGAAATATTGCTCTCCCTGTTATACTGTGACAAGAAATTTTTGAAAGCAGGTTTAGTCCTTTGAATTTCTGGAAGAATAGCTAATATTTTTCTCTCAGACATTCATCCCATTATGGAGAAGGTTATAGTAAGTGGATTTGGGAATATAATCCAAGTGCTAGTAGTGTGAAGTTCTGTGCCCTGGAATCTCTGATTCTGTCCTTCACAGCTGTATTTTCTTGTGCTGTAAAACTCTGAGAGAGAAATTCACTTCAGCTCTCCTAACCAGAAATATTGCTCTCCCTGTTATACTGTGACAAGAAATTTTTGAAAGCAGGTTTAGTCCTTTGAATTTCTGGAAGAATAGCTAATATTTTTCTCTCAGACATTCATCCCATTATGGAGAAGGTTATAGTAAGTGGATTTGGGAATATAATCCAAGTGCTAGTAGTGTGAAGTTCTGTGCCCTGGAATCTCTGATTCTGTCCTTCACAGCTGTATTTTCTTGTGCTGTAAAACTCTGAGAGAGAAATTCACTTCAGCTCTCCTAACCAGAAATATTGCTCTCCCTGTTATACTGTGACAAGAAATTTTTGAAAGCAGGTTTAGTCCTTTGAATTTCTGGAAGAATAGCTAATATTTTTCTCTCAGACATTCATCCCATTATCTCCAGCCTTGCTGTGAGAATGGAGCAAGTCAGCAGTGTGGTGTGGGCTGGAATATTTATGAAGAAATTGCAGATACAAGTTCATTTCTCTGAGAAATGCACGGTGAAATTAATGTGGTTGTAGACAGGCTGCTTACGCTAAAACAGACCACATTAGTGGGCTGATGTAAAAATAATGCTGTGTAGAAGAGCATGTACGTGTATGTGGTTAACATGGTGCTGTGGAGTCAGATTACATTACTAGCAGAAACTTCCTGTGTGCTTTAAAGCAAATTACTGCTTCTTACTGAGATTTTAATCTCTCCTCTTTTAAATAGGAATATTCTTTTGCTTCAAAGGATCCTATGAAAACAGGTACACTGTTTCAGTGCCACTGCATGCAGAGCACATTGGTGCCTTAAAAGGTTATATTTAGTGTAATCGGACTCAAACCTCCTCCACCCTTTGGCCAAGTGAAAAAGAAGTAGAATTTGAGAGAACTCCTCCTTTCAAAGGTGGTGTGTGAGCAGTGTGTCTGCTGCTCATACAGCGAGCTCTGGCAAGGAATATGTTCCTGGGGGCATTCTGATTTCATGTAGTCAGGAGAACAATGCTGCACAGGGCCATGGATGGGAAGAGCTTTTCTGAGCCTTCTGAAAGAAGATTGTCGCATGTCGGCAGAAAATGCCAGATATGGGACGAAGATTCCCTTAAAACTGTCAGCTCTGATATCAGCTGTAGGGGAAGGAAGGCTCCCCAGCTGTCTCTGGACAGGCTGGACCCGAGGCCAGCGCTCTGAGGTTCAGCCAGGCCAAGTGCCAGGTCCTGTCCTTGGCTCACGCCAGCCCTGCAGCTCCAGGCTGAGCCACAGGGGCTGCAAAGGGAAAGGCCCTGGGGTGCTGCTGGCAGTGCTGAACATGAGCCCAGCTGTGCCCAGGTGGGCAAGAAGGACCAGGGCACCTTGGCTGTGCAGCACTGGTGCAGCAGCAGGACCTGTGCTGGGCACTGCTGAGGCCCCACCTCCAATCCTGGGGGCAGTTCTGAGCCCCTCACAAGGAGAAAGACTTGGAGGGGCTGGAGCATGTCCTGAGAAGGGAATGGACCTGGGGAAGGGTTTGGAGCACCAGGAGTGGCTGAGGGAGCTGGAGGGGCTCAGCCTGGGGAAAAGGAGGCTCAGGGGGAACCTTCTTGCTCTCTACAACTCCTGACAGGAGGGCGCAGCTGGGGGTGCTCAGGTTCTACTTCCAAGGAGGAAGGGACTGGACAAGAGGTAATGACCTCAAGCTGTACCAGGGGAAGGTTTAGATTGGATATTAGGAAAAATTTCTTCCTGGAAAGGGTTGTCCAACCCTGGCACAGGCTGCCCAGGGCAGTGATGGAATCACCATCCCTGAAGGGATTTAAAAGACAACAGACGTGGCATTTGTGGACTTGGTTTTGTGGTGGCCTTGACTAGGTTTATATTTGGACTGGATCATCTCAAGGGTTTTTTCCAATCTGTGTCGATCCATAATGGCTTGATAAGTTCCTGTACACTCCTCTAGCTGTATGTGAATGGTCATTTTTCATTGGTGTTAAACACCAAAGGCAGGAACAAAACCAAACCCTCCTGTGCTTGTTTTCTCTCCCCAACAGAAACAGGAGGTGTGTGGAAATCTGACTCTGCAGCATCACATGCTTGAACCAGTGCAAAGGATTCCTCGTTATGAGCTTCTCCTGAAGGACTATTTAAAGAAACTTCCAGAAGAATCTCCAGACAGGAAAGATGCTGAAAGTACACGTAAACTCCTCTCTGTCTGAAAGTTCAATGAAATCTTGGGTAGTTTTTTCTTCACATGTTCAGATACTTACAACCAGGACTATGGTAGAAATGGAGATTTGAATTAATCAAATTATTGCCAAATAAAGGGATTTTGAATGCTTTTTGAGTTGAGAAGAAAAGGGTTGGGATGCCAGCTCTAGGAATGAAAGCAACTTTGGCAAATAACAGTGACAATATGTTGAAGTTTGCTATAGTAGTTCTTCTGACATTTTTGTTTAATCCGTTGTATGGCCAAGGACAAGGACAGGAGGACATCCTTGCAATAGCCAGAGGAAGAAAGGAAGAATGGTTTTAAATTTATATTGTATTTATGTGTGTATTTCTCACCAAGAAAGCTGCTTAGAATCTATTACCATGGAGAAATGGACTTCTCTTGATTATGAGGGGTTTTTGATCTCTACTAAAACAGGGTCCTTATTACCATAAGCAGGTGAGCCCTGTTTTAGGAAAACAGTCTTAAAAATATGCTTGGGAAGACTTAAGTGAGACTTAACTTTTAATAGATGATTCCTAGAAGACAAGGGGTTTTTGTCACTGTGCTTTGGCTCATCTGGATTTTAGGGAGAGAAAGATGAAACATAGATCAGCTGAACATGCAGAAGTGATTGGGTCTATAATTGCTTGTGTAACACCAATTTTGTAGGAAAAACAATAATCAGAGAGGTGACACCCCCTCTCCCCCCACCAAGGTGCTATTAAAAGATATAATCTAGAGAATGTGTAACTGTTGATACCTTTATTGCAGAGTCACTGGAGCTGATATCAACAGCAGCAAACCATTCCAATGCAGCCATCCGGAAGATGGTGAGTAACAATTCCAGAATGGAATTGTGATCTGTCTGAAACACTTGGCTAAACTGAGGGCCTCCCATTGCAACAGGCTCAGTAAAGTAGATTGGGGAGGAATATCTGACTGTCAGTCAGGCTTTAAATGTGTTGGATGTCTGAGCTCTTTTTCTTGTAAATGCAGTTTCTGTGGGTTGTTGGGCTTAAATTCCACTTTCCTCATTCTTAAGGACCCAATGAGTTGAAAAATGAAGTGTTCACGAAACTCATTATTTGCTTTTCCTTGAGAAGTGTTGCAAGTATTCCAATTAGGTCCATTCACAAGGTGTCCTTGTCCAGATTTTCACACTGTTTTTTTAGTCCTACAGGTCTTCAACAGAATGAAGGTTGCTTTGATTTGATTTTGGCTCATCTTAAGTGCACAGAGTGTGCATTTTGCGTGCATCAATAGCTTTGGAAAGCTGTGCTTCAAAAGCTGGGCAGTCAGACTGTGGAGATTTTGGGCATTAGCACATATTTTACATATAGAAGAGCTAGTGCATTACCATTAAAGTAAATGGGCTCTATAGCTGCAGATGTTATCCCTTTGGTGCACCCACGTGTTCCAGGACATTCTGTGTCTAACAGACCTGAAATGCTGTGTGGCTTAGCACCCACTGACCATTTGGGGCTGCAAGGTTTCTATTCCCTTCCCTATCAGACCATGACTTCCTCCCCCAGCTGGCAGGGACACCATGAGACCACATTTCCTGTGGCTGCAATGGGGAAGTAACCAGCTGATGTATGTGTGTTTTCAGTATGTCTGAAAACACAGTTAGGAAACCATCTGTTTCCATTTGAGTCTGGCATGTTCTCTTGATAAGGATATATTTTGGTGGAATTTTTTTATGTTTTGGGGCCTCTAACAACTCTTTTCCTAGGGGCTGTGTACAGTATCTCTGCAGACATCAGGAATATGAAACAACTGGCTCGTTGGTTTCTGTGTCGGTTGCTTTTGCAATTAGTACACAAGAACCTATTGGAAAAGGCTTCTATAATAATTTTGCTGCATGAGATCCAAGCCAAACTGAAAGGAAAGTGAGTGCTGTAGCAACATCTCCAAAAGTTGGTGGAGGGTTGAATTAATCGTTGGCTGCTTACTCCTGTTTTGGTGCAGTAGAAGAAATAAATCATGCTTCCAAAGCTGACTTTCCCTAAAAGCGAAAATATTTCTCAAATTTTGAATCTATTTGTAGTGTTCTAGTTTCTCCGTTATAGAATGTATAGTTTGATAAGGTCAGTGTGGTTTGCTTGTTTGTTTGTAAATAAGTAGAATCTCTTGCTCATCATCCCATTTGGTGGAAAAAATCTGCTGCCTTTTGGGCCTTAGATGATTGAATTACTTGTTTTAGTCCACAACCCCCACCTTCCATTTTGGTTGCAGTATGTTCATTTTAATGGTCCGAGTTTTTGTTTCTTTTTTGGTGGTGTTTTTTCCTCCTGTTCATTTCTTTAATTGTTGGTCAGAAGAACTGATTAGGACAGGAACTAGTATAATGTATACTTGTTGTGAGAATTCTCAAGTCAAATGGAGGCAAACAAAATGTGTAAAGACCTGGAATTCCAGCTCAATCTATAGGTAGGTAGACATATGATTTAGAGATGCGTTTGGGCATATATTTGGGTGTAATTGGATTGATCTTGGTCCTCACTTCCTGATCATTTGCTGACAGTTCCATTTGGAGCACATCTGTCCAGCCTGGGGTTGAAAAGCTATACCTTTCCAAAGGCTGTATTTCAGGAGCAAGATGTACATACTTTTCTTATTCTGACTTGCTAGAGCTTCTGCACTGCTTCATAAGGCAGCTGCAAGTGGATCAATGAGTCACCTTTAGCCGTTTGAGTACTCTGTAGAGGTAGTTTAATGTTTAGATGACTTTATGTGAAGTAGAAACAGTGGTTTGCTGAAAAGAAAATAATAATTCCTTCATAAAGAATTTTGACCAAGATATAAGGATGCCTGTGTGACTTTAAAAGTGTATTTTAAGCTTTTTGGCTGGCCTATTGCAGAGGCACTTTTGGCCATGGAGGCCCCTGCATAGGACTGCAGCATTCCCCAGATAGCTGATGTTTTGGATTTAGCTTAGGGCTGTGGAATATGATCGTGCTTCCTGATGGAGACCTACCTCCAACTGTATCAGGAATAAACACAAGAGGTGACACTTCTCAGAAGTTGAAAAATTATCATATTGTGGCAGAAATCTTAGTCTGAGACATGGGATGGAAACTGGTTTAATAAATTAAACTTGGAAGTTATTTGGTAACACATTGGTCTCCAGTTTGGCCATTGATTTTATTAGACATTGCTTCTAAAGTTCCAAAGGATTAGTATGATCTTAGAGATCTATTTCAACCTTTATGATTCCATGATACATATTTATTGTTGGATAGTAATAGTCTAAAAATATCAAATAAATTGATCTCAAAATGTCATTAAGTGGTACAATCTGAGTATAGCTAATCCAGTATGACTAATCCAGAGCGGGGAATAGTACTGAAGAATATGCAACAGGTTTTAATATAAATGCAAAGCTATAGCGAAAGTGAAAGGCTGTTTTATTTCAACTTGTATACATTTACCACAGAAATGATACAGCGGGCCACATGGAATTTTTTTTTTTTTTAATTTAAATTGCTGGGGTTTTGTACCTGCAGGAAAAGATGCACAAGCTTTTGGAAGTCTATGAGCGCCTGGGTGGTGAAGAGGATATTGTTAACCCAGCCAATGAGCTCATTAAAGAAGGACACATTCAGAAACTTTCAGCAAAGAATGGCACAGCACAGGATAGGTATTTATTCCTGGTGAGTGTTTTAGTTGCTCTTTTATTCTCAGGGTTGTGCTCAGAGCCTTAGAGCAAACTGGTCTAGTTGAAAGGAGACCCTGCCCATGGCAGGGGGTGGAACGAGATGGGCTTTAAGGTCCCTTCCAACCCAAGCCATCCTTTGAATCTATGATTCTGTGGTACTTCTCCATCTTCCTAAGCTCAAAGACAAAAAGCATTGACCAGCTGAACCCAGCTACTCCTGGAGAGCAGCAGTTGTCTCTTGAAGCTTTTTCTTCAAGGATTTCCTTCTTTCTTCCATGCTGTGTCTTTGCTGATGCCTTGTCAGGCCCAAAGGGGTCTTTGCCATCTCCCTTCTCCAAGGCTGAGTTTTTGCAGAGTGCCACAGGAGGTGGTTTCCAGCCATACCATGTTGCTGCAGGAGATGCCAGCTCTTCCTGGCACTGAGAGAAGAGCTCCTGTGTTTTCAAGACAGTCAAGCTCAGAGGGAGGGGCAGAAGGGAAAAGTGACTGGCCTGACATGTTTCTGTCTGCCCACTTCTTTCAGTAATGATTTGCCAGCCTCATTTTCACCTTAAATCTCATCTAGAGAACTGTGTCTTAGAGTAAAACACACCAGAGCCCTAAACTTCCACAATGCAGGCTGTGTCCAGCATGGAATCCCCTAAGTTAAACTCTTGCCTCGTTGCAGTTTAACAGCATGGTGCTGTACTGTGTGCCAAAACTGAGGTTGATCGGCCAGAAGTTCAGTGTCCGAGAGAAGATGGACATTGCAGCACTGCAGGTTTGCTCCTCTTCTTTTCCCTTTTTTTAATGCTTCTCCACTTGATAGCTTTGGATCCCTGCTGAATCCAAACACATAACATTATATGAATGTAAAAATAGAATAAAATCCTAGAATCCAGCTTTGGGTCGCTTTGGATTAATGCAGCTTTTCCATTATGAGAAAGACCTTAAAGTGTCCAGAGAAGCACAACAGAGCTAGGGAAGGCTCTGGAGCACACATCTGTGAGGGAGCTGGGGGATTCTGTCTGGAGATAAGGAGTGAGGCCTTCTCGCTCTCTACAGCTGCCTGAAAGGTGGGTGTAGCCAGGTGAAGGCTGGCCGCTTCTCACGAGTCACAGCATGAGAGGAGGCGGCCTCAGGTTGCACCAAGGGAGGTTTAGGTTGGATATTAGGGAGTATTTCTTTGCTGAAATGGTTGTCCAGCCCTGGCATAAGCTGCCCAGGGAAGTGGTGAAGTCACCATCTCTGGAAGTATTCAAAAAACATGTGGATGCGGCACCTGAGAACATGGTTTTGTAGTGAACATGGTGGTGCTGTTTTGGTGGTTGGACTTGATGATATAAAGGTCTTTTCCAACCTTAATGATTCTATGATTGTATCTCTTTTTGGTTCCTTTTGGTTGGTTGGGTTTTTTAAATTCTTATAAGAATCATTCAAATGGGAGCAGAATACTGTTGACAGTGCACATGTTTGGATTGAGAGCCTTCCCTTGTTTCCTGGCTGGCACAGGAGCCACCTTCTTCCCCTCCTGCTGTAGGAGTCTGGTTGGTGATACACATTCCACAAGTTTTGTAGCAAGACAGGTAATTATGGAAACAGTCCCTTATTATTTCTACTTCTATACTTTATTCCAAATGATCCTTTCAACTAAGCATTTCAACGAATGACTATATTTGTAAGTCATTAAAAATGTTGGAAAGACAAGGCTGATGAGTAAAAAGCTGATGTGTGCTTTTTACAGGTCCAAGAAATTGCCAAGCAAAATGTGGCTCATACGTTTTCCATAACAGGAAAAAAGAGATCATTGGAACTACAAGCCAGGTACGGTACTTGTTCTGTCTTTGAAGGTTTGTGAATATGTATGGGGAAATTGATTGAGGGGCTGTACTAGTGTGACAGAGCTTTAAATCACGAGGTGAGCAGCACAGGTGGGTAACTTGGATATGCACAAGAATGTTGGTCCTAAGTCAAAGTGTGTTGCAGCGCTACATTGATTGCCTTTATTGAATGGTTTCAGTATTTCTAGTAGTGCTTGTCGGGTCCACTGTGTCAACAATTCGAGTATTTTTGACATTTGGTAATAATTACTGTCAATAATTATTGATAATATTTATAAAATAGTGGATAGCAAAGCTAAAAATCTAATGGATATAAGGTGTGAAACTGTGAATTGAATTTACTGGAAATAATGTAAGTAGAATGATGAAGTTTTCTCTATTTTTCTTTTGTTTTAACAGGACAGAAGAGGAGAAGAGGGAATGGATTCATGTTAGTACAAAGCACCAATGATAAGGGGGGCAGTACCCATACAGAGGCAGCATTTAAAATTATCCTTTTGGGGTTCTGAATGAATGTGGCTGTGCAGGGAAGTTGGGTGGGCTAGTCTGGTGGAGCAGCTCATGGAGAAGTGTGGAGCCCAGTCAGGGTCCCAAGTGCTAACCAGCTGGCCCCAGAAAGTGTCTGGGGGCTTCAGCTGGGTTGCCCGTTCCTGCATTCCTCAAGCCCAGTATGAGGAGGGGCTGAGGCATCAGACCATGTGTATTCTTCCAGTTTGACTTGTAGAGACATTGTCTGATGGCAATCTTAGTTTTTAACTTAAACAATAATGGGTTAACACCACCACTTAAGGATTTTAAGTTTACCTTTCATTTATACAAGTGTAAGGGTTTTTCACCAAATGATAATCCTACCTATCTTCCTATGAGAGAATTTTTTTTGTGATGCTTCTCATCTTTGCTGATATTTTTGTCTCAGGTCATTCAAGCCACAATAGAAAAGCACAAACAGAACAGTGAGACATTTAGAGCTTTCAACAGCTCTTTTTCACAAGAGGAGGAGCACCTTCCTGATTCCTCGGTAAGTACCAGTGCTTTGTTCTCCTTTGCCAGAGACTTGCATAGCTAATTTTGAAATAGTGGAGTCTTGTTGTGGATTTTTATATGGCATTACAGAGCAGTCAGGTCCATTTCTCTGGCCCTCAAGTGTGTATCAGTCACAGTTACTCAGCCATGCAGATATGGAATAATTTACCCAGGGTAATTCAATGCTAGAGACCCATCATTTCATGTTTTCCAGGCTGGTGGCTTTTTTTAGGAGAACAGGTGTCATTCCTCAATGTTATGAGTGCTTAGCTGACTGGAATGTTGTTTGTGTGCTTGGAGATTTTGTTCATTACTTTTTCCCATCCCATCAGAGATGCATTTTGGGATTATTTCTTTGATCTTATTTTATTATTATTTAAAGTATTTTCAAGACTTGGAAGGAAAATTATGCATTTTAAAATACTGTCTTATAGATAATAAATATATTTCAGGAAAAATACTCCTCAGCTAAATAGGCAAAATAGTCTTGAAAGTTTTTTGTTTCTCTACAGCCATATGGTATCACTCTGTGTTGTGTTTGCTAGGAATTTTGTTTTAGAAGTACTCACATCAGGACAATATCTCTCCATTCAACTTGAAAATGATGGTGATAACATTCACCACAGGCATTTACTACAAGCTAAAGAGGAATAGGGCCCGGGAGAGCAAAATATTTAGGAATACCACACAGTGCCACCGGTGACTTTATGACTTCTGACATGGTAGATCTTGGAGCAGAGGGAGAGAAGGTCCATCTGCAGAGATTGAACTTTGGGAGCTTTTTATCTTCCCCCTTCTGTGCCTCCCAAACAATTTGTGTGGGGTTTTTTTATTTTGGTACCTAACCATTTTTGA
Organism: Origma solitaria; assembly: GCA_013397895.1. Lineage (NCBI taxonomy): Eukaryota > Metazoa > Chordata > Aves > Passeriformes > Acanthizidae > Origma > Origma solitaria. Next base: position 40,860 of record VZRL01004396.1, on the reverse strand, counting down.
CATCTCTCCGTGGAGATTCAAGACTGATTCAGTGACTCAATAATCTGAATTTTTTATCTGCCTGATTTCCCAGGGACCTCAGGAGAGATGTTGGCTATGCCGTTCATCCCAGCATAATCAGACTGGCAGTGAAGATCTTCTCGATACTCCACAGAGTCTAGAATCCTGCTACTGATAGCAGCCAGCAATGAGCCATTTTCAGAATCTGGCACAGTTTACTTGTCCTAAACGATTCATTGGCTAAAAATACTTGGGAAAAAATAGAAAAGAATCAATTAATGCCTATATTTTTCAGTTAACTCATGGCTGCATTCAGAGTCAGGATGCTTTGATTGAAAAAAATCTTTTGCTAATAAGCAAACTAATAAGCACACTTCTTTCTATGTAATTAAGACATACCATCTGGTCAAATTCATTATTATTATCTTGCTTTGTAAATTCAATTTGATTTTGTTTCTGTGTTCATGATGTAACCACATATTTATACTCTACTCTTCATAAAAGTCAAGCAGATCAGGAGTCTGGTTTATCTCTGGCTGTGATATTAATGCAGTCTGTACTGTAATTTCTTTAATGCCAGAATAATAACCTGCATTTTTAGGAGATTAGCTTCCCTAGATTATCAGCTTTGAAAACTGATGTCACAGCTAAATGTGACAGAAATTGCTGTCAGTTAAAGTGAGCTGAAGGTATTTCTGTAAGGAAAACTGGACAAATATTGAGAGCATTCTTAAGCACAATACACTGTACTGGGTAGCATCCACCATACATATCATCCATGGAATATTGGGCAGCAACTTTAGAGGAAAAAGTGACCCTTTTTTGCTCTCATGAGTCAAGAAATAGATAGGCCCTCATGGATTCCTGGTTGGATCTGTAACAGCTACTAGAAATTTGCCTCTGGTTTTAATAAGCCTGTAGAAAAAGAGTCAAATTGTTTTTTCCCATCCTTGGCCATACATTTACTATGTTACAGTGCTTAGGACTGGTTGCAGTTCATGACCAGTGCACACAACTCTGACCATGCTTGTATTTCCCTGCTCACTCACATAAGCTGGTACCAGCATTTTGGGTTGGTGTCAGCCTGAACTCTTCCTACAGCAGACTTGTGTTTTCTGGGAGGTGTGAAAATCTGAAATTTGACTTGAATCTTAAGATCATGCCTGTGCAGGTCTTCAGCAATTAAGGAACTCTCACCAGTCAGGAGGGTGTCATTGCCAACCAGTGCCAGGCAGGGTAATGGTAGCAGTAGTCTTTTAAAGAAGCCTGTTTAGAAAGCTTTCAGGTTCCTTTGTGGTTTAGCTCCTCCATTTTCACCTTCAGCATTTCCAAGCTATGTGAAGGGTGTTTTAAAAGCCATCTAAAAATGTTCCCAAGGAAAAGGACCAGTTCATCTCAGAAGAGTTGAAGGCTCCTGGTGTGGGGAAGGATGCAGTTTGTGCAGTCTTGGAAGGCTATCAAGGAAAAGTGCTGCAGAGAGCTGAAATCTGGGAAAGTGGCATCCCTAAGATTTGAGATAGAATGCTTCTGTTAGTTAAATCATGATTATTAGATGCTGAATCATCATTTTTCCCTCTGCTGCTTCTGTCCCCATAGATCTGGGGTGGTTCTGACAAACACGTCAATAACTGTATTCTTACCAGATCTTAGACACTGTGAATGGTAATGGCAACATAACAGGGAGAAGCTCTTTTGAAATATTTTCCAGGTAAAAGTAGAGGGTATTTAATTTTTAGCCCATTATTCCAAATAAAGAAACAGACATGAATAGGGATCTGAATAGGCAACTGGAGAAATTTACTCTTTCCCTAAACTTGATGGGGGTTTGTTCAATCTCTTTTTCAAACCCTGTTTTTTCTCCACATTTTTCTTTTTCCGAGTCCCATCACAGCACACAGATGTCCTTTTATTAGGCAGAGTAAATCCCTGGGTTGAGTAAGATTCCAGTGAAAAGAACCCCCTTTGCAGAGGACTAAGGAGCAAATGATGTGAACACCTTGGGGTTGCTGGGTTTTTGTACAGGCAGAAATAGCTGGTTAGAGCTGAGTAGTGATGCTTCCCTTAATTCAATCAAATTCCCTGAGGATGTGTTCTAGGGTGACACAGCCCTGGCCCCAGGGGATGCATTTGCTCCTTTACTTGTTCTAAAGAGCTGATTGATTGTATTAGAATACAAATAGATCCAATGAGACATCAGAATGAATAGCTCTTAAACGTGGCCACTTAATCAGAGATTAAAGCTTTTTGCTTTCAAGTTAAATGAAGCCAGAGTGCCAAAATGCACTGGCCATTTGGGTAATCTCAAAGTAAGAGATGTTGTCTGATTGGCAAAAGAAGAATGATCTATGAGAATAACAGGAGAATTTACCATAAAGAATCTGATAGCTTGAGAACCCTGTGTAAACTAGAAAACTCCCTGTAAATTAATGGCAGATAAGATGGTTTTCCTTTCTTTTTGGCATGTAGCTTGTGATTTTGGTACTTCATGTAAAAAGCTTGTTATTTGCCCTCTATATGTATTGAATAGTATTGAATGTATATATATCTATAGGTATAGATATATGAATGTATATAGATATATGAATATTATCTATTAACTCTATATGAATAGATATAGATACACAAACATCTATGTGTATTCAGTACTTACACATCTCTATGACTGAATACATAGAGATGCCACATCGTATTTATTTGGAGACTGAGATTGCAAAGAAGGAAAATTTAACTGATTAGTGTTTGAATGGACTAAATTTTGTTCCTCTCAAAATCCAATGCCTTCACAGAGCCCTCGCTGGTTTGGCTGGCAGGGTCTGATGGAGCAGTGTCCTTCAAACCATGGCACTGCTTTTCTGCAGAATGTGGGGGTCAGGCACAGGCTGCACCCAAAAGGCAGGTTGGCAATTCAGTGCCATCTGTAAAGTCATCCACATTGGAGCCAACCCCATATTTGAGGGTTGCTGAGCACATGTGCGACACATGCACCTGCTCTAGGGGAAGGTGTCCCTGCTCATGGCAGGGGGCTGGAACATGATGAGCTTTAAGATCCCTTTCAACTCACACCCTTCTATGATTCTGTGATCTGATTTTATGAATTAAAGTGTACTCACAAGCAAAGAGTTGAGGGGCTGAAAGCAAACTCTTTTTATTTTCTCTTTTTTCTCTCTTGTTTTTGGTTTCTTCTCAATGTTTAATATATTTTAGGAAGAATGTCCATGTGCAAACTGTTCTGTGTCATTCTGTTTCTCCTCAGATAGCCAGCACCAGCTCAGTGGAATCAATGCCAGGAGCAGATGGTGGTGGTGCATTAGGAGGGGTGAGTAATTTGAAGCGAATACTTTAGACAGAGCAGTTTTGGGAGGTTGGTTACATTTCTTTTGTAGCAGGAAAATAAAATCATATTTCAATATAGGTTTTATAGGGTTTCTATCCTGCTGTCTGTGGCTACAGCTGTGGTGTCCTTAACTTCCTGGCTAAGTTATACCTGTAGCTACTTGCCTTTTGCAGCATCAGGGAATTTGAATTCTGCTCAGATATATCACAAAAACCAGGAAATAAACTCTCCAACCAATTTGCTGGGTTAGAAAGCTGACATCACTTTTTTAACAGAGCTAGATGTGTGGGGGTTTCTCCTCAAAGCATGCATGGACTTCTTCAAGAAATATAACTTGTTCAGTAACAAATCACTCCCTTGAGATTTTCATATAATTTCTTTAGAGTCTCATATCTAGTTATTACATTCACCTTGTCTACCCATTGTATTAGGCAACAAGTGGTTGAGATTATGAATAGAAATATCACAGTAAGTTCAAACAGTTATTTTAATTATCCTACATTGGGGAGTCATGCAGCCAGCCAAGACACACCTAGTCCTTCTCTCTGTAACACTTGTGGCTGATTCCTTTAGTTGTACTTTCTTTTCTGTTAGTTGGGAGTTATTGGAAAGATTGAAGCACCACATCCCTTCAAATTCTTCACATTCATGATTATGTCTCAGCAGTGGGTGGCCTATTGCTGCTCTGTTTTCAAGGGCAGCTTCTCTGACTTGAGTCATCTCTGTACTCAGAACTGTTGAGGCTTGTGAAGTGTAATTTATCCCTTTAACTAAAGCACACGTGATTCTCTTTGTGGTGCGATGGTTCACAGCTCCCCCAACTCCAGGTGTACAAAGGGCACCAGCAGCCATTCCACTCTCAGTGCACAGGGTAACCTGAGAATCACAGTCCTCTGGCAGCTAGGCTTGTGCTCCAAATCGCCTTTGTCAAATGGCTGGGGACTTAATCTGCCCATGGCACAGGGCCCTCCAGAAATATGGGCCAGAACATAGGAGTAGCCCAGTCATCCACACAGCAAAAGCCATCCCGGAGGTAGCTTACTGCTCCCAAGCATAAGAAATGTGTTCCATGCTATTGCATTTTAAGGGAGGTTGGAGTTGTGCTAGATTTTCACTCTTTGAGAAACACCTGACAAAAGTTATACGTTGCTTTGCTGGGAAGGTCCCTCTCACTCTCTTTTTTAGCAAACAGTTTTCATTTATTTTTGTTGATGCTCCCGGTGAACAGACATTTCGACATGTTGACTCAATTTCAAAGTTTTGTAACACGGTGGGATTTTTCAGGACTTCTAAAGGTGTTGGAAATCCCACCAAGCAGGAGCTATACATTGATCCTACTGAATCCCCTGCATTTATGTGGAAGAAAGGGAAAATCCATCACTCCCCTTGTCAGTAACTCCCAGGTGTTTCTGTCTTACTCCCATTGAGGTAATATGGGTTGAAGACCATCTGCATTAACCCTTGTTATTCCAGTCCATAAACTACAGTCAACAAAATTAATGGTTAGCTTAAGGCATGTGGGTCCTGTGGTATTGGAGTCCATTCTGGTGCCAGTGATGGCTTCGTTCTGCTGTAGTGGATCCACAAATCTACTCCTGGCACCTTCACAGCTCTATTGATGCTTAGCATCACTTGATATGGTCCCTTGAGGCTTCAGTGCTTCTGCCATAGACTCTATTCCCTAGTGAGTTACCTTACGTTGTTCCTTTGCCATCTTCCTCATAAGGTATGGGGGGATTACTATTTGTTTGTTGGGTATAATCTGCCATCCTCCAGGACTCTTTTCAGCATCTAGTCTTCAGATGAGAATAATTGGTAGCTTTATAATCAGCAGCCTCCTTGTCTAAATGCCGATTTTCTCTGGTAACACCAGCGGGGTGTCCCCACTGGTGGCCTCTTGGGCTGCTTTGTCAGCCAAACAATTTCCAGTCTTTACTGGGGTGTCTCCAAATCGATGAGCTTTATGATGTGCAATGTATTACTGCCACCTTTCGAGGTAGCTGCACTCCCTCTAACAATCTCTGCATAACTTGTCCGTGTTTCACGGGGGATCCCTTGGAGGTTCACAGCCCTCTCTCTTTCCAAATGGCTCCATGGGCACGGACCACTCCAAAAGCAAATCTCCAGTCAGTTCATCTATCTGCAGTCTTATCCTGTGAGAGCTCCAACACTCTCTCAGTGCAATCAGTCCTGCTCTCTGAACCATTGCATGAGGGGTCACAGCTTTGGCCTCTGTTACTGAGTTACCACCACAGACCTGACTTTTTGGATTCCATTTTTCACAAAGCTGCTGCCATCCATCAAGGGTTACCAATCCATTTCTTCCAGTGGGGTGTTCTGTAGGTCATCTTGACTGGACTACACCTGTTCAATGGTTGGTTCTGCATTCTGAGCCCATCCTGAAATTCCGGTGGCCCATGCCAGTGGGGTGACTGTATTGTCCACTTCCTCTGGTATTTCTACTTCAAGTTCAGGATTCTGTAACAGAAAGATGTGGGCCTCCAAGGCCTTTTCTTCAGGAATATGAACTTGGATTTTTTTTCAAATGTAATTTGTGCATTTAATTTACTCAATATATTTCTTCCCAGTAATGGTATGGGACATTCAGGTATATAAAGAATTTGATGGGCTAACACCTGTTTATGAATTCTAAATTTTAATGGTTGAAAGAAAGGCCAATTATCCTTTTACTCTGTTGCACCAACAACATTAATTTTTCCTCACTAAATTTTCCTTTACATCTATTTAAAACCAAATACACCACTCCAGTATCTACTAAGAAGTCCATTTTCTCACTGCCCAGCATTACTGTAACCAGAGATTCAGCTGGGGGTGACACCTCCAGTCCCTGTCACATGTCTTCCAACATCAGCAGCCCTCCTGCCTGATTGGGAGCCCTGGGTGGAGTCCAGGGTCCAGCAGCTCTTGTTTGTCCCTTTCCCCACAGACATTCCCTCTTCCAGTGGTCGTTCTCTTCACAAAGAGCACACTGAGCTCAGTCCAGCTGCCTGCAATTCCATCTCTGCCTCCCCTTCCATGCCACGCCTTTTGGACTTTGTCCTAGGGCATCTTTTGCTCCTGATTAGTGCACATTTTCCATGCTGCTTCCAACAACCTACTCAAATTCCCAGCAAGAGCTGGTATCAAATCATCAAATACCTTCACAACTTTCTCTGGGTCTTCCCTACAAGTCTGTGCTATTGGACTAAACCCTTCATCGGTTTCCAAAACCAAAATCCTTTCTTCTACTGCTCTGTCAGCTTCACCATTTATGCCTCCTTTGCCTGCAGCTGGAGAAAATTCTCCTGCTGCCACCGCAGCTCCTCTTGGCCCCTCAGCCCCACGTGTCCCCTTTTGGTCCCTCATACACTAATAAATCCGTGTTCTCTGGCTGCCAGTATTGAAAAATATGTTTTCCTATACTACAGGCAGGGCAACACTTTTTGAGTGTTTTCTTGTCCCTTCTCTTCTAATGCTAACACCATTGGATTTCTGAACACACGCATATATTCCTTCTGCTAGTTAGAATTATTCCAAAAATCAAAAAATAAATCAACATAAGGTGCTCCATTCCATTCCTTTTACAAAAGAGCATCTGTTGCAAAATGGTATTATAATTTGCAGTCCCATTAATGAGACACTTTTTGTGGTTGTTAAGCTTATGCATTGGCCACCAAAATCACAATATTCAACAAGTTGTTATTGCATCAGAGGGTGGCCCCCCTCAGCCTTTTCCACTTCCTTAAAACCCAACCCAAACGGGAGCTTTCAGGGATTTCTTCTCCCAGGAACTGTGAAGACAGGCCAGCTCCCACTTTTAACACTTTAAAAACTTTTAAACACTTTTATACTGTTTTGCAACATTTTTATAACCTTTCCCAAAACTAAGGTTTTGTCCCTGTAGTAGCATGCAACCTTACCCCAGCCAGCAACCAGTCACATAAACCCCTCAATCTCACACTGTGAACTTTCTATCGGTGCAACTTATGTACAGGCAAAATACCCTAAAATAAAATGCCCTAAGTGATATCGTGTTCTTTTTCCCAGAAGGGTCGTGGTAAACTCACCAGACCAGGGAATTGGAAGATCTCCCCAAAAATACTTCAGTGCACATTGGATTGCCAGTGATTCCTCTGGTCTGCTGAGCCACTGCCACTTTGTCCCATCTGTGTTAGCAGAAATGGTCACTGAAAATCTGGAAATAAACTCTCCAAGAAATTTGCAGGGTTAGAAAGCAGACATTATCAATGCTGGATGCATGGGGATTTCTTCTCAAAGCATGCATACACTTCTTAAAGCTATGTAACTAGTTGGGTAATGGATATATGCTGCATGTGCGTCAGAGTTGGTTCCTTCCATTTGTAGCACTGGGTATTGAGAGGGGGAGGTTGGTGTGGGCTTTTTTTGTTTGGTTGTTTTTTGTGGGGGTGAGTTCTTTTTGTGTGTGTGTGTTTCAATTGATAGCGAGCTGCACTGATTGCTTGGAGGGAGGAGAGAGACCAGGAAACCTATCTGATTTGTACTGGCTCACTGTGTAACTCAGGATTTCATCTCCAGAACCAAATTTTAAGCAATACTTCATCCACAGTGTGCTTTCCATGTTTCTGCTAGTGCAGAAGAAGACATGATTGTACTTTTGTACATCCCTGTACTGTAAAAAATTGGTTGCCATGAAAGCAAAACACACTTTCAAAGGTATTTTCATTTTACTCAGTTCAACAGCTATGACTGCTGCTGAGTCAAACCTCAAGGGTTTGAGTCCTTAATAAGGTCTGTTTTTTATCATTCTTCTTTCTCTCTTCTGGAATAAAATATTTTCAGGAAATGGCTAGGGTCAGTTGAATTTACTGAAAATTAGCTTCAAGAAGAAAAAACAACAACCAAAAATACCCTTACCTGTAGAGATGTGCTATAGGATGTTATGTATTGCCATGACGATTTTAGTAACAAAGGAGCCACTTAGCAGCTCCTCCAGACCTCTGGCCAAGCTTGGAACCTTCTGGTAGAGTGTAGAGAGTGGCAATCCAAACTTGTTAAACAAGCCAGCAACCTGACCTATACAAAAAACAGATTATAAGTGTTTGTGATTAGTGTGCTCCTTGATGGTTATTTTTTGTTCTCACTTCATATTTTCGCTTAACAATTTTTTCTTTATTTATAGTCGGTTGCGTGATTAGTGTCCTGCACCTTGAGTTACAGATGCTGTATTCAGTGAGCCACTTTTAAATTTAAAGAAAAATTTGATTTCTGATGTAGAAATAAAAATGGATTTGATCAAAACCACGAAGTTAAAAATACCCAGAATTGTGTAGTATTTTCTGGGCTCCAATTTTGCTTAAAATGGATAATATCAACGCAAATAATGAATAAAAATGTTAGTTGCAGCTTCAGAAAATATGAGTTTTTAGTGCTGACCTCCCTCTAGTAACAGCTCAGTGAGAGCACAAGCAATACATTGTGTGCTCAAGAGCTTCACATGCAAACCACTTGGTGGTGGTGGTGGCCAGAAACTGGGAGCTCTTCCTGTGCTTCCCCAGTCTGCCCGGAGCCTTCTGGGATTTTCTTCAGTGTTCACATTTGCATAACCAGACAGTGAAATCCTAGTGCAGGAAGGATCATCTCCTTGTCTACAGCATCGTGGTACCTCTTCCTGAGTTGTCTTGCTGCTCTGCACTGCCAGTGCAGTTTATGCTCAGACTTCTGTGTGCAGGAGGAAATCCTAGCCTGTGGAAAATGTCTGACTTGTAACCTTGCATGTATAATGTTGGTATGCAGAGAAACAAACAACAAAATTACAAAGTACAAAATTTGCTATATAATTTAAAATTATTTGTCGCCTATAATAAGCATTTCCAAAAGCACCTGCTGATGTTCTACCCCATTGTGAGTTACTCCAAATAGTTAATTTATAAATGGAAAATACACCTAAAAGAGCACAATGAGAAGGAAAAGAATTGAAACTGCCTTGTAGCTCATGTGTCTGCTCCTGTAAGAGTCTCATCAGACTGTGTCTGTGAGTTACATGAACAGCACTGGGGCTGAATTTCTACCTGCTGGCCCAGAGTGAAACACCTGGCACAGAGAAGCTGTGGCTGCCCCATCCTTGGAAATGTCCAAGGCCAGCTTGGACAGGGCTTGGAGCACCCTGGGATGGTGGAAGGTGCCTCTGCCCATGGCAGGGGGTGGATGAGATGAGCTTTAAGGTCATTTCCAATCCAAATCATTCTGGGACTACATGATTCTATGACTACATAGCAAGTAATAAATCATGGCAGCAGCAGTCTCCTAAACCCACTGGTTTTCTTGCTGTTCCTACCTGCTTCTTAGGGATTCTTCCCTGCATTTGAGAAGCAAGCGGAGGCTTCGTGGTTCACTAAAGATAAGAGGTCTGCTTACCTAAGGAGGGCAGCCACAGGCCTTCATCTTGCAGTCACATGAGTTGTGCCTGTTGCTGTACCTGGGATTTATGCTAGTTTTCCACCAAAATTTTAAAATTGAAGGAAACTGTCAAAATTTAGGGAGTGAAATGCAGTTGTAGAGTAAAAGCAAATTAGCGGTCAAAACAGCCCAGTCTGAAGAAAGTAGATCCTCTGAACAGATTTTATGTGAGTGTTTTTTCCTGTCAGACTCACCAGTTTCAAAACAGAGTTGGGTATACTGAGAAAGATGAGAAATATGACAATTATTCAAGCTCATTAATATCAAGAAGCTGAAGCGAGGGCAGCTCTGTGTTGGCACTCCTTTTAACAAGCATCAGCAGTAAATAAAGTAGCTTGTGGAATAAAGGACACAACTGCAAAGTGACTGTTAAATTTATCTACAATGCGCACTGTGAGTTACAATGCATGTCCTTGTTTGCTACAAAAGCCTCTCTGTTCAGATGATGTGAGTATGTGACAGAGTATGTGTCAAGGTCACCTGAGCCATCACTGGGTGGGATGAGGGCACTGCCAGTGCAGGAAGGTCTCCTCGTTTTCACAGGAATGGAAAGCAGTTTTTTTAAAATTCTTTTTTCAATGTCAGCAGTTAAATAGCGTATTATTGAAAAAGTCTTTCTTCTATAATAGCTCACTGGAATTTGCCAAGTAATAAAGTATTTTTCGTTTTTGTTATCTTTTCTGCAGCTACAATAGCAATGTTTCAAACCTTTGTGTTCTCACTGTATTCTCACAATGTCGAGAAATATTGTGAAATATTGATGGCATTCATCAAACACTTAAAGACATCTTTATACAGGGCCTTTTTGGATTAATGAAGTTCATATTAAGTGCTCGTTATATGCTGCAGTGCAAGTTACATTACAATGGTGTAAAATAGAAGCTTGTACAGAACTGCCCTAACAAATCTTGCCCAATATAATACACTTTCTGCCTTTTTTCTTTGTCCAATATATGGGTCATTTTTGGAAGTGAAGACTGTCCAGACTGTCCCACACTGAGGAGGAAGTCAAATGGAAGATCTCTTAGAGGAAATATTAATCTTGAGTCTGATCTGTGTTGTAGAGCATGCATGTGGGAGATGATGGATATTCCTAATGAAATACAGCCAAATTGAGCAGTTTCCACATGAAGCAGTCCACCTGATTCATAGTAGGGTGTGGTAGTTTTGCCTGGCCCAGTTTTTGCCAGTGAATAGAGTGGGGTACAAAGATGGCTCCTGCATGTCCTGAGTAAAGATTCTGGAAATTTTCCACCATGTCCAGCAGAGCCAGTCTCTGATGGCTGTAAAATGATGGACATGCTGCTGGTAAAACCTGGGCCAATTAGAGATGGTAGTTACGCCTCTGTGAAGACATATTTAAGAAGAAATCAAAACAATGTGAGCACGCACTTCTTTTTAGCCAGGGAAGGAGGAGGAGGAGGTAAAAATATGTGAGGGAGAACAACATGGAGGCACCAAGGTCAGTGGAAAGGCGGGGGAGGAAGTGCTCTAGGCGCCAGAGCTGAAAACCCTCTGCCAGCCGTGGTGAAGACCATGGGGGGAGCAGGTGGTCCCCCTGCAGCCCATGGAGTCCAGGGGATGCAGAGCAACCCCCAGAGCCTGTGGGGAGGTGCCCACACCAGCGGAGCAGATGATGCCTGCAGGAAGCTGTGATCCAGTGGGAGTCCCAGAGACTGAGAGTTGCAAAGGCCTTGCAGGAGAGAGAAAGGCCTTGCTCCCGGGATGGAAACAGCCTGGCCTCGGCTTGCAATTCTGCAGCCTGGAGAGAATCTCGGACAGCAGCAATCGGGCGGGGCTGCTCGTGAGATTGGACCCACGCCAAAGAAGTTCGCACAGGACTGTCTCTCGTGGGAGGGACCCCCATGGCTAAGTAGAGGATTCTTCCCCCTGATGGACTGACCCTGACCAAAGGAAACCCCCACACCCTGCCCCCACCCCGGAGCTGTTGGTTAGAAGGAAGGAGGGAGGGGGTGAGCTGAGAAATGGTCTTAATAGGGAGAGGGGTGCGTAGAGAAACAGTGTTTGGAGCAGAAGAATTGTGGCCTTGGATTGATTGATTAAGAAAAGCCACATGCCTTGCCCTAGCCCAGATCTGTTAGTTGAATAGAGAGAAAGAGCAAATAGAGAAACAGTGTCTGCAGTAGAAGAATTGCGATAGACTAACCTAAGAAAAACCCCACAGCCTGCCCCTGCCTGGGAGTTGTTAGTTAGAAAGGAGGGACGGGGTGAGCTGAGAAGTGGTGCCTTAAGAGGGAAAAGAGGGGTGAGTGAAGAAATGGTGTCTTAAGAGCTTATTTTTATCTCCAATTTATCCTCTAACTCTGTTAGATTAATAAATCACTTTTTTTGCAACTTTAAGTTTCTCGCCTGCTCTTGCCCTGAATCTCGTGCGGCCCCTTATCAGTGATCTAATCTCAACTCATAAGTCCAGTGTTTTGTGTTAGTTTTTCCTCTCCTCTGCATAGCTGCAGCAGGAGAGAGCATAGAAAGCAAACGTCGTAGGTGCCTGGCATTTAGCCAGGGTCAAACCCACGACATAGGGGAACTACAGCTTTTTTCTAATGTAGGTGCCGACATGTAAGTGCCTACTGAAAGCCAAAAATTGGTTTTGTTTAGCATTTGTTGTGATTATCTTCCAGTCAGAGCTCACAGGGCTAAATGGTGCCCTCATTTTTGCTCTTGCCATTCCAGTAACACCAAGTATAATTGTGGTTAGTATAGGAATCAAAAGCCTTGTTGTGCTAGAAGCAGATTTGAGCTATTAAGGCGAGAAAAAATAAGGCTGACCAGTGAGGAAATGCTCTGATCTGACAATTTAAGGGCAATCCATCCCTCCCTAGTGGAAGGATAATCAGGCTCGTAAAACATTAAATAGTGTTAATATCAAAATCAGAGTGAGAAACAGCTGATTTTAGTCAATATGTGTAACAGAAATAAAAAAGTTATTCTGGAGGTGTCTGCTGATCAGTCAAAGATTTTGGAACTGGCCTTATGATCTGTCTTACTGGGGGGGGGTCAGATGGAAGGAAAGACTTGGCAATGACTGATCCTAGGCATTGCTCCGTTTGGTGTCATGGTGGTTAAAGTGGTTCTTTACAAGAAAAGTGAAATACTGCTCTCTGCTCCGATGGGGGAGGACTTGGATTTGGAGACATTCTGCTTTGATGAGCAATTAATATGGATTTTTGTGGGGTTATAGTGTTTGTCCTGAATGAATAAATCTGTGACTGCGCTTCACCAATCTGAATTGACAAACATCCTAAGTGCTTGTATACAAGTTTGAAACATTGCTATTGCAGCCATAGAAAAGATTCAATGCAATTGAGATAATTAGTTGTGGTTTTGTTATGTAATAGCATTATAAAGCAGGGTGGTTCCAGTGGCTCTGCTGAAATACAATCCCTCTGTAAGCCGGGAATCCAAGGCAGACTTGAGGAGGCTGAAAGATGGGAGTCGTGTCAGCTTATAAAATTCTATTTTTTTTCTTTAATTGGCCTGAAAATCTCTATTTCTGGCTTCTGTAGGTTAGTCATAACCACTGAGGTGAGACCTTAGGGTGAAGGGAAAGATTTTCCTGGGAAGGAGGGTTGTCAAGGAGCCGCGATCTGTCTGTCCTACAAAGGACCTGATCTTCAGTAGATGATTACCAGAAAACATGTAAAATACCCCTAGACTTTTGTTTTAGAGGAAATGTTTATTCTCCGAGTAGTTTGTTAAATGATTGTGTCAAGCAAGCAAAAATGAAGAGAGTTATCAAAGCTCTCTCATGAAAGAGCTGTGCCAGAGGAACGTGGTGCAGCTAATCCTTTGGGTCTCCATGTGGATGCTGCCTGTTGGGGGAACCCCAGTCTTGCCCCCAGGAAATTGCTACTCCTTTGCACATAGCCAGCTTGGCTAGAGAGGAGGAATAGTATTCATTTCTTTTAAAAAATAAAACAAACCAGAAAATCTACTTGAAGCTCCATGTGAAGTTGTATTTTTGTGATCTGCATGTTGGCATGTTAGTCATAGAATCATGGAATGGTTTGGGATGAAAGGGACCCTAAAGATCATCTCATTCCAATGCCCACCATGAGCAGAGACACTTTCCACCAGACCAGGTTGCTCAGAGTATCCAACCTGGGCTTGAACACCTCCAGGCATGGGAAGTGCAGTTTATGCTGAATCCAGGAATGTTGTTCAGTTTATCAGAAAACTGTGCAATAGGGTTTGCTGAGTGACTTTGGGGACCAGCTTGGATTTGGAGGCTTACCTTGCCTGGCCTCCCAGACAGCAGATAGTGCGGGTCCCTGGTGTGGGTGTCCCTGCCTTCCTGAGGAACTTTATGTTTTATCTTGGGCTGGGAAGAAGCCTAAGAAAATTCCTAAATTAAGCATTTGAAGTTGGGTTGTGCAAAGTCTACTCCCACCACCATTTACTTCTTCAGTCAAGCCATTTTCCCCAAAATCTTCATATCCCCTCCCCACCAAGGGAGGGAAGTTTACGATGCACTCACAAATTCATCACGTACCTTAAAAAAGGAAGACATGAGCACTGGAAGGGAAGCATTTTTTGTGACACCCACCTTGGCCATTGCTCCTCCTCCTCCCTGACAGACAGGGAGAGGAGATTGCACTGTGGCAGTGAGGAGATGAGTGGGCAGAGACCATATAATGTCCCCCCCAGAGTCCCCTGATGGCTGAGCCAGCCATTCAGCTGAGGCAAGCAGCAGAGTTATGCAAATTCTTTCCTAAAAGGGTGTGAACCCCAAAGAGGATCATTGTCAGTAGAACTCTATGAACAATTTTGCCATTTTTTAAAATTCCAGTTTTTAATCATGTACTTTTAATTTCAGATTGATTCCTCTAGAAAATCTTCCAAATCCAAGCGAGACAAAGAGAAACAGGCTTGTAAGAGCTGCAGCGAGAGCTTCAACTCCATCACGAAGAGGCGGCACCACTGTAAGCAGTGTGGGGCAGTAAGTATCCCAGCATGCTCAGCTCTTGAGTTTCTTTTGCAGAGATCATTGAAGAGAATTTTTTATTTTTTCAGTGCGGGGACTAAAATACATTCTGGTTCATAGCAAGTCTTTGGCAGAGCAGGTTTTTCCACTTGCTTTACTCTCTGGGTATTGGAGGGGGGAAAGAGCAAAACTGGTACAAGGGTCCCAGTTTGTGCTGGTTTAAAGGCAAATTCAGTGCCTCAGTGGATAGAAAGAAAGGTGGCACTTTCCCTGGGGATGGGTGTGTATCTGGGGGGAGGTTGTAGTTTGTTTGCAGAAGCAATGGCCTTCAGACAGCCTCACTTCACCCAGACAGCAGCTCTTCTAAAATGAAGAGCTGAACATACAATATTAAAGATGCTATTAAGCTATTCGAGAACATCCAAAGGAAGGCAACGCAGATGGCGAAGAGAAGCCATGTGAGGAGCAGCTGAGAGCAGTTGGTCTCTTCAGCCTGGAGGAGACAGAGGGGAGACTCACTGGGGTCAACAATTTCCTTGTGAGGGGAAGAGGAGAGGCAGACTCTGGTCTCTTTCTGTGATCTCTTTCCAGGGCCGAGGGAATGGCCTGAAGCTGTGTCAGGAGAGGTTTAGGTTAGATATTAGGAAGAGGTTTTTCTCCCAGAGAGTGGTCATCACTGCCCAGGCTCCCCAGGGAGGTGGGCACAGCACCAAACCTGCCAGAGCTCCAGGAGTATTTGGACATGGCTCTCAGGCACATGATGTGACTTTTGGGGATGTCCTATGCAGGGCCAGGAGTTGGACTTGATGATTCTTGTGGGTCCCTTCCAACTCTATATTCCATGATTCTGTCATTCTTTCCCTAAAGAACATTTGTGCAAGAGTGGTTTCATCGTGCTTGAAAAACCAAAGAAAATCTGTCCCAGAGAGGCAAGGCCAGGTTACTGAAGGCCCTTAGCCATCTCCCCAGTGCCATTTATCGACAGCTGAATTCCCCTTTTTTTTCTGTAAGTCATAACCATGGCTGAGATGAGATGGATTTCTGCAAGATGACTTGAAACCTCCTTCAGTGTTCCTAATGTAACTAATACAGAGTAATGTTATTTAAATAACATTAGTCATTTGAAGTGGAGATAGATTTTCAGCTGCAGAGAGATCTAAATGTATATTTAAGATGTTTAAGGAAACCTCATGGAAGAGGCATTTTTACCCTAGAGTTGGGATTTTCAACCGTCTGGGTTTGTTTTCCTTAATAATTGCTTTAATAATTAAATACATTTCTGGGGGTTTAAAATATCCCATTGCAAAGTCAGTGTTACTAAATAAATGAAATAATGGCTTTCCCCCAGAGACAGAGAGATAACAAGAATTACATCATTAATAATTTATTGTTAAAATATTTTTTGTTCTGCAATGCCTTGTGGTGTGGCAGTAGCATTCAAATTAAAGAAGTTGATTTATCTCAAGGAAAGACTATCATGTTGCTAAAAATGCTGTCTTGCTTTTGTTTGGGTAACACTTCCTGACCTAAGGCAGTTCTCTTCATATAGTAATTAATACATTACAGTGAACCATGTGGCAACACATGTATGCTGCTGGTTTTTGGTTATTGTTGTACAGAAATTCCGAATGGATGTCCATCAGGCTGACATCCTGGGGACAGTTTCTCTCCCTGGAGCAGGTGTGCTAGAGACAAAGTTATAGCATGAAAACAGGTTCTGGAGCTGCAGATCCAGCATTCTTTCCAAGCTCTGGTTCCTTGGGCCCAGTGTGCCACTGCATGCTCTTGAAAACTGAGGCAGACAAATAATGTTCTTAAAAGAGCTGGTGCTTTCTGAATTCCTCAGTTCTCCAGAATGTCCTTGATTGGTGAGGGAAGTCAGCCACTTTCACTGAAAATCAGTCCTTCCTAGACCATTAAAAAGCACTAATCACTTCATCAGCTTAAGCTCTTTTTTACTTATAAAAGCTTATAGGAAAAGACAAGAAAAGCAAACTTGCATGATGTTAGTCATACAGTATTTCCCCAAAGACATATGTTTTCTCAAATTTGGTGTATTGGTATACGGCATGGGATCACAAACACATTAATTATTAATGGCGGTAAATATAGTGAATATTACATTGGTCTCTCAATCTTATGTTTACTTTAGTTTTCATAGAATTTTACTTTAATAGCAACCATTCTGCAAGCCAATTTCTTTGCTAAAGGGTCCTATTTTAAACATGGCTAATAAAACACCATCTTTCTGTTACAGGTGATCTGTGCAAAATGCTCCGAGTTTAAGCCACTTGCAGATAATAGCCGCCACAATCGAGTGTGTAAGGAGTGTTTCCTGCAGCTTCCAGCAAGCCCCTGCAGCCCTGGAGTGGAAGCAGTTGGAGAACAGAAGAAAAGACTAGCTGCAGAGGTACAGTCTTTAGCTAAGAAACTTTGTGAGGCTCTCTCTTTTTTCAGTGTATATATTAAAAACAAATCAAATTGGTTTTCTTTTCTACACCACCATGATATTTAACTCTCTGACCTATAACTGACATTGAACACACCTGCAGCCTGGATGCTATTTGTTGATGGTGAGCATAGGATGCTGATCACACAGGGATGCACACAGCTTTGGCAGCTAAGCTTCAGCTTCCAAAGTTACAAAAAAGAGGGAAAAACCTCTGTCTTCTTTTTATTATGGTGCATTTCCAATCTCAAACTGTGCACAATAACTATTAAAAAAAAGTCTGTTTTTTCACTTTTAATTTCATGTACTAGATACTTTTGCACTCCTTATTTCACATCCTGTCAAAATACTATTGAAATTAATTTTTTTCCTAGTTGATTGGTTGGAAACTGGGACAGATTCCCTAAGGAAGTTGTCACAGCACCAAGCCTGACAGAGCTCAAGAAGAGTTTGGACAGCACTCTTGGGCACATGGTGTGACTCTTGGGGATGTCTTGTGCAGGGCTAAACGTTAAACTTGATGATCCTTGTGGGGCTCTTCCAACTCGGCCTATCCATGATTCTGTGATTGTGCAGTGGCATCCTTCTGGAAGACTGTGATGATTCACTGGAATTTTCTCAACCCTGCTATAATGCACTCACTTTTCTCCAAAACTTGACATTCACAAGCTATACTGTGTAAACTACTGCTTCACCATTGCCACAGGTACTACCAAGCTTTACACCCTGAGAGCAGCACAACCTACCCTTATTTTTTACAAGACTAAGAAACATGTTGGCAAACTGATTTTTTTATCCGCACCCACACAGCTAGAACTTTTTTTAAACTAATTGGTTTTTAGACCATGGGCAGAACTGTGAGTACCATTACAAGCCATGCTTTTTGTGGGCCACCTTGAAGAAACGGCGTTTATTTATTTCACCTGTGAAATACAGCTGGCAGTGACTAGATATGTTAAACAGGACATTGATCTTAATTGAAAGTGGACCCACAGGGACATCAGATTCTTGAAAAAGCCACTGACACACTGCGAACTTAACTTCATTGCCAATTATCCTTCCCCCACAGTCTGACTTTCACCATTCTGCTATGAGTACCTCCTGTCAAATGGGGGAATAGATGCACCCTATACTAAAAACCACCATATCCTGAAAAACATCTTTCTGGAAGCCACCCCTCGGAGCCATCAGGCTTGCTCCCAGCCTTGTCATAAAGCTCATCACACCAAACTATGTGGAGAAAAGATGGGCTCTAAGCAAGAAACATAAATGTGCAAGTGTAGATCCTGAGCTCCTGTAGTAATCTCTCTCACACAGGGGCATTTAGGCTGGATATCAGGAAAAGATTCTTCCCCTAGAAGGTGGTTGTTGGAGGTTGGGGGGGAGGAGTGGAATTTTTACCATTCTGTTGCCAGGTAGCTAACGATCGGTACTTAGGGGCATTTACTCTCACAAAAGAGACAAAGACTTTCTGGCTGGGCGGAGACGGGAACAAGAGATATGGGAACTGATAAGCTCACTCCTCGCTGGAGTTTGGAGGAGAGAGGAGTGGGAAAGAAGGGCTGTCTGCTTTTTTTTTTTGGCTGCGACTGCAGGAAGAGAAGCCTGGCTCTG
The DNA here is from genome assembly GCA_013397895.1 of Origma solitaria. Classification (NCBI taxonomy): domain Eukaryota; kingdom Metazoa; phylum Chordata; class Aves; order Passeriformes; family Acanthizidae; genus Origma; species Origma solitaria. Next base: position 22,080 of record VZRL01004396.1, on the reverse strand, counting down.
CACTAGCTTTTTTCTCTACCTGGTGAGTGAGTTGCTCGGGGCACGGGACTCCAATCCTCTTTTCCCCTCCGGGAGGGTACATCTCCCAGCTGCGCTGCAGTGGAACGGGACCCCCGCCTGCTGCTGCTGCCCGGCGCCCTGCCTGCCACCACCCTGCCCTCTGCCTGCCCTAACTGCGGAGTTTTCCTGCCGCCTCCTCTGCTGGCCGGCCTGGGTGTGCTGACCCGGCCACTCCATCTCCCGGCTCTGGGCTCTCTGCTGTGCCCCGTCCATCTGCGCTCCACCTTGCTCCAGCCCGTCTGCCATCACGCGCGGCACAGATCCAACCTCACGCCACAGCGCCATCTGCAGCTCCCCGGGAGTCATCGCACCTGCCCTGCTGGGCTGGGAGCCCAAGAGCGCCCCTGCTGGCCGTGACCGTGACTGCACCAAACGGGAAAGCGCCTGGCAGCCCAGGGACATTTGCCACTGAGTTTTTTTTGTTGTATTGTTTACCTTTTTCACTTTGTTCACTGTTCTTTTTGTTACTGATTGTTTATCTCATTATAGATACTAGTAAAAAACTCTTATTCCTTTTCCCATACCTTTGCCTGAGAGCCCTTGATTCTAAAGTTATAATAATTCGGAGGGAAGGGGGTTCACATTCTCTGTTCTAAGGAAGGTTCCCACCTTCCTTAGCAGACACCTGTCTATCAAACTAGGACAGTGGTCAGGCACTGAATAGGCTCCCCAGGGCAGAGGGCACTGCCCCAAGGCTGCCAGAGCTCAAGGAGTTGTTTGGACAACGCTCTCAGGCACAGAGTGGGATTGTTGGGGTACCTGTGCAAGGCCAGGAGTAGGACTTGATTCTTGGGGTTCCCTTCCAACTCAGGGGATTCTATGGTTCTGTGATTCTTAGATGCTTCCATGCTCTGCTTCCCAACATGTTGTATTTTGTCCCAGGCTACTAAATGTACCTGAGCAGGCAAACTTACACCAGCATGGGGTCCCAGAGTGAACTCTGCTGCTTGGAGGCTTTGTCATCTTTGTACTCAAACACATCCAAGATCTCAGCAATAGAGTGGGGTGAAGCTGCAGGTCCACATTGCCCTGTCCTGTGTTGCCAGGTTTGCAGAGCACAGACAAAATTCTGGATCCAGAACCTGATCCCATCAAAACCTTCAGATATGGTATCAGATATTCCCTCTGTGGCAGGGGGCTGGAATGAGATGGTCTTTGCAGTCCCTTCTGACCCAAACCATTCTGTGATTCTGTGATAAATGCTCCAGCTATGCCTACAGATGATGAGCTCTTCATGGGTGCCAACAGAGTCTGTGGTATCTCATGACAAACTTTACAGCACTTTCAGTAGGAAAAGTTTCAAGTGAAAACTTGCACTTACGCAGGGAAGAGAGAGCACTGTTAATCTGAAAAGCCAAGAGGCAAACCAGTGAAATATGACCCATGGCTTTACTTCAGAAAGCAGATTACAGCAAAAAGCTATAAAAACCCAAGGGAAAGTGCTGTTTTCCCCTCCTCTGCTCAGGCTCCTATCGTTTTTGTTAAGTCTTCAAAGGATGAGGTAAAATGCAAGAAAACCAGTGTATAGAAAGAGAAGATCAGAGTCAGGCTTTTTCTTTCCCTTCTATTTACATTAAACTTCCTTAACAAGCTTAGTAGCAGCTGAGGAGATTGCTGCTCTACAAACGTTATTAGCAGCTGACAGAAATCTTCAGGAGGCTTCTGTGCAAATCCTAATGTGAACAGCAATTTTGATTTTCTTTGCTTTCTATCAGAACACAACAATTTCTTCAATCTTTTTTTGCACTCTGATTTGGCTCCATCCATGCATAAGAGTATCTGTTAATACACCCTTTGCATTAATTTGGAGTAATCTCCCAGCCTAATTTGCTAAGCAAGAAATGAGCTGCATCATCTTAATTACCATTCTCAACTTATTGGGTGGAAGTTGAATTTAACTTCATGTCCACTGGGAATGGTGGTTCAGCCTCTGCCTCTGTTACATGGAGTTATGCTATTTCTTAATTGCCTATAATAATTAATAATTTTTTATTTGGTTATGGCCTATCCAACATTTGCCCTCCAGTGTTATTCGACTCTGCACAACTTGAGTATTTTATACTTAATTCTAACTATTTTGCACATTTAAACATCAATGGAAACAGCTCTCTTTTCTTTTATTTTCCCCTTCATCCAGAAGCAAAGCATCCTTGCGGCTGAAAATAGCCTCTTCAGCAGCTACCTCCAGTTTCTTGAAAAAGGGAAGACTTGGTACAAAATGTGGGTGACCATCCCCAAGACTGAACCTCTTGTTCTCTATCTGCAAGGAAGCAGCCAGGTAAGATGGCATTCACAAGGGTTAACACACAGAAAAGAAAAAAAAGCATAAGTTTAAATATGTCAAGCTGAGAAATGGGTCAAAGGATTTGGCTTGGTTTCAACAGAACTGAATTTTCTATTCTGGATATGGCACAAAGCTTCAGCAATTTCAGATTACCTTATTACCTGTACTTACTGCTGATACAGTTTTGAGCAAATGTTAAAGCTCATTACTTTTCCATTCAAACTTTTAGGGGGAAAAAAGGATAAAACAAGGATAATTTGGTTATGCTTTGCCTTTTTTAGAAGTTTCAGACAGGTGTATTCAAAGGTTTTATTACTCTGTCATTAGGGATAGCACATTCATGTTAAATACATTGAACTGCAAAGAAGGCTGGATATTGCAATTACTAGTTCAAGGGGATTTTTTTAAACCTAGTTCTGGGTTGATAGGGTAGAGGAATTTGTGAAAACGTAGATGATCTTCAGCCTGAAAAATGGTAAAGCTCCTTGTCATAGCATCATGGGGTTTTATCTTTACTTGAAATACTTACATTGATAAGATTTTTTTGTCTCTAAATGTGATGTTGAAGCTAACTAGCATTTGTGTATGATAAAAGGCAAGGGATAGAAACACCTATATCCAAAATAGAAATATCAGTCATGCTTCCTTAGCATTGAAGAACGACAATGCTGAAATGAGATTCCTCATATCCAGTTTTGTATCTGGAATTTGGCACATTTATCATAGCTTTGTTTTATCTCCTGTGTGGGATGGAAGAAGGAATGGGACTGAATTCAGCCTGCTGTAGTTGTAGTGATACGAAGGTTTTCTTTTTATTAGCATCTGTTTGTGGCTAGGAACAGTTGAGAAAATCAATTTCCCCCATGTTTTTATAAAGCATTTCAGAATAAAGCTCACCCTGTAGCTGATGTTCAACAAGTACTACACGTTGTCACTAGAGCTGTGTTCATTTCGTTGCTTGTCAGCAGGAGCGCCTCTGGCTTTAAAAAAGTTTGGATGGTGTTTTAAACATATTGCTCAAAGAGGCTGAAAGCTTGAATTTGGAGCTTCAGCCGCCTTGGCTCAATCTGTGATTCCAACCCCACAATGGGTAAGCTTCCAATTCATCCTGCTGGCAGCGAGTTGCCTGTCTTCCCTCCTTGGCAGTGGGAGATGTGTGGCTGAAATTACGCATTGAAAAAGCAAACACCCTCAGACAAGACACTAAAATGAAGGCAACAAACCCAGTCCCTTGGCTCTCTCTGGAGTCAGGGTCTGGGGAAAGGAACAATGCTTTTAAAAGCTAAGCAGAGAGAACAGCCACACCCACAGAACTTTTCAACTGATGTGCAAGCTGTGCCTCAGCCAAGGACCAGTGCAAGCCCTGTACCCACACAAACCAAGCCAGATTGTCTCACACTTGGGCAAAATGAGTGGGAATAGAGGGAGAGAGATTTAAATTCTTTGGCCTTCCTCACATAGAAACAACTTGTGTCATCTAAGAGGTGGCAGGGGTAAGAAGTTGAGAGGAAGCATGTCTTGGTTTGATAGACAGGTGTCTGCTAAGGAAGGTGGGAACCTCCCTTAGACTAGAGAATGTGAACCCCTTCCCTCCAAATTATTATAACTTTGGAATCAAGGGCTGTCAGGCAAAGATATGGCAAAAGCAATAACAGTTCTTTGCTAGTATCTATGACGAGGCAAACAATCAATACCAGCAACAGTAACAGCAAACAAAACCCAAACCCGGTGGCAGATGTCCCTGGGCTGCCAGGCACTGTCCCTGTGGTGCAGTCCCGGTCACAGCCAGCAGGGGCGCTGTTGGCTCCCGGCCGAGCAGGGCAGGTGC
>VZRL01004396.1:3308-17212 GCA_013397895.1 Origma solitaria | reverse complement strand
AACTCCGCAGTTGTGGCAGGCAGGGGCACAGGGCAGCGGCAGATGGGCCTCCTTTCACAGCAGCTGCAGCCGCAGCTGGGAAACGTGCCTCCCAGGAGGGGAAAAGGGGGGTTGGAATCCCGTGCCCCTTTCCCAAATGAAAGCTCACCCACCAGATAGAGAAAGCAGTGCAGAGCTGGGCTTTTTCTGCAGTGGCAGCCAAAAGGAGGCAGCAGGTTTTTTTCACTCCTCCAAATGCAGTGAGTGAGTTTCCAATGACCAGATCTCTCCTCCCCTTGCCTCGCCCTGGCCAATATCTTTTATCTCTTTTGTAAGAGTAAATGGTCCTTAAATACCTGGTCATTGGCTACTTAGCAACAGAATGGGGAAAAATTCTGCCCCCCAGTCTTCGACAAAGCAAGATCCCTTACGCAGTATGATTTAGAATTTCTCCTACTGCCCAACTGATTGTTGCAGTGCAGCACAAATAATAATCCATGGACATAAATCACCCGCATTTGGTGCAAACAGAATGATGCTCAATTCTGCAGGCCCCACCTGACAGTCATGCAAAGTCACAGATGGAAGCTGGAAGAGCTTCTCTGCTTCAGTTGTGTAGTTTATCCATGTCCTGGCAAATTTGATCTTGAGCCTCTGCTGATATTATTAGTAAGATCCTATTTTTCAGGGGAAAAGAGTGCCTTAGTGACACTGATTGTCAATTTTATGACAGTTAAATTTAGTGGTTAGTGTCCTCAACTATTTCAGGTGTAGGATAAATCTCCCAATAAAGTGTCAAGAAAGTAACAGGACAAGGTTATCTATCTTACGTTCCAAAACCAGGATTTACTGTCAGGAATGAGACTATTATCAATGAAAGTCATATTGTCAAGACTATTATCAACAAAATTTTTTCAAGGGCCTGCCATTCTCATTTGCATACTTCAATTTACATCCAACTGCAGGAAAAACTTAAAAAGCAAGTCCTATTCCTTGATATTAATCCAACATTCTTGTTAGTTCTGGTTTACATAGGATACGCTAGACTTCTGAGGATAATCTCCTCCAAAGCTTCATTACTGATGTCTGAATGTCTGGAAGCAGTTGGGCGCCACTCATGTGCTTAAATATTATTTTCCCAGGCATAGTTCTGTTTTGTACAATCACCTCAGTGGATCTCACAGACCTCTTTTGACCTGCAAAGAAGCATTTCAGTGCCTAAGCGGTGTCTTTTGGGAATAATATTGCCAAAAGTAGTATTAAAGATCTTGAAACATAAAGCATGACTGTAGAAGTTTGAAAGTTGGGGGATTATTGTTAAGAAGAACAGAAAGACTGAGTGCCTCTTGGGAAGAAGGAGCAAACTAAGCTGAATTTGGAGCTTTGAGTACTGTGAAAGGCTCTTCCTCTGCACCCCTGGCCCTCATGCCCAAGAAGGGATGCTAGTGCAGGTAGAAACATGACTTACAGATTTAAAATAGCAAGAACACTGCTCTTTTGCTTTAGATCCTTGCTCCCGGAAAATGAATTAATCACCTGGGTGTTTGCAGCTCAAGTCTTGCATAGGGCTTTATGCATGAGGATAAATTCCCAGCTTGTTTAGGTTTGAGAATAACACCAATTTGACTTGTCTTCAAATGGAGATAGAATTTGTACAGTGAAATTATAAGAGTTTGCTTATAAGGAAAGACCACTTCAAGTGTAAGGAGCAGCAATTTTAAGAGAAATTAGTGTTGTCTTTTCAAGGGCTCCACCTGGAACTTCTGACCCCATTGGCCTTATAAAATGCACAGCTACTTGCAACGCTCTGACATGAACTCACCTGAGTGACATGTGCAAAGTTAAGGCTTCCAGGCTAGCTAGAAAAGTAATGGATTTTGGAGAAATATGAGGGGTAAAACTAACATAGTTACAGCCAGTATATGTATGTATAAATCAGATCAAGGTTGATCCAAAGGAAAATTTTGCTTTATAAAGAAGAAAAATCTTCCTTTCATCATGTAAATGTGATTTACTTTTAGAAAATAAGGGAGTAGCTGAGTTGGAAATTGAGCTCAGGGTTTTTGAGAAGGTTTTTTTTTTGCTTGCCTGTTGATCCTATTTAGTAGAAACTTTACCTGGCCCTGGACAAAACTCTGCCTGTGCTTTTTTGGTCCTAAAGACCTTTGTATCACAGGAGTCTCTCAATGACTTGTGCAAGGTTGGGGTTAGGTCATGAGCGGGTAAAGGTTGGAGTTTGGGCAGAAAAAAACAGGGGTTTTCTAAGACCACTCAAAAGCAGGAAGGGGGGGAAATGTAGGGGGGAAATTACAGTGGTGCCATTGGTGGGTCATTGTTGTGAGAGAACTTACACACTGCAAAGAGCTGTGCAGTGCCAGAGGCATGTCTGTATGAGGGGTGCCCGAAATAGAACTGCCTGTATGGTGGAACTGACTTGTCTATTCCAAGTCTTCAACCCTGGATGTTGCAATGGCTGGAATAGAGAAATAAATACATGCTGCTGTAATGACTTAAATAAATAACCCATTTGTGTTGTGCTGCTGAGAGTCAGGATGAGTGCACAGTTCTTGTGATTGCTGACAATATTACACATCCACTAGATTTTTATCTATCACTCAAATTATTGTAATCCCTGAAGTGTATTGTAAACCCCTGAAGTGAAGCTCTTTCAGCACTGGGTGTTTTGGTTTGATGAAATACCAATATCATGCAGTCCTACTATGTTGCATGCAGAAATATTTTTTTTAAAATACAGTCCAACCAGCCAAATCCAGTAGGGTCTTAAAACTAGAACATGAATTTTATCTCTCTTGTAAGGCCTGTAAATCCTACTTACATGCTCAGCATAGGGCTGGAATTCCTCATGGGTGCATAATAGCCCCAGGATTTGCTGGGCTTCAGGTAGGAGGGAAGGGCTCAGTGGCAAAGGACATCCAGAGATGCTGCTGGTCCCAAAGAGAAGTCTCGACTGGGGGTGGGGTATTCCTCAAGGCCAAGTGCTTCACTTTTCCTGTCACTAGCGCAGCTTTTCAGAGATAATGTAAATCCCTTCCTTTTGGATCAGGCAGGTACAGACAAAGTGCCAAAGGCAGCATATTAAGAAAAGGGAGGATGCAAGACCAAAAGCAGACTGCTTAATTTGCCTGTGTCTGCACATGTTGGGTAGGTGCAACACGTACAACTCAAACATCAATTTGCTCTTACGGTGCACTTCGTGGCTACAAACAGCATCATTTGTCATTGTCGTGGGCAACCTACAGTTTTCCATGTGATAAGTCTGAATGTCTGCTCTTCCAGACGAAGACCAGTGGAGCAGGCGTGGTTGAGATTGCATGTGCTCCTGCGCATTTGTTTTCATCAGCCCCATGTTTGCTTGCTTGAGCAGTGCCACGTGTGCAGGAGCTGCTCTGTACATGCCAGTTCTTCTGCATGGGCAAAACCTTCCTGTTTATAGGGATGTGGCTGTGGTGTCAGGGAATAGAAACTGTGCTGCATTTAGGACAACTTGTTACACTCAAATGGGAACTTAATTCTTTAGTGTTTGGCCTAAAGTTGCCTCAAATCTCGTTGAACAGTGCTTGGTCTTCAAGCAGTTGGACTCCAGCATTTTTGCATGACAATAATAAGCAACAGATTAATAAATCAAGAAACCTGTATTGATTTAATAAATTGTGACGCTTTTTTGACTGTGTATTTCTTGTCTATTTAGTTAATGTATGTGTTTGCATTGATGTGAACAGTTTTGATACTTGAATTACTTTAGACAAAGTGTTGGAAAAGTAGACTTTTTTGGCCATTGTTCTCAGAGTTTTGGTCCTCTTCCAGATTTACCAAGTCATCTGCATTTGGTGTGGGCTGACAAAAGAATGACTTTGCCACTTCTCTGTGGGATGCTTCGTTAGCTTTGGTATGGGGCTGCAACACAAGTAGCTGCTACAGAAAGTGACAGCTTTGTACAGATGCTTGATGCCTGTGTGATTCAGACTTCACTTTGGAAACTCCTCTTTAGAAGCACTTTTCTGGGAGCAGTTGAAGAGGTTGCTTGGCCATGGCACACCCTGCCTTGCTAAAATATGTCTTTCCTGAGAGCTTAGGATAGGAGTTGGTTGATGTTCAAGATGTGACTGTTAGAGAGCTTAGATGGGTGAGTCCATCTGGCCTTTAAAGGATGGTCAGGAATCTGAGCATTGGCTTCCTTGACAACTCTCAAAGGTGTCACAAGTGACTGAAAATCAAAAATTATCTTTTATTTCAAAGACTTTTCTTTTGCCCTTTAGTTGTCTTGGTGTCTCTCGTGGTCCAGCTTTGCTCATTTGCTTCTTTTTAACCAATCCTGCAAAATACCCCATGATGTTCAAAAGGGACAACACAAAACTCTTCTCAGCAAGATTCCATTGCCTGTAGTTAATGCAAAGGGAATTTTGTAAAAGACACATGCATAAGTTACATGAAATTATATTAAAATCCCGGGCCATATTTACTGTGAAAGGAAATCAGTGAATTAAGAATAAAGCACCAGTAAATCATTGCTTTTTGTTGGTTTGTGTTGAGCAGTCGATACTGCCTCTTCCCTGCTTTCCACACTGCAACACTAAACGAGGAGCCAAATGCATGTGTACCTGGGACTGTGTCCATGTGCTTTCTGCACTGTGTGCCTGCTGGCTCCATGCAGTGTACCCCCGTTCCTCCCATTTCAAATACCATTTGGTCCTGAAATTTTACATTTGTTCTCTCTCCTTTAGGATGGACGAAACCCACGTCCTATCCCTCTGCCTGGCTATGAAGTCAGCTTACCAGGTTCTGGTGAGAAGTTTGAAGTGAAGCATGTTTTTAAGCTTTGCCAGTCCCATCAAACTCTCTATTTCAGTGCGGAAGATGAAGAGGTGCAGATGAAATGGATGGAAATTCTCACTAAAGCTGCCAAAGGGGAGACTGACGATACAGCTGAAGGGCTCAGCAACCCATAGAGCAAGTTTCATTTAGTTTCTTTCCTACATGCTATAAACCATCACTTGAATTTGGTATTCATGGCACTTTGAAATCTGTATGGCTTTATATTTTCATGTGTCTGCATAGGAAATTCAGTGATTTCTCATCTTTTATTGTACATTTTTCACGTACAGTAGTTACCTGCCATATATTACGTTAAAGGAAAAAGTAGTTATAGTTGTTGGTGGTGTCAATGCTGGTTTTAAAATAAAAGAGAAGGAGCAAAGCATTAATTTTAACAAAGGTAATGGAAAACCATCAGTCTTTTGTTTTCCTAAATGTATATTTTCCAGTCCTTTTGATTATTGTTGAGTGCAGGATGTGTATAGTCTGTGATTAGTTCTATAAATGCTGCCTTTTAAGTTAAATGTTGTAAAGGCTTGTGCTGGCCACTGACATTCCATTCTCTGCCTCTCCCTCCTGGTAAGGTCTTTGTGACGTGTGAGCAATGTGCTGAGTATTTTCTCGTTGCAGAAACTATGTCTCTGCTATTTTGAGATGACCTGTTCACATGACAAATACTGTAGAAGGGACTTCTAAAAATTACTGCAAATGGTGCAGAACAGAACATTAAGAAGCTTCACTGATTTTAAGCATTTATTATATTGATTATTTTCTTTTGGAACCAATACCTTCCTTCCTTCTATTGGAACCCATTTTGATGTAAGTGAACAAACATTTTATACTGCAAACTGGGTTATGATCAATAAACAAGAACATTTTTAGTGCACACCATACAAAAAGGTGACTTTTTTTTATTGGCTAATTTAAGTGGCCTAGATTTTATTTATATAATTTGTAAATAATGTTTCATAAGTATTTTAAGATTTTTTAAAAGACCTCAGCTAATAAACAGGATTTAGTGCATAGTATAAGAGATATTTGTATGAACTGAATTTGTAATTTAATTTTCCTGTTCACCTGTTTTTGTCTTATTTTCAAGCATAAATACTTACCTATTTAAATAAAAATTCCTGCAGTTAACTCCTGAGCCAGATTTCCAAGGCGCAGCAAAGTTTAGGTCAACATTTAATATAGGCTAAAAAAAAATATAAAAAGTCCAAAACAAACAAAAAAAAAAGCATGTCTGTTCCTAGTGGTAGTAAGCATGTAGTATCAATCAAAATGAAATAAAATTTGTCACAGTACTGTATTTTTAAATGTTTGGTTTAACTTTTGTTTTCTCTTCAGCCTTCTATATTTTCTGATATTGGTAGAGAGGAAGAAATGCTCCACACAACCAGAGTTTGTTAGAATTGTTGAAAATTAGTGATCTGCAGTATATTTTGGACCTAGAGAAAAGGACTTATCCTTGTTTGGGGTTTGGTTTATTTTTACATTGATGTAATAAATTATATATCTGAAGTCCATTATGATAAAAAATTAGAAGCCGTGTATTTGATTATCTACTGGGAAGTTTTCATGATACTTGCATCTTTCCTCTCCTTCTTACCCACCCTTTCCCAACAGTCAACACAGAAAAGATTTCTTGAAGAGTAACTTTTACCATGAAAACACAGTGTGTGTTTTTTCTTCTCCCAAGCTTACTTGAAACTATCACGATATAAAGTGCTTACCTTGACAATTTACTCATTTAGTAACATTTCTGTTTTGGAGGTGGGGTTTTTGGTTTTTTGGCTGTTTTGGTTGGTTGGTTTTGGTGTATTTTGTTTTAAAGATTTTTCTTTTACTCCGCTTGCTTGGTTCTTTGTTACTGAGAGAGATGGGAAGGAGAATGATAAACCAAAACAAAATTAACACGTTCATCCATCTTTCATTTTCTATTTTTATTAATCAAAGAAAAAAATTTGGCACCTTTTTTTTTTCATTTTTTCTTTGTTTTTCTACTTTTTTATAACTAAGCATGTCAAAATACACATCTGAAAAAATAATTTAAAAATAGTTATAGAAAATATCTGTAGTGTTCCTGCACTGTTGACCCCTGGAGATATTTGTGTCCAGATTCTCATGCAGCAGTTTTGTTCCTGGCATCTCTTTCCATTTGTAGGGGACACAACTAGGAATTGCCAGGGGAATCTCTGCTTTATCACTAAGCCCCAAATTATCAAGCGGCTTTTATAGTTTAAAGGCAGCACCTTAAACCCTATCTGCAAAAGTCCATCTTGTAAGAATACAGGGAACAATCACTTCAAACTTCCTCAGATCCTGGTTATTTCATGTATCCCAACACATTAAGAAAATAAGCTCTTTTGGTCTGTTTGTTTGGTTTTTAAACTTACAAACCCAAAATAAGGCCTGGGATGATGGCAGTCTAGCTCACATGCTGATGAAGAGCCATGCCAAAGTTACAGTCAGCTAAGCCAAGGGGGGGTCCCTGAGCTTTCAGACTCTACCCCCTCCCTGTGTGATTCCATAGCTGTGCACTCCTGTTCCAAACCCTGGCTGGCAAATGGCTGTGCCTTGGGACCCCTCTGGGGGACCATCAGTGGTTCCTATCAAGCAGTGCTCTTCCCTAGGGTTTGAGGAAGAGAAACCCAGAAGAAAACCAAAAAATTTGCAAATGGAGCGAATCCAAGGCAATGCACTGGGATGAAATGAGGGGCAGAGAAAAAAACAGAAAGTTGCCCAAATTCTAGGGGTTGAATTTTTGAAATCAGAAAAGAAAGGGAAAAGGTGAGATGGGAGAAGAAAGTGAGAAACAGAAAGGCTTTAAAAAAAAGGGGAAAATTTTGCACCCAAATGCAAACAAGCAAATGGCATGGCATGAGCTGAAGTGCAGGGAAATGGACCAAAGCTTGCCAAATGGATCGTCACTGAAATCGCAAGATTTCATTTCCTTTTACGAAATTAAATTCTTCATTTCATTTCATGAAAGGAAATTAAATCCCGAATTCAGAGAAGAACCAGTCAGGGTGCTGGTTACAGGAAGTAACAGTCAGCCTCATTCTCACATTCTGTTGATGGAACTGGAATGTTTTATTTCAATGACCCATTGAATGAAGAGTTGTAACAGTGAGACTCCTGATGTTGGTCAGTGGGATGAGGGAAGTGATGGGGAGTGTCTTGAAACTGAGTAGCTCAGGGGAGGGCGATAAAAATCTCAAGTTTTTTTTAATGGTTTAGGAAAAAAGAAGGAAAACTCCTGATTCTGGAGAATCACTGGATCTCCAGAATTTTGTCTTCTAATGGAAAAGAACTTATGTCAAATAATAAAGCTAGAAGTGTTTTTTTATTCAAAAAAATATTTTATATTGTTTTTGAACCGGTTCTGAAATTAATAGAGTATCTTAATTCATTTATTTGGTTGTTCAAAAAAGGAGAATCAGGTCATCAGTTTAACAGGCAGTTATCAAGGCATAAAGTGAGCTCTAAGCCATGAAGAGATAAATATTACCTTTTAATAGCTCTTACGCATGTGGAAGGCAGCAATACTTCCTTTGTGTTCTTTGGGATAAGGTAACAAATGATTTGAGGTTTTCTTGCCTATTTTCAATCCTAGCAGGTTTCCTAGAGCCAGCTGCCCAGCAATACTGAAACTGTAGATGGAGGCCCATGGTTGTTGTCCCTGAGAGCACTTCACTTCCCTTTGTCCTTTCACCAGCACAATGGAACATTTCACTGTTCAGTATAAAAGAGTCTATTCCAAAAACAAGCAACTTCCCTTTTTACATACCTACCATTTCCCTTTTTCTGTTCTTCAGTGTGGGGCATGGAGAGGACCTTTTGTCTGATTTTTCACTTGGCTGGGCACTCTGCAAGAATCTTGATGGGGGTGGGGGATTTCATGCTGCCGAAAAATGAAATCATGCTAAAACAAGCTTTCAGAGAGCAGTTCCTGGCTGTGCTTGCAGATTCTGTGTGAGCTGTGGTCACAGCAGGTTAGACTACAGGAAAAATTCTGTTTGGTGTTTCTGAAATAGAGCTTTGGGGAGCTGTAACTTGCCTCCGTGCATGACTTGCTCAAATGCTGCAAAACAAACCTGACCACCTTAGAACTGCTGCTTTTGAACATCAACACTGTGCAAGAGTGTTACTGAGCCAAGTCTTATAAAAGTTGTTCTACATGCAGACAACAAATCCTCACTTGGAATAAATTAGATTAATTTCACCAATGCATTTAAGTGAACCTAGGAAAAATATGGTTTTGGAGAGCATGTGCATGCAGTGTGCACTGATCAATGGTGAGTCATGTTCAGCTTGATAAGGAAACAAATGGAAATCCCAGTAATTTACAGAGACTGTTGCTCCTGTGTCTAGACTACACACGCTGTGTTGGAAAACTCTAATTCCCAAGTACCCAGATTTGTCATGTGGGCCTGTTATCCTTGCAAATATTGAGTAACTTCCCAATATTTCAGGAAGAAGCTCTGCAGACATGGGAGTTTCTTAGTTCCCTAGTTGGGTCAAAGAGGTTGCATCTGCTCTGTAGTAGGGTGTTTAAGCCTGAACAGCTTCTCAGAGTGGGTAAGAATCTGTCAAGACTTCTACCCTGTTATAAGAATTAGCCGTTTTCTCTGTAGGTTTTTGTGCCATAGTGGTCTGTAACTTGCAAGAGGAGATTAAACTGGAAAATACAATGTTGTCCAGTTCTAGTACTGAAGAAGATTCTTTCAGATTCCAAGCTGAAGATGGCAATGTTTGGTGTGAAACTGGCAGCAGCTGACTTCTGAGTTGGGTAAGAAGAGCTAAACACCATGTCTTAGCCCTATGCATGTGTTACTGATTTCAGTCTCTACATAGGGCAGCACATTCTTGACTTGATAAAAGGCCCAGTATTAGCTCTAATTACACTGAAGCTGTAAAAGGATCTCTGGAAGTTTTAACTTTCAACATTTTGAAATGTGGTGTTAAGTTACAGAAGTCTGGGTGCTTTGGGCAAATGTGGAAGCATTGGGATGTTTCCATAGGCAGCCATGGAAAGGAATTTCTCTTAGGAACTCCAGTGCCATTGTGCTGTTCAAAGGATGGGCAGCATACTTAACCTTTTCACAAGGAAAATTGTATATTGGGTTTTTAGATGTCTTTTTTTTTCCCATTACAATAAATGCTATTGAAACCACATCATAAATAAAGGGAGTAACTCAGCAACTAAATCAAAATAGGAAGATCTTTGTACTGGAAACAATGCGAAATGGACGCAAACTCATTGCACGTGTGTACAGTTCTAGAGCGAGGTAGGACTTCAGGGGCAGTGGTTCAACAGCTGGGGAGGGGAGCAATAACAGACTCGTTTTGGTAGTAAAATTTGGTATTACAGAAGAGAGAAAATCTGAAACCTGTTCCTTAGGCTGTGCCAGAGACACCCATTACTAAAATAATGACTGGTCCTATGCACATTCAATTCACCTGGGCAGAGCTAGACCTGTTTCTAGAATCTGAGTGCCCAGAGAAGAGGGTATGGACCACGTGCTCATCAGTTCATGTGAGGAAATTCCTTTAAAAAATCAAGCTCCAAGTCCCTCTGTTAACCAGTGCCAAGTAGCATCAAATTCTTGGAAATGAGTTGCAAAAGGTCTCCTTGAAGTCATGTTCAGTAACAGGAGGAGACTGGATTGATTTAATCAGCCATTACAGTCATGTCTGCCTGAGTTTGTCAGTGGTGTGTGACACGGGGCTGTGTCTGCATGTGCTGCTGTGTGTCAGTAGGAAGGGAACTTGCCCTACTGTTCATAAAAGCAAAGCTTAAAGGGAAGTGGATGGCAAAAGAGACCTAGGGCAGACCTGTAATCATCTCAGAGTCGTTGCACAGAATGACACAGTGGAGAGTAACAGCCTCGGCTGTGGGATCTGAATCCTTGGAGCAGCTCATCCTATGCACTGAATGGCTATTGCAGCACCTGCAGAGAAAGAGATAAACCTACAGACAAGGGACATTCTGAACATGGCCCAGTTCTGAGTCTTTAGTTTGGCACTGCAATGTTTCTTAAGTAATTTTGGGAGAGGGGGAGAGTATTAAATCATTTCTGCTTTAAAAAATGCTGCCTTGATCCCATTTTGGTTATCCAAAGAATTGCAACAGCAAAGATTTCTGCCATAAACTAATAAATTAAAATGTTACAGGTTATGTCAAATGAATTACCTTTAGGGATTTCAGACAGGGGAGCACTGCCAGTGGTTTTGCAGAATTAATGGTCATGTACTTGTGTATGACTGGAGCTGAGGAGTGATCAGGCCGGGTAACACACAGCCTGTGGAGGAATTCCCAAATTCATGCCAGTTGATCTTTTTAAATAAACCAGAAGGGAAGAGCCCTCAGGGAGCTGTTGTGTCCAGATATGGCTTATGGCACTCACATGAGCTAGAGCTGGTGAGAACAGCTGGCCAGAGCTCCCAGAGACACATTTTAGCATAACATTAGGGAATGTATTGCAAGGTGAGGAGCCACACAGGGATCGTTTGTGATCATCCACAATGACCATCGGGTCCTGCTGGAGCGACCACAGAGGTGCTTGGAGGACTGGAGCCCCTCTGCTCTGGAGCCAGGCTGGGAGAGCTGGGGGTGTCCAGCCTGGAGAAGAGAAGGCTCCAGGGAGACCTTTGAGCCCTTTCCAGTGCCTAAAGGGAATCCAGGAGAGCTGGAGAGGGACCTGGAACAAGAGAGGGAGGGACAGGACAAGGGGGAATGGCTTCCCACTGCCAGAGGGCAGGGATAGATGTGATACGGGGAAGAAACCCTTCCCTGAGAGGGTGGGGAGGCCCTGGCACAGATTGCCCAGAGAAGCTGTGGCTCCCTGGAAGTGAATCTGTTAGGAATAAGGCATTTGTCCACCTTATGTAAGGAAGGACCTGTCAGCCTCAGGTAGGGAATCTCAAACCTAGAGCTCAAGGGGTGGTCACCGCCATGCAGCCACACTACTGGGCAGGAAGGGCTCAAACAGGCTCTCTCAGGCTGATGTATTTACGGGACGAAGTGGTAGGCTCCTGGCATGGGACTCCTTGTACCCACATGACAACTGTCTTTGTTCCTTGATAAATGAGCTCTGGAAAAACCACCTGCCGTGGAGGTGTTAAATGCTCAATGTGCATTGATGCTCATGGAGTCACTCTGCTCTTTTCAGGGCTTCCTGGAGGAGACCATGGCCTGCTATGGCTCAGGCCTTTTCCTCCTTTGGAGCCTGTACCAAGCTATTGCTGGTTTGGTGAAGGGGGTCGACTGCATCCATCACAGTGACCTTTAAAAACCTTTCTACATATAGAAAGAAGACAAAAGAGGGACATGATGCCTTACTGAACCAAAAAATTGAGTCCTCTCAGAAGGGAAAGATTTTCTGTGCAGGGACTGATAAAACTATGGTGCTACCCTGGGCAAAGCTTAGTTCTTTTAACGATCAGTCAGTCACAGCAAGTTGAACTATTATAAAAAATGTAAATTTGCTGATGACACAAATCTGGAAACAAAGATGATGACATGGGTCTCTAAAACATGCCACATTCTTGTTAGACTGACAACTAGGGAAGAAAAATTACATTCTAGCAACAAAACAGTGGAGAAGATGCAATAACATCTTCAGGATAATTAGGAGTGCACAGAAACAGAAGGTTTCCCTCTTCTTTGGGCCACACACTTTCTGTCAGTTTTATCTTCCCTCTGCTTTGACTTACTTCCTTTCCCCATCTCCCTGAGTTGTGCATGTTCCACTCCTGCTGACAAGTGTCTTTCATAAGATACTTTAATAAGTACCAATTCATTAAACATGCTCTGTCATTGCTAATGAGGTCTCAAATTACTGTCTTGGTGACAAATACCTGATGCTGCTCATTGCCTCCTGCAAGTGCATAACTGTGTTGTAAAATGGGAATTCTTCCTCTTCCTGCTGAAAAAAATAGCTCTTTTCTCTTTTAACCTGGGTTACCTTATGCCTGATGCTGCCACTGAGTATTCTTCTACTTAGTCCTCCTATCCCAGCAACACAAAGTAGGAAAGAGGAATGTATAGCTGAGCTCTGCAGGGTATTAGTATTTTATGGGCCACAGCTGAGTTTTCCTGGAACACATTGCAATGTCCTAAAGTTTTACTTTCCAGCAGGAGCTGTTAACCACCACACAGACACAGATACAAAAGCCTGATAACACCAAGGCCTATCCTGCTCCACACTGTGCCCAGCACTGCTCTTTGTGAACATTGGCTGAAATTAAGGCAGATTGGTGTGGGGTTTCTATTTTGGGGCTTTTTCCAGCTCTGAGGGGACTGTGGAGATAGGAACATTCCTCTGCTGTGGTGGGCAGTGACAGTAACTCCAACTGCTGTAACCATGCCCAGAGAGGCTGTGGCTGCCCCTGGATCCCTGGCAGTGTCCAAGGCCAGGCTGGACAGGGCTTGGAGCAGCCTGGGATAGTGGAAGGTGTTCCTGCCCACAGCAGGGGGTTGGAACTGGATGATCTTTAAGGTCTCTTCCAATCCAAGCCTTTCCATGATTCTGCAAGTCTCTCTTCCTGAAGTCTAGGTCTCCAGAGACTCAGATTCAATGCCACTTCCCTTCCCATCTCTTATCTGTTGCAAATTAATATGATCTGGTTAATGAGCTGGCCTGGGAAGGCTGAGCTGCTCACAGTGCCTGGCAGAAAGAGGAGCCTCAACAGTGCACTGGAGTGCCTGTGGCCAAAAGCAAGATGAGCTCACAAAGCTGGCAGCTTCTAACTGGTGCTAACTGGTACTCCCCATCTCAGCACTATGATACTCCCAAAATTGCAGTAACTCTGAAAAATTTTTACTAGATGCCTACCAAGTCCTTTATTGTTCAGCAGTGTCATCCTTGAAAATGAGTAGTAGCTGGATATTTGAGTTTGTGTTTTGACAGTGGTTTTATTTTTTCTAATTTATGGATTGTTGGAGGTTGGGGGGGAGGAGTGGAATTTTTACCATTCTGTTGCCAGGTAGCTAACGATCGGTACTTAGGGGCATTTACTCTCACAAAAGAGACAAAGACTTTCTGGCTGGGCGGAGACGGGAACAAGAGATATGGGAACTGATAAGC
>VZRL01004394.1:10288-34256 GCA_013397895.1 Origma solitaria | reverse complement strand
CCTGCTGGGCTGAGCATCCCGAGTGTCTGGTTAGGGCTGGGCACAGGCACCCTGCTCTAGACCTACCCAGGATTAACCTCCTCTCTGTAATCCTTTCAGTTGCTGAGTTATTAGCCGACTTCAGGAGCTGGAGTTCATTTTTATTGACCAGACTTATCCTAAGGCAGGCCTGAGTCCCCAGAGGACACAGTAAATATCAGACTTGGGGTGGTTCAGAGTAAGCCTGGCTTTGCCTCGTGGTTGGATGGGCTGGCTCAGCCTGTCCTGAATCTGTTCCAGTTTGTGTAAATATTTGCAGCCAGACCTCCCCATCCACACACTGCAATCCTGTGTCTCACTAATGTGTGTCACCTTCTACTCTCTGCTGCTGATCCCTCTTGGTTTTTCTGGTATTTAAAAGCTCGGCCAGAGCAGAGTGACCTTCAGCCAGCACCACTCAGGGATGACCTTCCTTACACTTCCCTTTCTACTTGCAGTGAAGATAAGTTTATAATTCGATTTTTTTGTGTGTCTGTGTCAAGTGACCCTTTCAGGAAGAATCCTGCAAATTACAATTCTGAGAAGGAGATAATGCAAGTTTTGAACAGCAAAGAATTAACTTTAAATCTGAGAGGTGATAAGATATAAGGTTCTGCTCTGGCCCTCGCTTTCAGGAGCCCGGGGCAGTGGTGGAGTGACCATCCCTGAAGGCATTAAAAAATTATTCATATTCCCAGAGCCTCTGTCCCAGGCCTGTTTAAGGGATTGCAGGTTAAGAAAAAAAACCCCAAAACCTTAACCATTATCGTGAAGTGTTTTAAAAAAGGTGGGAAAAGTTTCATTGAGGATAAATACACATTGTACAATAAGGTTTCAGCACTAAGTGATGTAGGAAACGCCTTTGGAGCCTGTTAAAATGAGGAGTGGAGTTCCCCGTCAGGTCACACAACATTTTGTTTAAACATGCTCTGCTCTGGTGCTGTGACACTGCGCCTCCCATGCTCAGTTAGAACAGGGGGCAAAGAAAACTTCAAACTTCTCATTTTTGTGCTCCTCTTCTGTAAAGCAAAGCTACTGTAAGTACAGTAGGCTATGACACACGGCCAGTTTTAAACATCTTGTTTAGGTCTCGTTTCCAGCTGAATATATTTATCCCAAGACATGGAGTATTCCCCAAATGACTCTTGTTCTTAAAATACACTTCAGCAAAGGTCAGCTTCAGCCCTCACAGCACCATTCTTGAGGAGAACATGACCATGCATTTTTCAGCTTGTCTTCTCCAGTCCGTCCAGAAGCCTCTTGGAGCAGATCATCAGCTGGACATGTGAAAATATGTCCCAAGGTTCCCTGAGGATTTGAACCAAGGCCCTGAAACAGGAAAAAGAGTTTGGCTTGGTCCGCAGCTGATAGAAACCAGCCTGAATTCCTGGGCTCCAGCCCAGCTCCTTGGATTTATCCTGGGAGGATGCAGGGGATGTGGAGGAAGTTATTTCACTGAATTGACTGCTTTGTCAAAAAGATTAACCTGAAACATTTCCACCATTTCAGAGCAAATCTCTCTTGCCAGCTCTGGAAAGGGTTTCATTCATCAGGACGTGATTAATGAGGGCTGGCAGCTCCAGACAGGAACGGGGGTTTTTTTTGCTTACAAATCTGATATGATTTAAGTTGGGCTGAGTTGTTTTGTACGCACGTTTTGGGAGCTGAGAGCGCTCGGAGTAACTCATTCCTTCAATGGGAGATTGCCTCTTGGAATTTATGGTGGGGGAGATGGAAGCTGAGCGTTTTTATGGATTGCACTGCAGAATAAATAAACACGAGGTAATAGATTTAAAAAGCGGCGGAGCTGCAGGAGGGGCGAGGCAGTGCTGGGAACGGGATAATGGGATGGGTTGGTCCTTAAGGTCCCTGCCCACCCAAACCCTTCTGGGGTTCCATGATCAGAGAATCCAGAAACCTTACAGCACAAGAGAAACACATGATTTGAGTTAAACAAGCAAATGCTTCCATTTCATGTTCCGTTTCTAGGACCTTTTCTTCCCCCCTGTAGCGTTTCATGGTTCAGCATGGTTTTCATTCAATAATAAGTGGAGGGAGAATTGATTTTGCCTTGGTTTATGCAGCAGGAGCTGTTTGTTCATACGATGCCTTCGTGTGCTTTCTGGCATGCCATATGTGCTGCTGCAAGCCGGCCATAAATGGGGGTTTTTAGCAGTGTAAAACAGATTTGAGGATACCTCAGCTGCATCCCAGCCCTTGCAAAGGAGCTGTTCAAATGCATGCATTGCAATGTGTGTTTTGTTGGCTGTAGTTGATCTCCTCTTGACCCGTGCCCATTTACCAGCCGAGAGGGACGCAGCATTTTGATTCCTGGAGCAGGGATCAGTCCGGGCTGGGCCTGCCCCTGTCCAGCACTGAGTGGGAGGGAACGGGGCCACAGTTTGTGAAATGTCACGGGGTAAACACATCCTCCTGAACCTCAGGGGCACATGGGTTTGCTTGAGGCACGGGGAGGCTGCTGGGTCCTTCTGATGGAATTATCAACAGGGAGAGCGTTTTCAATCCACAGAGGCCAAAACGTGGCAGGGTTTTCTGTAATTTGTAGGTGTGTCTGGTTTATCTTGAGTTTTTGGCTGCAGTTTGTCCTCCTGAATGTGACTTCTGACACTTTTTAAAGTGCTTAAAATTCAGGCTTCTTAAATCCTTGGCTCGTTTGACTCTTTCCTTGCTCTTACTTCCAACTTTGGAAGCCTTTGGGCCACTTCAGTTGTGTTGCAAGCCCGGAGGGCTCAGTGAGGCTGCCCTGGGTGGGGTGTGAAGGTGCTTAGGTCATAAAGGGTATTTGTGTCACCTGCTAGCAAACAGAACGCAGGTGGGAGTGCTGAGTGGTCTCAGCCCCTGCTGAGGGCTGGAAAACATTGGAATTTTACAGGCAAAGAGTGGAGAAGCTGGGCTGGACTGGCTTCCCTTGCAGAATGAAATTGGAAAGCACAGAGGAAAAACAGCAGAAGTTGGAGGCTCACGTCTCCAAAAGGCACCAAGCAGATTGTAGCAGCAGAGTTTGGATTTGTTAAGGACTGTCGGAGGCTCTGGGAGTTGTCCCTGCTTTAGACATTTGTTGTTTCTCTCGATGTGGTGTTAATGAAGCTGGGAAAGTGCCCGTTTCAAGGCTCCTTTGCTTCACAAGGGCTAAATAAAAGTCACCATCTGCCACCAAATCACTGCAGAAAAACAAGGCTCCCTCTAATCTCCATTCCTCCCTAAGCCTTGAGGTCATGCTGGTAATTGCTGACATTCCCTGAGCTCCTGGGTAAATTTTACCGTCATCTCAGCAGGAGTTGTCCAGAATCCCTTGCCATGAGAAGCTGGGAAGGCGGCCGAGGGGAAGCTGGCGCAGCTCTGAGTGCCTCTGCCTAAGGAATTCACTTGTAAAACCTGAGCAGAGGAATAAACTGCTTCTCTGGGAGCAGGAGTTGTGTGGCAGCTGTAGAGCTGGGGCATCACGAGCATTCCAGGCGTTCCTGATAGAGTTTGTCACCATTTCCTGGAGCTCCTCTGCGCTTTGCTTGGGTTTTGGTGGCGTTAAATCTCTCAGCACATTGAAACCCATCTTGGCCTGGGTTTTGACACCGTTTGTCAGTGTTTCCCGGTGTCTGCTGACCTTTCTCAGGGCTGCTTGGAGTGGGAAGTCAATCCTCTCCCTCTGTGCAAGAAAATGCAATGGTTGTTTGCCTGACTGGCAGGGATTTGCGGCTGGCACCGGAGCGTGCCCAGCGCATCCGTGGGATTTGTGCCGCTTCCCTGCTGGAAAGCAGTGGGTGCTGTCAGCTCCTGGAGCTCCTGCGTGCTTGGGGGGGCTGCTGTGCCAGCTGCCAAACTAACCCGGGGGTTTCATGGAATGCTCCTTCCCTGGCATCCAGGTTGATGCAGCAGCCGTGCCTCAGACACAGCAGCGCCAAAGGAAAGCCCTGGCCGCTGATGAGGCTCCAGAAGGTAAAACCACAGTTAAAACAAATCCCATTTTGGACGAGTCTTTCTGCCGTTCTCTGAGCCAGTTGCACATGCACAGCTAGCAGCACAGCAGCTGTGGTGAGGAGCCTGTTTGAAAGGAGCAGAAGGATAATTGTGATGTGTCTGATGGCACTGAGACACCGTGGGATGAGTGCAGGGGGGTGGTGGAGCTCAGGGAGATGACACATCCCATTGCTCCTTCAGAGTGAGCTTTATCAGTGCTGGAGAAGGGAAGGGACAGCCCCTGGGAATCTTGGGTGCAAAGAGGATATGGGAGAGGGAATCCTCAGCACTTTGGCTTGGTGAGGAAGAGCCCACTGAGCTCAGAAAAATCCACGGCAACGCAGAGGTTTTCCTTTTGTTAATTTTAGATTCTGTGTCTCCAATCCTGAGTTTCTTTTTTTACATTTCACTCTGACTGGGAGTAATTCAGTCGCTGGTGAGTTTAGACTGAAGGAGGCTTTGGGTAGAGACAAGAAACAAGGAGGGATTTCCCCCCTGTCCTTACTAGGAGACATTTCTGCTGTGCGCAACTGCTGGGGAAAGGCTTTGACTCCCACGATCTCCAGTGTCTGCCATCAAATATTCCGGACAAGGGAGAGAAAAATCCCTTCTCCTTGATCCCTGCAGCCCTAGCACTTCTCCGGTCCCCATGGTCACTAATTAGTGGGAGGCCACACGAGGATTGGCCAAGTGAAGCAGGGGGAGGTGGATTTCCATCCCTGCTTCCCCGAGCTGTCTCTCCAGGCACAGCCAGAGCAGGGATGTTTGCAGAGGAACGTTTGACTCTCCATCCCAGAGGTGTTCCAGGCCTTAGCCGGTGTGAGAAAAGGAGCAGAGTTTTGGAGAGCAGATGGGAAAACACCGCTGGAGTGCTGTTTTGGGAAGCACCTGCCAGCTGAAGGCATTTCCTGCCTGCTGCCCAAACTCTGGCAGGGAAGGTCTCCTTTGGAAGTTGGGATCCAGGCACGGACGGGGATGAAGCATCCCCGTGGTGTATCCCACGGGGAATGCTGGCTAACCCCACAAAAGTAAATATGGCTGGATTATATTTCAGCGTTGCTTGGGAACGTGTTATGTGAGACAGGAAAAACTTACGTTGGGCAGGGTGGGAGTGTTTTCCACATATCCTCTGTTGACATTTCTTCCAAAGTTTGGGTACTGCTAAGATCAGCATTTTCCTATGGGAAAAAATGGAAACAGAACATGGCTCTTGCATAAGAAAGAAAAATAAAGCACTTTTCAGAAGAACTGCCTTTCTTTGTTACTCAAGGCCTATGAAAGTGAATAGTGAGCGAGAACAAATCTTCAGAAAATAAAGGTTCTGGAGCCTCCAGAACCTAACTTACCGCAGAATGATTTAGGAATTCAGTGTAGTTGTTTCCATGCCGGAAATCAAATATTCCACAGGAGTTTTGTCCCTGAGCTGAATTTACTGAGCACAATGTATTAAAAAGCTCTAGCCCAAGCATTATCTCACTCTCCGAGAAAAAAGCCTCCCATTCTCACTCCGTGCCTCCAAGGACCTCTTGCTTCAGTTCATTTTTAAGGTCACTGAGATTAATTCATTTGCATTCCCAGTCAGAAATGCCATAAATTGTTTGATCAAAACCCTTCTTCTTCTTTTTTTTTTTTTTTTGTCAGTCTTCCCACTCGTTTTATGTAATGTTGGGTATTTTTGGAAATCAGGCCTGCCTTGCTGTGTCTTGCACTGAAATCCTCTCACGGTGGGAGTCTCCAGGGATTCAGGGTCTCACAAACCCAAACAGGCAGAGCCAGTGTCCCTAAAGGAACAATTCTTGTGTAGGCAGTGTCCCTAATTCCCTAAAGGTCATGGATTTTGATGCTAATTATGTGTCAGTCTTAGAGAAAGGCACTTAGGAATATTTCTTGCTGATCTCCCTGTAAACATCCATTTCCCAGCAAAATGTGTGTTTTCCTGCAAACCTCAGAGCCTGGGATTGGAAAATAATTACTGTAATAATGGCTTTGCCCAGCACTGCCTGAAATATTATTGTAAATAATACTGGTGTCAAACATTCTGTGAGGAGAGAAAAACCTCCTCAGAGGGCTGCAGCTGGAACTGAGCAGCGCACAGGAAAGGTTATGGAATGATGGAACATGGAGTGAGAGGGTTGGGAGGCTCCTGAAAGCCCATCCAGGTGCAGCCAGGTTGTTCCTGGTCCAGCCTGGCCTGGGACACTGCCAGGGATCCAGGGGCAGCCACAGCTGCTCTGGGCACCTGTGCCAGGGCCTGCCCACCCTCCCAGGGAACAATTGCTTCTCAAAATCCTATCTGGCCCTGCCCTCTGGGGGTCCTGTCCCTCCATCCCGAAGCCCCTCTTTACCTCCCTTGCAGCCTCCCTTCAGGCACTCCTGTCCCCTCCTGGTTTGGTGTTCTAAACCCTCATCCTGAGCCGAATCGATTCCCAGGAATTGCAGCTCGGGGCGATGGTAGAAATGGAATTGCAGAGAGAAGCAGAAGGGGGCTGCCCAGCGATGCTGCCAGCTGCTGGAACCATGCAGAAGGATGCAAATCGTCCCAGGAAATGCACTCAGAAAGGAGCTGAGTGAGAGCTGAACTTCCAGGATTCTGGCTTGCTCCAGACAGGCGAGGCTGG
This sequence comes from Origma solitaria, assembly GCA_013397895.1. Lineage (NCBI taxonomy): Eukaryota > Metazoa > Chordata > Aves > Passeriformes > Acanthizidae > Origma > Origma solitaria. The sequence goes on along the minus strand of VZRL01004394.1, from coordinate 27,645 downwards.
AGACTTGGGTTCCAAACCCCAGGGACTGGCATTGATTTAGGAACTGTGGGGTCGCTTTTCTCCGTGTGGCTCTGAAAAGTGTGGTTTCGGTGCTGCAGTCAGGAAATAATGGCTCATTATCTCTCGTTTGTTTGATGATTGAAGACTTTTCTGCAGTGGGAGCTGGCTGAGAGTGGGCCCTGCTCCTCCCCCGTGGCCTCTGGCTCTTGGCTGTTTTCTTTTGTTGCTTCTTTTTCCTGGTGGAGAGAAAAATGCCGTGGCCTTTGCCGGGAGGGCAGAACTCTGCAGCCTGAGAAGACAGCAGGGCAGCTTCTTCCAGGGGCACAGAGAGACAGGAGAAGGCTCTAGATTAAAGGGGGCAGATTTAGGGGGTACTGGGATGGAACTGTTCCCTGCGAGGGTGGCCCCGAGGCCTGTCAGAGGGAGCAGGGCTGAAACACCGCTTGTTTCTCCACTCAAGTTTGATAGCGGTGGTGTTCAAGCAGGAGTTCAGGATTCCAACACAGCTGGGTGTCTCAGCTGGCCTTCCCTCCTTCGCTTTCAGATGGAACTTTTTTCCTGACTTGGCCAGGGGAAGAACAGGTTGCCTGCAAGGGGAATCCAGACAGATTTTGGCAGGCGGCTCTGTGAAAAGGGCATTTTAAAACCTGATCCACTGAAAGTCTTTAGGTATGGGATAGGCTGAATAATGTCTTTCACTTGGTAGTTTCTTGGCTTCAAAATTTGTATTTTAAGCAAACCGGTTTGGAGACAATATTTTATTCTTGATTTTTTGAAGAAAGGGTAACATTTATTGTGCTTGTGCATTTATCTTGGTGAATTCTTTTGTCCTTAGTCGGTGCATTTCTAAATCTTGCCCTCCTTCTTACATTACATAGGGAAGAATTCTCAGTTTAGAAGGAGGGCTATATATGGAATATACTCACCAAAAGGAAAACAAACCCCAACTGAAAATCCTTTTGGCTCCAAATGGGGGTTTTGAAGCGATGTCAGGAAAGTTTAAGAAAGTTAAGAGAAACACAGCAGTCTCTGTATGAAGTGACTGCTATAATGTGAATAATACAATCAATGTAATATCCACATCTGGGGTCGCCTGGAGGATTTGTGCTGCAGAGGAGCTCTAATGGCAGCCAGATGTTTTACCCCAAGTTCTTTTAGATCTGCTTCAAAAGCTGAGTTTCCATTGTCGCTCCTCCTTCCCTGAACCAACAGAAATGTCTTTTATAGCGGTGCCAAAGCTGCTTTCAAAGGCTGCAGGCAGCTCCCAGGAACCAGATCCTGTTCTGCTCCTCGCCTTTGGCAGGGACCTGTGCGCTTCGCCATGGTATTTTTCACAGCCATGAAAGGATTTGCAGTATTTTTGATCTAATCCCCTCATAACCCCTCCTTTAAGGGTGTGTGAAATGGGATCTTTTTAAAGAAATGTGTGGGTTTTTTTGGGCAGAGGTGCCGACGGCGGTGTCAGACTTGAGCTGAGGGTCTGAGTAGAACCGCAGGATATCCTGGGCTCTGCTGAGGATTTCCTGAGCTGGGAGGGAGCAGAGGGATCCCTGATCCAACCCCTGAGCCCAGCAGTCCCACCCTGTGTGGAGCCCGTGCCCATTCCCCGGGGATTTCTGCCCAGCACCCTCTGGGGAAGAACTGTCCCTAATTTCCAACCCAACCCTGCCCTGGCCCGGCTCCACAGGCAGAGAGAACTCGTTTGTGAGGTCCTCGTGCTGCAGAACCAGAGCCAAAATACAGTGGCTGTTAAAATCCCAATTCAGCATTAAACAGCACTGTCAGGGCAGGCTTTCCCACCTGGGATGAACTGCCTGGGAGAAGCTGCAAGAGGAGAAAAGGAACTGGCAGCTCACAGCACTGATCTCGGGGCTGCTTATGCAATCTGAGGCCTTCAGTGCAAAATCAATTATGAAGAGAAGAAACAGGCACGGAGCAAGGAAAACATTATTGCTGCAGAGCTGCTTCATTAGGGATCCATCGATCGATCGATCGCCGACGTCTCTGTTGCCGTCCTGTCCCTCCTGATACCCCGAACAGGAGAAATCCAGGAGGATTCCTTGATCCCGATCGCTCTATTCTGCTGCCGAGCTGGAACTTGCCTGGTTCAGTCGGGTTTAGCATTCCAATACAGGATTTTCAGTTGAGTGCTGCCCCATGGCGTAGAATTCAGTGTTAAATAACCACAACATCCTCGCACCATCATGGAGCTCTTGCTCTGTTCTTCATTTGGGAATAATTCCAGGTATTGGGCTGTTCCCTAAACCTGCAGCAAGGAGGACTTGGGCAGAGTTTCATCTCCCACATCTGGATGACTGAAAGTGAATTTCCTTTCATTTTCCTGGGTGTCCCCATGATTCGGATTTTGACAGCAGGGGGAAGATTCCAGTGAGCAGAATTATTTCTGTCAAAGCCTGTCTGAGGATCAGGGAAGTTCAACTAACCAAAGTGGGGGAGGAGATTGTATGGAATTATTCTGAGAAAGCCCAAATATTTTGGCATGTTATTTCCAGGAGTTGGCCTTGAGATAGCCCACTCACCTTTTGGGTTTGGGAAACCCAAAATTGCATGGGAATCTCTTAGCAAAATAGGATTTTCATAAGAAACCTAAAGCTGGGCTGACAGGCTCAGGATTCTGGAAATGTCTGTTGATCCTTTAAGTGGCTGAAGAGGGAATTGGTTGTGGAAGGTGCCAGAGAGACCCTTTCAATATTGGAGGGTTTTAAGGATATTGAAGGGTTTTAAGGATATTGGAGGGTTTTAAGAAGTCTCCTCCTGGGTGTTTTCAGAAGGGGACGTGCTGCAAATCAAATGAATTTGGGAAGTCTCGGCACAAGCAGAGCACGGTGATCCCATTCCAGTGGGACAGCGGAGCCCCTTGGGCCGTGTCTGGTTTTTCTGCTGCCTTTGAAGGGATTTTTGGTGGTTTATTCAAGAATCCAACACAGCCCCTCTGCTCCAGCCCATCGTTTTTCACTTCCACAGCACGCTGGAATGTCTCGTTGCTTTAATAAATTGCCTAAGCACAAAAGCAAGCCCCGCTCAGATATTTATGTGCCCATTTCTCTGTGCTTCAGCAAACACTTGCTTCAGCCCAAAAAATACGGGGTAATTGGCAAATAAACTGAGAAATGGTACAGGAAGCGTTGATGTGTGTGCTGGAGACGAATGGTTTGGACAGTCTGGTTCCTCGTCACGTCGCTGGGAATTGATATCCTTGCCTCGTACTGAAATAATTCAATACAGTTTGCCAAAGGAAGTGCGGATGAGCCTCCCCTGTGAAGGTGTTGACGTTTTTAATGTGCCTTCATGATCCTAAGAATGAAGCAAATGGGGAGAAAAACCCTCTCTTTAGTGCCTTTTGCATTCTGTGGAGGTAATTGAAAGAGCTGGAGATCTCTGGTTTTCATTAGAAGGGAACGAAATTACAATTTATTGAATCATTTCTGTTTGCAGGTTTATGAAATGGCTTATTTGTTCAAGCAAATGCCTAGAGGCATCTGCAGCTCTGATAACCCGAGACATTGACTCTGCTCAGACATTATTTTTGCTTACAGTCAGGAGAATAGAAAGTTGACAGGGAAATAATGTGTTTTAATGAAGTATTCATCACTTCTCCCCATTTTTCATCATTAAAACATCCATTTCAATTTAGAAATGGACCTGGGAAGTCAGGAAATCTCTCATGCAAAACAGATGGTTTTCAGTGCAGATGGAAAAAATTCAAGCTGTTCCTAAACATCAGTCTGTGTATTTTAAGCAATTAACTGCTTTTTCTGGAGGTATAATGGGTCAATTCCTTTTTTCTTTTTGCACGGCAGAGGTGAATTGCCCACAGTGATTATGCTCAAATTTTGTTTTTAAACAGCTGAATGAAGCTCATATTGAAAATACTCCATTTGATTAAACACAAGGCATATTGTTTTGGTGGGATTTGGGGTAGGTCAGGAGGGTTTTGGTGGCATTTTTGTGGTTCTCTCCTCCTCACTAATGAGGGCTTCTCGAGGTTCCTTTGTGGGCCACAGCCACAATGGAGTTTCCCATGCATGTGCTGTGTTTCTCTGGAGGTGGGAGGACGGGGTGTGATTGCTCAGTGTTTCTGTGCTGCTGTTAATTAGCTCGTTAATTTGCCAGGCTGCTCATTGTGGTTGCATTGAACATATGGTTGTGCTTGTCGGGGCCGTCACCTACAGGAGATGCTGTCTATATATGTCTATATATTTCTATATATTGCTTTTTTATCCATCTCCTCTGATGGAGCATTTGAGGGGCACCACTGACATTCCATGAGCTCAGCAGAGAGGGAAATTTAAATGGCGACAGGGGGAGGGGAATGGCTTCAGACAGATGAATTATTAAAATGGGGCTATAGATCTAATATCAATATCCACCTGAGACGGACAAAGACTCTCCAACTTGTTAAGGTTAGAAAGTGTGTGTTTATTTGAGCTGCAGGGATAGCTCCCAAATGTACAGCTCCGAAGTAACAATGCAACACAGAACTTATTTATCTGTAACAATAATGTGTATTTAAAATACAGATACATATTCATAGCATAAGTGCCTCCCGTTCCCCTCTTCGGATGGAAATTACCAAAAAGTCATTNCCTCACTGTGACCTTCTTACCTCGCTGGTTTTTGACAATACATTTGACCCTGGAAAACTCCCACTGCTCTCTCCTATTGCTTCTGAGTAGGTTGCGTCTGGGCAAAATTTGTAACTGTCTAGGCTCTCCTTTGAACTTCTTTTCTGAAGATTATTAATTGTCTATTCTAAGCACACCTGAGTAAATATCAGATAATCAAAGGCTACTCTGCACTTAATCATTAATTTCTTTCTAGCTGAGTTCTGCATCTTTTTCTATTTCAGTTGATTTCAACAGAACTAACTTTTATCTAAAATCTCTACATTTAAGTGTCTAAAAGAAAACCCTGTGTTTCACAGAGGGCAGGGATGGATGGGATCTTGGGAAGGAGTTGTTCCCTGGGATGGGTTTCCCGGAGAAGCTGCCCCTGGGTCCCTGGCAGTGTCCAAGGCCCAGAGCAGAGCTCCCGAAGCAAGGTGTAATTTCCATGGGATCGGAGCAGGTGCCATGGGATTTGCTCCTGGCTGGAGCCTGTGGAGGAGGGGATGCCCTTTTCTGTCTGTGTGCTTGCTGTGATCCCACACACCATGGGAAACACTTTGTTCTCCAGGAGAATCCTTCCAGGAGCGTTCTGAAACTTTCCTGTGAGGCTTTAGAGCTTCCAATGATAGAGAATCATGGAGTCACGGAATGGTTTGGGCTGGAAGGGACCTCAAAGCCCACCCAGTGCCACCCCTGCCATGGCAGGGACACCTCCCACTGTCCCAGGTTGTCCCAACCCCATCCAGCCTTGGACACTGCCAGGGAAGAGGCATCTGCAGCCTTTCTGGTTAGAGTACTTGGCATCCCGGAGGCAAAACAGAGGCAATTTAAAGTGTTTTTCCATTGTACACAGAGAAATGGGAGTACTGGCAAAGTGTCAGATCTGACATTCCCATTCTGCCCTGAAATTCCTGCAGATTTCACCTGTGATGTGTCCCATAGTCAGAAATATCAGTGTGGACAGTGCCCCCAGCTCTTAATAAAAATCCAATTCAGCTTCCCCTCGGATTTTCAGCTTCCTGAGCGCCAGCCAGGCTTCTAAGCGAGAGAATGATGGATCACTGGTGTTGCTGACACCTTGCTGGGATTATTTCAGGTGATTTGCTGGGAAGGTGACACTTTTTCCCCATGCTTTGAGCATTTTGCTGCATTCCTGCGCTGCAAGAAGAGGCCCAGTTGAAGAAGAGCTGGAAACAAAGAATTTGTTTCATTTTTCTATTTCGGTACATAGAGATTGGACACGCTGGTGTGGCATCTCAGCAATTAGTCACGACCCAAATGAAATAAATAGCAAATCTAAAGCAGGCAGAGAGAGGCACCAGGTGAAAGCCACATTCGGATTCAGTTTCCATGCTTTAAATCGCTCCAAGGGGATTAAAAAAAATCCTGGGAGCATTAGGCAGAAAAGTCAGAGAGAGGCAGGAGTGTCACATCATTTGTGGGTATTTCTGTGTGCTAATAAGCCAAAAACCTTGATCACAGAAATATTATCCCAGTATATCAAATATCCATTTTCCAGCTGAGGATAAAAAGGCAGCTGCACTTCTTGAATGCCATAACCTTGTAAGTTTTGATAAACAGATGTAGAACAAAGAGCACCAAAGAAAGTGTGGGCACCAAACCTCCTTCTCGACTTCCTGCACCTGAATTTCCGAATGTATTCCACTTCTGGAAACAGCAGTCAAATAAAATAATTAGGAGGGAATATTTATCCCCCTGGTAGCCTCAGGCTGCGCAGGGAAACGGTGGAGTCACCATCTCTGGCTGTGTTCCAAACCCATGGCAATGTGGCACTTGGGGACATGGTGTTGTGCTGGTTGGACTTGATGACCTCACAGGTCTTTTCCAGCCTTAACGATTCGGTGATTCTTTGCAGTTATTTTTAGAGTTTTCACCTGGAAAGCTAAAGCTTTCCCACATTTCTCTTGGAAAATAACCATGAACTCAGGAATCACTGGAGTTGGAAAAATCATTTGCGTTTTGAAATCCAAATCTTACTAAATTACACCCAGCAGCAGAGCCAAGAGGACATTTCAAAGTGATGAGGGCTTCCTTAAATCAGGGAGCCACTGAAGGAGCAGTGTTTGCACACCCCCATGGCGTTCTTTTCTTAAAATAAAAAAGGCCGTGTAAATAGCAAAAATTACAGGAATAATTTCTTTTCACAGTGAACTTTCTGGGTTAAAAAGGTCATTTTTTGAGATGCATCTAAACCTCCCTGCTATAAACAGCTCCCTAATGAAAGCCTGAGAGAAGGGCAGGCTGTTCTCACCGAGAGAAGTGCCAGGGACCACAGTTTGGGGATAAATTCAGCAGCTTTGGGTCCCTGGTGGCTGTCTCTGGGAGGAGGTGCTGCCCCCAGGCCCTGCCAGCTGAGATATCTTTCATTTCCAATATGTTAACCCCCAGCGAGAACAGAAGAGCAGGAAATGATAAAGATGAGATTGTTTAATATCTCTGAAATGAGCCCTTTGCGTTGCCAGGTCCTGCTCCTGCAGGGCAGCTCCGAGCAGGTGATTTTTCTGTGTGTTTTGTTTGTCTGAGCTGACCTCGGAGTTGAATCCCTCCCTTTAAATCATTCCTGTGCCTCGTGTGCAGCCGAGGTGGAAATAAAAAGCAATAAGCTGTTTACACCTTGGCATAAAAAAAGTAGGAATAGAGGAAATCTTGCAGGAAGGCTTTTTCTCTGAGGGTTTCCAGTCTGGGGTGGAGATCAAAGGAGCCTTGAGACACAGTTGAGCTCTTGGACGCTCATCTGTATGAAACTGGACCTCGACACCAGCTGAGATTCGCAGAGCACTGCTTCACAGGAAATATTTATTGTTCTAAGGGGAAGAATGAAATCCCCCAGAGTTTACTTGTGACTGTTCTCCAGGAGAAATATTCCCCAGCTGGAAAAGTGGGGCATGAAAATGACTTCCACAGTGAGGCATGGATTTTGTGGTTTTTCCCATCTTCTTCTGAACCCCACAGAGACCTCCTGAGCCAATTACACACATATTTGTGCTTCCTTTCAAAGCTCTGCTAAAACCCAGGATATTGTAGGGCTGGGTAGGAGCTGGAGTTGGCTCTGGGAGTGAAAATGTGGCCACTTCTGGCTGTCATTTTTAAAAAGCACCGAGAGCAGGAAGTTGGCTGCTCCCCGGCTGCATTCCCTGTAGGGACAGGATGGTCCCACATAAAGGATCAGGGAATCCCAGAGTGGTTTGGGCTGGAAGGGACCTTAAATCCCATCAGTGCCACCCCTGCCATGGCAGGGACACCTCCCACTGTCCCAGGCTGCTCCCAGCCCTGTCCAGCCTGGCCTTGCGGATCCTGCTCGGTGCTGATGGAGGGCTGCGGTGCCATGCTCTGCTCACCTTCTCTCTGAAGCTGATTGAGTTATCAGCTCAGGCAGGTGTTTGGATCTGACTGAGATCTCCCCTCGTGGCTTCTGTGCCCCGTGGCAATCCTGGCAGCCTTTCCCTGGCACCCCCTGAGCGCCCATCCGCGGAGCAGAGCTTTTGATCCTGGCTGCCGGCGGGGCCCGCGTGCGCAAAATCCTACATTTCCCTTCGCCTCCCAAAAACCGAGAGCCGGGAGCTAAGAGCCGGCCTCGCACCATGCAGGGATTTGAAGATATCAGGCAGGATATGAATTTTCACACAGGCCGTTTGCTGGAAGTGAGACAGGAGCATTAAATGCTGCTCCTCTCCTCGGCAAATTGTTGGAAATGAGTCCCCGCAAACACGGTTGTGCTTCAATCTGTTGGACATGAGGAGCTGAGTTTACTGTGTTAAAAATGGACAGATCTTGGACTTTTCAGAGCTCATTGTGTGTGTCAGTCATCCTGTGGGGCATCCAGGCAGCCTCTCCCGGGTTTGTAACAGCTCAGAAAATGTGGGAATCCTTCCCTGCTGGGGGACTGTGGCTTGCTTTTCCTATCCGTGGTGGCTCCCTGGGCTTTTTAAGGGATGGAGCCTTCTCCATGGTCAGAAGTGGAAGCTGATTTCGTTTGGAAGAGTCTGAGGTCAGACTGATCTGGGATTACAACGCTGCAACAAGTCAAGCCTTGGATGCTTTTGGTGCTCTGGCCTGATGGGTACGATGAGCTTGGGTTTACCTTTCAGGCACATCTTGAAGGGCTGAACCCTGGGAGGGCTTGGGGAAGCCTCTTCAATCTCAAAGCAGCCTCCCTTGCTCCATCTGGAATTCTTTCTGTGGAGCTCGCTGTGCTCTGTGCTCTCTGGTCCCTCCAAGCTGCGGGAGGCGATGCCAGGCCGAGGACTCGTGCAGGGCTTTTCGTGGAGAATTTGGGTTCTTGCACCAATATTCCGTAATTTTCCAATTCCTCTGTGACGTGTGACCCTGCAGAACTCTGGTGTGTGCTGAGCCTGCAGAAAGGCACAATCCGTGCGGGCACAGCTCCCGGTCCTTCCCACGGAGCTGTGCCTCTCTCAGAGCGAAACAAGAATTCCATCCGGAGCTTCTTTGGGTGTCTCCGCAGGGGCTGGGGCAGCAGCAAGGGTCCCTGAGCATCCCTCTGGGTTCTGGACTGCCAGTGCTCCTTCACAGGGCTCCCCTGACAGCTGTAGGGAGGTGCCGGGGGGAATATTGCCCTCCGTGCGGGATGTGTCCCTGTGCCCACCCCGGGAACCGCCGTTTGCGTTTTACGGAGCTCTCCTCTCCTCTCCTCGGGAGATAGGCAATGCAATGCAAATTGCCCGGCAGTTCATCCTCGGCCAGATCGATTTCTGAGGGGAATTTTGTTGCTCTGACAGTCTCTAATGCACAGCCAGTATTAAAGGTTAAGAACTTGAGGGGAAAAAATAAGGAAAATTGAGAGCAGAGCTCCATTACTGAGGTATTCACCTCCTCCCGTGCGGGAAAACACAAGTCCTAAAGCTTTCACAAGGAGCTGTTGATGATTTCCAGTAGATCAGAGTGTAATTAAATCAATTCTCTATTAATGTGCTTTAATTGTTAAGAAAAGCTCATTAGGCAGCTTTTCATCCCCTGTCTTGTTTGGGGTGAGGCCCTGGATCGCTGAGGATCCAAGGATTACAGTATATGATTATAATCAGCCTGTAATCCCCAGCTTTGAGCTGTGTTAATGCATTGATTTGTTACAAAACCAACCCCAAACACCTCCTAGCAATTGAAACAAGGAATAGTTTTTTTTCCCTGTCAGGCATTTCTGTAAGGAGTTGCAGGAAAGAGATTTTATTAGGGAAAAAGCCACCAAACAGACAGAATCAAAATCACATTGAATACGAGGAATTGTATGTTTTATCTTTTCTGTCCAGCTCAGGTAACCTGTCAAGAGGCTTTATTTTCACCAAAACCCATCCTTAATTTTTTTTCTGTTGATGAGCCATGGCAAAAGCTGTGGCTGCCCCTGGATCCCTGGCAGTGCCCAAGGCCAGGCTGGACACTGGGGCTTGGAGCAGCCTGGGACAGTGGGAGGTGTCCCTGCCATGGCAGGGGTGGCACTGGATGGGATTTCAGGTCCTTTCCAGCCCAAACCATTCTGGAATTTTGGGATGATCATCCAGTCCCAAGGAAATTTGGGAGGAGAGATTTAGGCAGAGTTCACGTGGACTAGAATTGTAAAAAGAAATATTTAGAGCTTGATTGTGGGCCTGAGTTAGTAGGTTTTAGTAATGTTCCAGTGTCAGTTTGCAGTTTGAAAGCAGCTGTTGTCTGTCTGTCTGTTGTCTGTCTGGGGCAGGACAGGGGGAGGATGGAGCTGTGCTGGGCACCAAAAAACCGGACAAGATCTAAAGCTGTCCTAGGGTATCCAGAGGAGGGACACCAGGATGGGGAGCGGCCACACGAGGAGGGGCTGAAACCTTTTGGGACTCGGTGGCTGCAATTTGCTCCCAGTCAGCACAGAATGTTTCAGTGGGGAGAGATGGACAGCTCAGCTTTGCCTCGGAGGGGCTTTGGCATCACCGCAGAGGATTTGTAGAAAACCATTGGTCTAACTCCTCTGTGCCCAAGCTGGAAGCGTTTGGTGTCAAAGGAGAGGTGCCCAAGGGAGGGCTCTGCTCAGGCTCGGAGCTCTGTCTGCCCTGCTCTGTGTTTGTTAACAAGCACAACATTTTTCCCTTGCCTACTGAAGCTCTTCCACTGTATTTCCTTATTCCTTTTATTTTTGCTGAAGCCTCTTATTTATACCAGCGCCTGTAACACCGTTTTGTTCAACATCTCCTCAGGTCTAATGCCAAACTCATTGATTTTCCTTCAGATCAGAGCACTGCCTGAGTTGAGTGTGGTATGAAAGTGAAACAGCCTGAAAAGCTGGGCCCTGTCCCCTGAATCAGCTCCTTTGGAGCCTCCTTTTTCTGAAAACAGACCTTTTGTGGGATCTAAATCATCACCACATCCTTTTATCTGCCTTGCTGTGGGTCTATGGATCTGCTGCCTCTGCCGTGCCCAGTTCTGGAGAGCCCTGGAGGGGCTGGAGGTGTCCAGGGCAGGGAACGGAGCTGGGCAGGGGCTGAGCCCCAGGAGCGGCTGAGGGAGCTGGGAAAGGGCTCAGCCTGGAGCAAAGGAGGCTCAGGGGGACCTTGTGGCTCTGCACAGCTCCTGACAGGAGGGGACAGCCGGGGGGGTCGGGCTGTGCTCGCAGGGAACAGGGACAGGACAAGGGGAAACGGCCTCAGGCTGGGCCAGGGGAGGCTCAGGGTGGACAGCAGCAGGAATTTCTGCATGGAAAGGGTGCTCAGGCCTTGGCAGGGCTGCCCAGGGAGCTCTGCAGTGCCCATCCCTGCAGGTGTCCAAACCCCAAGAGATGTGGCAGTCAGGGCTGTGGTTTGGTGAGCAGGATGCTGCTCTGCCAGAGGCTGAACTCCATCTCTTGGAGGCCTTTTCCAGCGTTAACGCTGCTGGGGCTCGGTGTGGGAATGGCTGCTGGTTCCAGCCCTGCGCGTTTGGCTCCCAGGGCAGGTGCCCGCGCTCAGGGCCCAGATTCACCATCCCGGGGCAGGCTCAGCTGATGGAATAACCTCACTTTGCCCTTCTGGCTCTGCTCCTGCACTCCCACAGGCAGCCAGCCCGCAGGAGCTCCGCTCTGCACACACCAATTCAGGACAGCGGCAGGCACGGCAATTCCAGGAGCACCATAAAACCCCAATGTTTGCCTTGGCTGTTCGCTCCTTGGTGCTCCCTACCCCCGGGCCGATCCCGGGGTGGCTGTGGAGCAGCAGAGCTGGAGCAGCTTTGATGCTCAGAGCTCACTGAAGCACAGCAGGGCTCGCCTCCTTCGAGGGCTCGGTGCTGCAGCACGGGGTCGTGGAATGCTTTGGGCTAGAAGGGACATCAAAGCCCCCCCAGTCCCAAAGAGGCTCCTACAACTCCTCACACTTTCCCCTATGGATTGAAAGCATTTTATTGTGTCCTCAGTGATGCAATGGATCTGTGGAGACACAGTTCAGGCTCTTTTTTTTTCATTCAGCTTGTTTAAAAGAAGGGATCCTGTGAAGAAAATGTCCGTTCAATTGCCAGACATAATTGCATTATGGCAGAGAAAAGAGTTGTAACAAGCCCCTGAATCCAAGGCCACCGTTTCTGATCTTTGTAATGCCTTGAATTATTTTCACTTAGTCTTAAGTTTTGTTCCACTTCTAAGAGCTCTCAGAAAAGTTTCTTTAGTGGGGAGTGCAAGCCTGAGATATTTCCAGCTTAACTAGCGGAGATGGGGATTTGTGTGCTGTTCAGGGACAGCTTTTTCACTGCAATCAAAGCAGGTAAGATCCGGCTGGTCCCACCAATAATAGCAATTTTTTAATTTCAGAAAGGCAGGCCTATCTCTCTGTTTCATTAATGATCTGTGCTGCTTGAACCACGAGTGAGCAAAGGGGGCACAGTCTGTGTGTCTCTCCCATCTGTGGTTTTAGGCTGTGGTTCCCCAGGGAGAATGGGAACATGAGGAATCATGGAATATCCTGACTTGGACACCAGCAGGAATTTCTGCATGGAAAGGGTGCTCAGGCCTTGGCAGGGCTCCCCAGGGAGCTCTGCAGTGCCCATCCCTGCAGGTGTCCAGAAAATGAATAAATGTGGCGCTCAGTGCTCTGGGCTGGTGGGATTGGTCAGGAATTGCACTCGGTGATCCTGGGGGTCTTTTCCAACCTCAGGGATTCTGTGGTTCTGGGATTTTATCATCTTTTCTTCACACTGAATCTGACCTGTGCAGGAGTCGGAGCAAGGAACATTGCTCTTTACAAGATGAATTTTTCCAAGCATTCCTCTCTGGAAAACCCGAGCTGAGGTTTAAATCCCCAGGTCTGTGTACTCCTGCAATGTGATTACTGAGATAAGAGCATACAAGGGAAAAAACCCTCAGCTACAGCACTGATAAGGTTTTTTCAGCCCTTTCACTCGTCCCATTCAGCCAGAACTCGGTCTGAGTTATCAAACAAAGCACTTCAGGCTGGAATTGCTGCGTAGGGATCGGAGGGGGAGATTTCTCCTGGAGCCAGGGCAGAGGAGATGAGTGCAGGAGCTTTGATGTTCCTGGAGAGGCTGCGGCTCCTCAGCTGCTCTGCCATCAGCCAGGGGCTCCTATTTGGGGCATTTTCTGGGGGGCTCTGTGTCCCTCGGAGCTGAGTCCATGGCATGGAGGGATGAGGGCGTTCCCGAGGGATTTCTGCGTCCCTCGGAGCTGAATCCATGGCATGGAGGGATGAGGGCGTTCCCGAGGGATTTCTGCGTCCCTCGGAGCTGAGTCCATGGCATGGAGGGGTGAGGGTATTCACAGGGTCCTTCCAAAGCAGGAAAATGACTTTTCCGTCTTGGCTGGGCTGTTCTGTGGAAGTTCTCCAGAGCACAGGGTTTTTTTAGTGGATTTTAGTGACACTGAGTTGGATTTTATCTGGAAAAGGGCTAAATGGAACCTGGAGATGAGCCAGTGACACCTTGGCCTCAAACCTTTGGAATATTTACGTATCTCTGTCCTTAAACCCCCTCAAAGCAATTCTTCCCTGGGCAGGGTGGGTTTCTTTTGGGTTTGGCTCCCTGCTAAAGGAGGGGTGCTTTGGTTGCCTCTGGGGAAGCCACATTCAGCACTGGGAGGAACAAAAAGTTCATTTCAAAGATGTTTTTTGGGGTTTTTTTGGTCCTGCTGTCTGGGAATTGCATTTTTTTTGTGTGGGCTCACAGAATAAGAGTTCATTACCACGGGCTTACAAAGTAGAAATTCATTGGGTAGTGAGGCTGTTATAAAACACTTTATTTTCATCTTTGGCTCCGTCTTCAGAGAGAAACAAGCAGGTGTTGCTCCTGTGGCCCTGCAGTCACTGTGTTGTGGTGTGCTTTTCTCACTCTTCCACGCTGCTCTGCTGCCCACCCACTCAGGAAATGTGCGATGGATTATGGCAGGTGCTTCGGATTTTGTGGAGACTTAAAGGATCCAAACTGTTCTGCTTCCAGGCTGAAAGGATCTGCGGGGCAGGGGCAGAGGGACTCTGTGCAGGAGCTGGAGGGACAGGACAAAGGGGAGCGGCTGCAAACTGAAATGGGAGATTTGGGTTGGATTTTGGGAAGGAATTGTTCCCTGCGAGGGTGGGAGGGTGGGGATGGAATTCCCAGAGCAGCTGTGGCTGCCCCTGGATCCCTGGCAGTGTCCCAGGCCAGGCTGGACATTGGGGCTTGGAGCAGCCTGGGACAGTGGGAGGTGTCCCTGCCATGGCAGGGGTGGCACTGATGGGATTTAACCATCCTGGGATGCCTTGTTTGTCCCTGTTGGATGGGCAGTGCTCACTCAGCAATTTCAGACACAAGAGGGGCTGAAGTCGTGCCCAGCGAGCATGTTGTGGGTATTGGAGGGAACAGAGCATTTTGTGAGTATTGGAACAGAGCATTTCGTGGGTATTGGAGGGAACAGAGCATTTCGTGGGTATTGGAGGGAACAGAATGCAGCATGTGGTGAGGCTTCGCACCCACCCACGTGCTCCGGCACAGCCAGCCCGGGGGAGGGCAGGGATCTCGGCTGGAGTGTCTGCCTTGCTTCTGCCAAAAATCCTCCTTGCCTTGTCCTCTCCGTGGCGCAGAGCTGTGTCTGTGCTGGGGCTGCTTGCCCACACAGCGCAGTGCACACGGCGTGTTTGGGTGCTCCCCTCCCTCGGGGAGAGCTCCAGCTCCGCTCCTTCCCTGCAGAGCTCTGCTGGGGTTCATCAGTCATGGATCTCATGGGGTGAGGCTCACCCCCAGGGCTGTGTCCCGTTCTGGTGTCTCCCGGCCAGAGAGCCCCGGAGGGGCTGCAGCGTGTCCAGGGCAGGGACGGAGCTCCCCCATCGCTCCTGGGCTCTGTTTGGCTCCTCTGCCGAGCAGCAGCACAGCAGTGCATGGTGGAGGCAGATTAAAAAGGGAAAAAAATTAATCTTTACTTGAACTAGAGGAAGTATTTATTCCATGGAAATCCAGAGCAAGCCTTCCGAAATGTTGATTTCTCCATTTTGAATAGAGACAAGAGCTTTTCCATTAGTTGTGAAAGCAAAACAAAACCCTCCAGTCACAAGTTGATTTTTTGGAGTAACAGCAATCAGTGATCGTTCCTGCAGCTTTGTACTTACGTCACATTGTTTTGTTTGTTTTTTAAAACCAAAACCCAAGGCGATATTTTCATGGCTTTGCTGGCTCGCAGGCAAGCCCCTCAGTGGCTCAGGTGTGATCAGCCTGCAGCCACCCCAGCTCTGTGGGGAGAGGCAAATCCTGTGCTCCTTCTCACACCTCTCCTTCCTTCCCATTGAAATGGTTCAGTAACACAACACAAAAAGCCTGATTTTTTCCCCAGATCTGCTAAAAAAGGCACTGCTTTGCTGGAGCAATGGCTGGGGCAGGAGTTGGGTGCTGAGTTTCCATTTTCTCGGGGCTCTGTGCCCCCGGGGGTGAGGCACAGAGCCTGTGAGGGTTTGTGAAGTGCTTTGTGGCTCTTCCTTCAATCCTGGAGCCCTTCTCCCGCCAGGGCTGTTGGAATTTCTGCTTTGCAATCACTTGGCAGCTCAAGGCATCTACCCTGCTTGAGGAGGTTAATCCCTACAAGGGAGCAAAGACAGAGGGCACACCTAGATTGATTTTCCCCTGATTCTGGAGGAAGAGAGTAATTTGGACACTGCCAGGGATCCAGGGGCAGCCACAGCTGCTCTGGGCACCTGTGCCAGGGCCTGCCCACCCTCCCAGGGAACAATTCCTAATTCCCAATATCCCATCTGGCCCTGCCCTCTGGCATTGGGAAGCCATTCCTGGGTCCTGTCCCTCCATCCCTTGGAAAGTCTCTCTCCATGTCTCCTGTCAGCTCCTCCAGGCCACACTGAGGTCACCCCAGAGCTTCTCCTGTCCAGGCTGAACAATCGCAGCTCTCGCAGCCTTCCCTCCCAGCAGAGCTGCTCCATCCCCCTCATCACCTTGTCCAACGTGATCCTTCAAACCCCGGGGAGTCCGAGGCTTTGCTCTGTCCCTGCTGCCCAGCAGAGGATTTCCCCGGGATGTTCCATCTGCAGCAGTGTCCGTGTGTGGAATTGCTCTGTTTTGTGCCCACGGATGTGTTCCTGCTGCCCCTGGTGTGGCAGCGTGTGCCCGTGGCCGTGACCATCCCTCGGGCCTCGGGCAGGAGCTGTTCAGCCCCGGAATCAGGAGACATCTGAAGGGACACGCTCCGTTAGCAGCAGGGATTTGCTGATCCCCCTTCTGTTGTTTGCCACAGAGTTTTCATTTCACTGTGCTGTTTTCATCAGTAAAAGGGGAAAAAAGGGAGAAATGAAAGAAAGATCTCCCATGATGGCATTTCCCACTCGTTTGTCCCTTCGTCCAGCTGGGCAGGCTCTGGGAAAGGGCCTTGGGAGCAGAGCAAGGCTCAGTTTTCGCTGCCCAGAGAGGCTGGGGTACCCCTGGAGCCCCGAAGTGTCCAAGGCCAGGCTGGACATTGGGGCCTGGAGCAGCCCGGGATGGTGGAAGGTGTCAGGGGTGGCACTGGATGGGATTGAAATGTCCCTCCACCCCAAAGCACTGCAGGATTCTGTGTTTCCATGGATGAGCCCTGCAGGTGATGGGGATCCCAGCTTTACTGGACAGCATCTCCTGGCCCGTTATTTAGGACTGGGGTGCCCTCCTGGCTCCAAACCCTGTTTGGATCTTCTTTGCACACCATCTCCCCTTCCCTACCCATTTCGAGTGCCCTCGGTGACCCAAATTTCCAATGTTGTCCCCTCCTGTCTCCCTCCATCCTCTGGTGGCAGGGACATAGGGAGGGGGTTCATGGATCCAGCATAAGACATGCTCTAAAAATGGCCCAGTTCCTGATTTCTGTTGGATAAAGTGCAGTTTCTGCAAGAAAACTCCCTGTTTTTCCTCTAATTCCCCTCATTTTTCAAGCATGTGGGTAAGAGCACGAAGAGTCTCTTGGCCCATCACTCTTTGTCATTGCTAACTTCCTGGGGAAAAAAAAACCTTACATTTTTTCCAGCTCTGCTGCTTTGCTTTTATTTTAAAAATATTTTCAGACAGGAATATTGCATCCTTAGCTTGTGTGTGAAGGTGAGGAAAATAAACCCGGAGAGGAGCATGAGGGGAATTCAGCTTTTTCGGGCTGTAAAATGTTTGTGTGGCTCTGCCACTGCCTCTTGGAAGATTGAGGAAAATCCTGGAGAAATCCTGCCTTGTGTGCAGGGCATGGAGGGGTGTGAGGTGTGGGGACGGTTCCCGAGGGCAGTTATCCACAGGAACCTAAGGAATTATTCCCCATCTTTA
>VZRL01004363.1:450464-570051 GCA_013397895.1 Origma solitaria | reverse complement strand
TTTTATGCCTACTACTACAACTCTGCACTTACAAAAATGGGATTTTGGTGCTGAAATCTCTTTTGGCAAGTGCAAGTAATAATGCTTCAACACTTTTCTTATAGTTTGCGGGCACAGCTATCACCAGCATTGGATAGAATCCTGAGCATTTACCACACTCCTGAATATTAGTGGTTTAGGAAAACCCCAAACTCCCAACTCAGAGGTAAAAATTATCGCTGAGGTTCTTTTAGAGGGAGATCTTGCCTGAATGATTTACATAAGAACTGCCATACATAATGATAACTCAAGAACCAGTATATGCAATGGTGTCTATCTAAAGGGGTAACTCACGTTTAAGTCAGTGTTCCTGCACCGCCTAAAACAGACAGGAACTTCTGTCTTACTTTTCATCTTACTCTAACAGAAGTCTTGAAGAAAGGACAGTGAATCTCTGGAAGAACTTTCTGCTTTCCCTTGCAGAAACCAATGCATTTTTCTTAGCCCAAAGGCCAAGCTTTGGAGACTTAAATGCCACTGCTTGAGCTCAAGAAAAAGACTTAAGTAAGTTCCTTATATTTGTTCAGCATCATACTCTGTACATCCCTAATTTGTTTTTTCTGGGCTGAATCAGGTCATAGAAGACTTGTGGAAAGGCACCTAACACTGTGAATTGTAGACTGCATTGAAGTCTCTAAGGTGTGATGGAAAATATATATGTTGTATAAAATAATATGAAAATAGTTTTCAATGTTTTACGCAAGAACATACTGTAGCAGTGGTATCTAATAACTCAGTTCCCAGCTTTAAAGTACTGGAACCCTTCCTGCAGAGCTGCATTTTCTGCAGTAAATATTCTGAATTGTTATGTTTGCACTCTGCTTGGCACACAAAGCTTCATCAACTCTCAGTTTACTCATAATACATTTCAAGTATCGACATGAAAGAAACCTACACTAATTGCTTTGGAAATCTGACCCCAGGTCTAGAGTACCAGAATTGTATTTAAAGCATGTAAAAAATTGGGCTGTTATAAGACAGACAGACAGGTATTTTCTTGGTCCAACGCTGAAAATAACCAGTAGGGTTTTAGTTTGATTTGCTTTGGCTTTGTGATGCCAATGTCTAATTACTAGCAATTATGTTCAGTAGAAGTTTAAAATACTTTTATTCAACATAAATGACACATCAGCCAACTAATGGAAAGTCTTCAGAGGTGAAGAAACAGACCCACCAATTGCTACTCGGAGCAGTTCTGAAACTACTGAATTTAGGAAAATGCAAAGCAGCTGCAATGCAATTTCTGGACACACTTTCTCATTACTTTTCTAGAAAAAATGTCTTTTCTATGTCCATATTTCCAATTCTCTAAGGTGCCCAAGCTGTATTATTCTGCAAATGCTTTGGAAAGGACATCATGTCTCTATTTGAATACCAGCTCTTCTGACAACACTCTGTATGTGCCAGATATCTTAATCTTAAGTAAAATGATGCGCCCTTTTGGCTGAAGAATTGAGCATCTTAAGGCAATACTTGAAATACTTGAAAGGCACACAAGACTTTTCCCATACCTGGATACTTGCCTCATTCACGTTAACACTTCTTACGCTGCACTTCAAAATAGGTACCGCAAACCCCTCATTTTAATACTAAATTATAATTAATAAGGCAAGACATTTCTAATAAAAATCCCTAATAGCAGTAGCTGGAAAGAGGGTAGTTTGATCTTAATCCAGTTGGCAAAGTTCCTAAAGAATTAAGCTGTGCAGGCCATGGCCTGAACCTGTAACAGTGAATGTTTGCAACAAAGACCTCCCCACATGCACAGTTTTGAGTCCTGCCCCAAATTTTCACAGATTTGCACTGTTCTTCAGACAGCATTCTGTCTTTCAGAGTATGAAATTTTATCTGCTCTGTGTTTCCATCAAGCCTGGAGCAGTGTAACGTGTAGATTCAAGACTTCTCACCTGTGCCAATGAACATCACATCGTATTGGCCATCTTCTGCATCCACTCGATCCACCACGATCTGTGTGAACTGGTAGTCCACGTCAGTTTTAATCATAATTGGACGGTTGTTGATGGGGAATACTGGGTTGTACATGGCAGGATGACTTCTGGCAAATGTGATAACTTCATCAGGAAGGTCCTTGGTGGAATCGAAACCTCCAAATGTTTTACTGGGACACTGGAAATAAAAAAAGGAAATGTTTTACGCTTTATTATTTATCATCCCAACTACTCCAGTCTATAATTAAATATGTCAGGGAATCCAAGAGTTTGTGACAGACAGCAAAAGTTAATTCTGTCACTCATAGTCTCTATTTTTTAATTTATTTTGGATTTAAACCAGTATGGTTAACAGAATGCAAATGATCCTCATACATCACTTTTCTTACTCCCATTCAGTGGAAAAAGCTTTTAAGTCCAGTGCTGATCAGTATTAATCTTTAATTGGCAGAAAGAAGAAATCCCAAAATATCTAAATCATTCAATACAAGGCAAGCAATTCAGTATTTGGTTATGTATAGAACACAAAAATAATTAATTATGCCACCATCTTTGTTTCAAAGTATTGTCTTCAGAAGTTGACTAGAAGTTAAGTCCAAATTACTATGTGATGACACAAATCCTTCAGTCCTGGGACAATGCTCTGTTCTATTGACTTTTCAAACCCCTGCATGTCTCAACAAGTCTGTGTGCTCCATGTAGTCCCGATAACGAGGATCCTGTTACGCTAAATCAAATCTAATGAGTCATGTCTTAAATGTATCTTTTTTTTCCTCCCCACTAATTCCTAAGAAACATTTTGTGAATGGTGCTCATGATACTGTCCATGTGAACTCTTAGGTGTGATGAGTCTCATTAAGGAGCTGCAATAACTCCTCACTCTCCTGCGGTGGCAGAACTGTTGGTGTCCTGTTGGGATTAATTTGGTCCCATGAAGTAAGACCACAAAGAGTCTCTTTTCCCCTGTATATACCCAGGGGTGGGCCAGACAGTTTTGCCTCTCATCTGTGGAAACCACAGGGTCCTGCTTTTCACACTTAGCTCATGTTCTCCCAACGTAAGCAAAAACCAGAGGCTGAAAAGGAAAGGTAAGACCATGGTGTTGGTAGCCACAAAAGTATTCCTCCACTTTCAGCTACCACATGTCCCCATCAGGAGACTCAAGAACTGTGACAGATCATCACCCTTTGCCCTCATCTCTTCTGTGGAATTGGTATTTTAGGAACAATTAGTTGCAACATTAACATAAGCATTAGTAGAGTATTAGCACCGTTGAATGGGTGAAGAAAAAGAGCCATGACACCAGGCCAAAGATATTGGGCCAAAGATATCAAGAAAGGTCTTGATGACCCCCACTGCTGATCTGTTCAGATAACTCTTGAAGACATATAAAACACTGAATCTGAGATGAAAATAATTATTTTGCAGTATTTGAACTTCAAATATAAACAACTGCTGTTAAAATGCACTAGAAAATTTTCCCTTTATATCCACATATAAAATACTTTCCAAATAGATTAAAAACCTAGAGGACAAGATCTTATTAAGCAAGAATCCAGACTTTGCAGGATGCTCAACAGAAGAAATCAATTGTCTTTGCTATCACCTTGATCCTAATTATTAATAATTCAACAGAAATTAAATTTAAAAATCAATGTGGTCAAAAGGAGTAGTTGCTATACTCAGCAAAGGGATGCTTCCAGCATGGACACATAAAGTGCAAATTGTTCCTCGTTGGCATATTGTTAGCGAGCAAATTCCTGTATTCTGTTTGTATGGAAGAGAAGAATGGAATGAAGAAGAATATTTGATTAAGGGACATGGAGCAGACAAAGCAGAAACCAAGCTAGTTATCTATTTTATTTTGTCAAGATTTTTTAAACTTTTTCTTATTATTATATGTTCTTGCTCTTTTGTAGAAAAATACTATAAAGAGAAAATCAGATGGACTTTTCATTATTATTGGCCAAACCACTGTCTGTCTCAAAATTTAAGTGTAGCATTTGAAACACTGGTTTTAAGTTTGCTTTATGTCTCAATTAATATTCTAACTACAGTTCAGTACTAATTACTAAGATTAATCAGATAACAATAATAGATGTAAAGTACTCTGTGTATAAAAATCACGACACAAGAACTAAGTATTGTTAATTGCAGCTGGGCAAACACTGAAAAAATACTAAATGAACCTTCATTTCAATTCTAAGCAAATGAATTTCAGCTGTGTTTCGACTGCTTGAATATTTACTTTTTGGCTCATTTTCTAACAAAGGATTTTACTTCCAGCAATAGGAAGCAAGCTCCCAAGGGAAGTGGTCTCAGCACCAAGAGTGCCAGAGCTCAGGAAGTATTTGGGCAATGCTCTCAGGGACATGGTGTAATTCTTGGGGCTGTTCTGTTCAGAGCCAGGAGTTGGACTCAGTGACCCTTGTGGTTCCCTTCCAACTCCGGATAGTCTATGGTTCCATGGACCAAGACATATTTTGTGCAGAAAAACCATAAAACTAGAATTAGAGTCATAATTCCATGTGTTTGAATAAGACTCTCAATTCTGAGACCCAGATTACTCCTTGGATCCCTTGCTTTTCTGAGAATAAAAAAAATACTGTAACCTTGTGTCTTCACATGTGAAGTTTAAAGTGCATTACCTGGACCAGGCTGTAGCTCACAGCCATCCCATCCGACTTTGGAAAACTGAGAAGAAATCAAACTGCCATTGCTGTAAATCCCTCTCTTTTCAGTGAGCAAAAGGGACACCATCAGTAGGTGAGGTTAAGCTCATCTATAGTCCAAATTGCTTCCACAGGAATCTCAACTCAGGAATAGAATAGAATAGAATAGAATAGAATAGAATAGAATAGAATAGAATAGAATAGAATAGAATAGAATAGAATAGAATAGTCTTGAGGAAGAAAGCCCTGTCATGTTTTATATTATGGTCACAAAAGTAGGAGGCACAAGAAAGACATTATCCTTGGTATCAAAACTTGTGCTTATATCCCCAACCAATCCCACTGATAGCAAAGAAATAGGTTTTCATGTGCCAAAATATAGGCATGAATACAAATATCCTGAAAAAGTTTGGAGAAATTAGTATCATCTTGGATTTAAGTAGAGTGTAAGAACTCTTGCATTTTACATTCACTTCCAATTGTTGGTCCCCAGTAGATAATGCCAGGAGGGTTGATCAGTCAGGAGGAGGGAACTAGGCTACCCCCTAAACTAGTAGGGAACCCAACAGAACAAATCAGTAGCTACATTTTGGTAGGAAGAAAAAGTGTTTTGGTCATAACTCTTGGTGCCATGAAGCAGAGAAAACATGAGCTCAGTAGTTGAATTCACAGAAAGTCAGATAGGAATTCAGGATGAGGTACCTCAGCTAAGATGAGGTATACACAAAAATCCTCCCTCCTCTCCCAAATACTGTTAAAACGATAAAAAAGAAAAACCAAATTAAAAAAGAAAACCAGGTTCTGTAGACCTTACAGGAAAAGTTCTGGCAACTTCTTTGTTTCATGTAAAGCTGATGTGAATTGTTTACAAAGCTTTCTGGTTTTTCAAAAGAAACATTTACTTTCCTTTTCTTTTACTCATACTGGGCAAGTCACCAGAAGAAGTTTACTGGCACCTCACCTATTAAATTCCTGAGATAATTCAGCACTGTTTAACGGCAGTGCAATCTGGAAATGAATTACTGTAAGAAGATCAGGTTTCTTTTCTCCCATCTCTTTCTGTATTTCTTGGAAAAGGAGTCCACAGATCTGACATCTAAAGAACTTCAAAATCTTTTTATTCTTTATTCTCAGCGTATCTTCAAACCATTGAAAACACACCCACCTTTCTCACTATGAAAACAAAAATGTTTCTTTTCAGACAGAAAAGTACCTCATTTTAAAATTCAGTTTTATCCTAGTAATACAACAGAATGATTTTAGCAACTGTGGGGGCACTCCTCTTTTTTCACAGTGGCAGAGCTCAGGATTAGAGTCACTGGCATTGGGCTGGGAGGAGCTGCTGGCCTCAGCCACTCGAACAACATTTACAGTGCATGGCCTCCTGCACTACATCTGCGGGGCTATGCAGACTTGCAAAATTTGGGATCACATTTGCCTTTAGACATGAAAACATCTTATGGTGGAATCTGAACATCTGCACTTTGCAAATCTTAATAAAAGCATTCATAATGAAATTGTAAAATAAACTCCATTCTGATAGAGCAGCCAGATACAAAAGTCTCTGTAACCTAACTGCATTTTCTTACTTTGACAAAGGCTCTGGTGGCTTAGCTCACTTCGCCGCTTAAGGGCTGCGTTTTAGTCCTTGTTTTTCTGCTTATTCTGGAGAAGTTGATCAAGCTATTATTTTCCCTTACAGATCTCAGATCAAGACCCTCAGAGAAATCTCGGGATAACCCCCAGGAAGAACTGAGGCCAGAACTGTGATGGCAGTCTCAAGAGCAAATATTTGCATTGTGCACTCAGAACCTCAATAGGGCTGCATCTGATCTCTGCAGAGGAATGAATGCAACAGAGCCTCTGTGCAGCAGTCAGTTCTTTATCTCAGTCTATTTCTGTGATAGAAACATGCAACATTCTTCTTTGTCCATAATTCTACTTAATATCTTTTATCTGGTTTTGTTCAGAATTTTTAATTGATAATGGAATCAAAAAGGAATATAAAGAAACAGAATAATAAACATTAAGTCTGTTAGACTGAAAAGAAGGTAACAATAGCTATACAATAAATACCAAAAATATCTACTCATTCACATTTTCCACAGAGATGTAAAACAATACAACTTCAAAAAAACCCCAACACCCTGACATATCAGAATTAACCGTAGTAATTGAAAAAAATAAAAGGTTAATCATCAAATTAGAAAATAAAACCTCTTTTATGCTGCAAAGCTTGTATTTTAACTCTGGAAAAAAATTAGAAATTCCTTTAGTTGCAGCGAAGGAGCGAGGAGTGCTGAGGAATCCAGCTGTCAGGGAGCCACTGTTTTCTTTTACTTAGGAAGTAATTTTCATTAGGCTGAACATACATATCAGTTGAAAGATCAGGTTTGAAAGGACAATTTCAAACATATCAAAGTAGAAATATGATGAATTCAAGAAGCAAAGTTATTCCTGCTTTCTTTTATGTCTTATATTTAAGAAGACTTTCAAAAGAATGTTAGAGACATATATATTATTTACACATATACTTACCTGTATACATGCATACCTATATATTTCATCTTCTGCAAAAACAGTTCAGGCCATAAATGGGCCAAGCTGATTTCTGCAAGCTAAGGAGCAACCCCAATTTATACAATTAATGCCTGTTTCATAAATGTCCCATCTTCTTAGACTACTTGAAATTTCAGAGCCAGTTAGATATTTCTAGAATGTGACTGTATCAGTTGAAAGTTGCAAATATGGATGTATTATATAGACTAGTATTTTAGTCATTTATAAACTAGAAACATAATCAGGTAGAAGCAGACATTTTTAAAAATGCTAGTCGAAGTTAGAAACTATTCTCATCATTCTATCATCTACGGCAGAAATATCTGTTTCACTGTCCTAGATTTAATGTCGACTGAAAGTTCCCAACAGTCAGGCAGATCCTCTGTTTTCCATTCATTCTCACTAAGGATGGCTCAGCCAATATTTGGACCAAAAACAAATTCCAAGGAAAGGATAATGCAATATAATTTATTAAACATTTGACTTTCAGTAAAATTCTCCAGTCATTACTCAAACTTCTTCTGAAGTTGTTAATATGAATGCCAAAATTAAAATCCAAGTGGAGTTGTTATTGCAGTTTCAATATGTTACAAGAAAATCAGTACACTCTGGACCTGGAGGAACTGTTAGTTTTTCCTTCTGCCATTTTATCCATTTCGTTATCTGTGTCAGCTTCTTTCCTGGATCGCAGCTCAAGGACCATGTAATGTGTGAAAGTATTTTCCATAGTTTTCCCAGTTCAGATTGCTGTGTTTCTCAGGCTACTTACAGTTCCTGGCCGTGGATATGGCACTCGCCCTTGGTAGGGAACCCATTGGTAGTTGGGGCCATCTCGGTGGGCATAGGGACCAAGAAATACCCTCCTCACATCAGTCATGCTGTACATGCACACTGCTGATCCCTTGAAGATATTGCTGAAAATGAAGAAAAAGAAATCAAATCAGGTTCTTTAAACTATAAGTCTGTTTAATCAAGTGGAAGAGCTATGGGAATAGCAGCTTGGTGCTTTCTAATTTATTGCATGTGCTGATTATCAAACCTCTGACATGCTCTTAGAGCAATCCTCACTCACCTCCTGTGAAAGTTCAGCAAAACTGATACGATCTTCCAGACCTTTTTCTAAGCAGATGGCTGCTATTCCACTATTTAAAACATATTGTCCCCAGAAGACTAAAGTCCAAATTTGAGTAAATTTCAGTAAGGCTGTCCCTAGAGAACTATTCAATTCTTTCCTACACTTCACATTTTTCTATTTTTTTAAGCAGTCTCTTCTGTCACTTGGGCAGCACATGTGCAAACTTCAGTGTTGTTTCTTACCTTGACATTTCTTACAGAAGACAGTAAGGACTTGTAAAACTCCCTCTTCTATGCCTGGTATCACTAGAAACATTATTTCTGTTTAGAAACTAAAATTTGTTGCCTTCACAGATAAATGTGGCAATACAACCAGTGCTGCAAACCTTCCTCAGGCCAAAGCTACGAGTATATTTTGTTCTTGGTGAAAGCACAATGAAACAAAAACATTCAAATCACAGTTATATGTGATTCAACAACAGACCTTTTGAAAAATTGTTAAACTTCGCAGATTTCAGCAATATTTTTTACTAACATCTCCGTGAGTAGCTAATTTCTCCCTCCACAGATTTTCTATTTTACACTGCCCCCAAACAAGTTTATTTATCCTTGTGTTCTTTCTCCAAATCTGTGTGGAAAGGGCTACAGATGCTGATCCCCACTATAAAAAGCCAATTCAACATCAAGAACAGCCTGAGAAACTGATAGTCTTTGTGTTTGCCAGCTTCAGAGTGATGATGTACACTGCTCATAAGAAAGAAACCTAATTCATTACTTCTCACTGCCATTGACTTCTCAGTTCAAAGGTTAAGAAAATTTCATGTTTTTTAAAACCACTTTTAACAAAGAGACCTCTTTAAACAAGCAGCCACCCAAGTTTCCATGCAAGTAAAATGATATGTTCTGTACCTGGAAGTTGTAAACACTCCATAGACTATTGGATTTTTAGGGTCTTTTGAGTTCATTAGGAACACATCCTCTGTAACAATAACAAGAGAAAGAAAAGAAAATTAGGTTGAATTCATATAGATAACACCTGAAGACATTTCTATATTTTGGCCATTTCTCCACTTACGTAGTTCATCAAAGTGTGTGTCAATGCCATTGGGTCCCGGCACAGAACAAATCAGACGTGCTTTGAGGAAAGTTGTCCATTTGTTAACAAGGCTCCTGTGCCCACCAAAGTCATTCTAATAACAAAAGTATTTTGCATTAATATTTAGCAACAGTCTTTTCTTGAAGTACTAACAGAGTACAATGAAAATATAGTACATAAGATGATATTTAGAGAAAACGAGAGAAAAATTCACCCTCTTAATACAAAAGCAATATTATGTTCCAAAGACACAAACTTCGAATGATTTTTAACATTATATTGTGTTAATCTTCATATAAGCACAAAATTTAAAAACCAAAACTCCCAGACCTCTTTATATACATTAATACATATATAACACTGGAAAAAGAGAAACGGGCAGGATATTTAGCTCCAAATGTCCCAGTGTGCCATGTCGTGGAAAAGCTGAGGGCGTTTATTATGCTGAACTGGGTAGAAATGAAGTAGAAATGCATGTTGCAATGGAACAAAGTAGATAAAAATGCCAGAACAGTGGGATCAGTTGTACAGCTGCAAAACATAGAAACAAAGGGCCCCAAGGATTTCATGCTTATGGGGTAATTGGTTTGAAAGCAGCTACCTCTGAATTCAAGGAGGTAAATTGAAATTGTGCTTATAGATTTACACGAAATCTTACTGTAAACATCACAGGTGCCAAATCTACAACATTTTAAAGTCTCATTTCATTAGAAGAAATCTTTTTTAAAGTCTGTCAGAAAACCATCTGGACATTTATCAGCATGGACAAATGATTAATTTTGCAGTCACTAAGAGTCTTTGGAATGGTTGCCCATTTCTACAGCAAACCTTAAACAACTATTTTGTTATATCTTCCTTTGCCTCTGTTTTAAAGGTTTTCACTAATGTGGGAGTGGAAAGGCATTAACATTTAAAAAGCAAATTCTTTAAATGTTTTTGGCCTACCTGAAAGTATCACATTTCCTGTAAAAGACTGTCTTTTGCAGAAACCAAACCTCAGAGATGCCAATGACTTTTTAAATCAAACATTGTAGTTTGGGAAGTTTCCTCCCAAAAAATAATTGAATAGTATTCCTTTCTGTGTTTTATCCCCAAACTATTTTTCTCTTGGGATGACCCCTGCTTTAGTGCAATGCCAATGTTAATACAGAAGAGTTCACAAGCAAGAAAATAGTTTCTAAAATTGCTTGCAAGTGCATTCAGTATCACAGCAAGAATCATCTTACCTTGCAGATCTGCCCTATTCTGGCATGAGTGGCTTTTCCAGTGTGCTCTCCATCAATTGCATTTTCACGGAAGAAGAAATAGATTTTGTCATCTTCTGGATTGTCACTCTCTGGTATCAGGTGAGCACTGACAAACCTGGGATCTGAGAAGACAATGCCATTATGAATGTCACTACTCCACGAACTGTATCACTTGTCTCCTGTACATAAATGAACTGTCATTTTTCTTCCCAAGACCAAATCATTGCATCCCATGGCAAATATTTCTATATTAGGTACATCGTCACCTGTTAACATGTGACAGGTATTTATATTCCTCTAGTCTTAAATACAGGGAAGTGTTTGCTACAAGTATTTAATGAACAAAACTTTATTACTGGAGCAATCAAATGTTTATGAAATCTCTTTACAAATGTTTGTATAACAATGGTTTCATAATTTCATGTGTTTATTACTGACGTTTTGTTCTCTGGATGACAAGACTTGGTTAATTATCTTTCTGTATATGTCATGCTTAAAATGAAAGAATTATGGAGACAAATGTAAAGTTCTCATTTTAGCAATTAAAAAAAATATTTTACACCTAGAAAATTGCTAATGCATTACTGTCAAAAAAAGTTAAGTTGGAAAATATATTTTGATTGATACTTTCTATTTCCACATGATACCCCTAATCCCCAAATTTTTCTCTTCTTTTTAGAAGAGTAATGCAGTTTAGAATTTCTACTCAAGTTGTTGATATACTTTGTCTAATCATTTTTGCAAAGTTTTTTTTTTAATATACATAGACTTTATTTCTTAGCAATTAGAGTGACAACTTTAATTTGGTGGGAAAAAAGATACATCAACAAATGAAAATTCATATAATGTGGACATAATGATCGGTTATATAAAAAGTGCTCTAAATAAGTTTTGGGAGAGAGAATTTTATAGAATTCAGATCAATAAATTCATACCAGTGGTGCATCTGGCTCATCGCTGTATTTTACAGAGATACTTCAGCTGGTATCTCTCACTATATTTGGAAAAAGAAGGCATATCCAACAGATTTACCAATCTGTTTTATAACCATTCTACATCCTGCTGGGATAATTAACTGTGAACTATATTTAACTACTCACAGTCCTGTTCCTATGTGAAATTATAAGCTATTTGAGAGTCTGTATTAACATCTTTTCATTGTATGTTTATTGTTTTACAGTCATGGAAATAATGAACTTTGCTATGTTTTGCCAGTTTGCACTAGCTGGCCTGTACAACCCGTTGCCTTATTAAGGATGGCAGTGTTTTAAGCAACATATTTTGATATATTTATATAGATGCACATAGAAGTTTAGATGTTTCTATTATATGATTAGATACTGCATAACTCTGTGTGTGTATATTATCATATACTCAGTGTGTATATATGTATATATTCTCATGTACTTGTGTGTGTGTGTGTGTATATATATATATGAGAACAGAAGGATGACCCTATTGGCTTAGACTGAAGTTTAGTTAAATCAATACGCAAACTCCAATATTGTCCAGAAGTAATTATTCAAATCAAGAAAGACTACAGTGAGCACAAATAACACTCTCCAAAAATAAAGTTCCTTCTTTCAATTATTTTCAATGTAGCTGATTTCCCTGAGCTTTGTTGCTTTCTGTGTGCCTAATAATTCTCAATAGTGTTTCCATCCAGTTATCCATCTAGTTTCTTCTCGAACCTATGGAAATTTCCAGCATTCAGCATGTCCTTTTGGAATTGTTTCTTCACCTACACAATGTAAAGAATTAAAATTTACTTCTGATTTTGTGTTTTGAGCATTTATCTTAATAGCTTCATTTGGTTTCTCTCAGTTCCAGTATTGGAAAAATGCACAGTGTTCAAGATGTGAATGAACTGTGCTCTTTAACAAGGGCTGTAGAAATTGTCTTTGTTGAATTCTCTGTTGGTTTGGGGTTTTTTTCTATTAATTCCTAACATTTAATATTGATTTGACAGCTCCTAAGCCATAATCCGAAATTGCCATGAAGTTGTGTGTCATAACCCCAGAACCTCACTCTTCATTGGTGGTGCTCTGTCCACAGCCCATTCTTTTTGACGTGAAGATACGCATGTTTTCCTCATGGTTTTCCCCATGGTTTATCACTACATCACTCATCAAGAATAATGTAATTTGTCATTTGATTGCTTAGCTACCCAGTTGCATAAGATCCTTTTGTGATCCTCCACAGTCTTTCTTTGTCTCACTATGCTGAATAACTTAGTATCACGTGAAAAAAACCCAGCTTCTCATCCTGCTGCTCAACCTCTTTTTCAGGTTTTTTCTGAACATGTTGAACAACACAGGTCCCAGAACAGATCTCTGTGAAACTGTGTCTACTACCTACTGTCTGTTAAAATAAACATTTATAGACATCTGAGAACATGAAAAATCTGAGACCTTAAGCTCTCCACCCCAAACCCCAGTAACGTAAGCTATTAAATTTGCTTCCTTTCTTCTTAGCATGCATTTAATAGCCTTCAAGTTACACTGACATGAAAACCAAGATAAATACCATCTAGACTATTTTTTAATATGATATACTAGTGTTTTGCATGCAACTTGAATCTGAAGAAACAAGGGCTACAGCCTGAAAATTTCTGCACTTCAGCCTAGGGAAGGATCCATCAGAGAAAGAGGATACGCATTAGAAGACATTGGTTTTTGGCTACTGGATCTGGAGAGCCTCTTTTCTAAATATGTTTTAACATCCTTAAGGTCTTAATGAAAAAGGGTAAAAAAATCATATTCAACTAAAACCTAAACACATTCCCAAATGGTTGAATGATTTGTTTCTGACTCAATGGGTTTTGTAAATCACAAGATATCAAGTTCTAAAATAAATCACTACATTATCAGGCATCAAAAATGTAACTTTACATTGGCCTATGAAGATCCTGTAGGGAGTTCCATTTGAGTAGAAAATATTGCTGATATAGCACTGGTTATATAAACTTGCCCTCGGTTAGCATATTATTATTCTTTTCTTTCCCTCTCATAATTTTACAGGTGAACCTAGAAACAGCAAGACAGTTTAGTATTAAAACAGGACTGACACAAGAATGATAGAAAAATAGTTGAATAAATTGAAAATATGTATTTCAAATGATTCTGTCAGAGTGATAGCAGAGAAGAGGTTTGTGAGGAAGGCAGATAAAATTAATGCCATAGCCAGAGTGCATGTGAATATGCTTTGTATCCACTTTTTACCACTGCTCGTCTGAGATAGATTCAGATTTTCACTTAGTGGTTAATAATTGTAACCAAATCCCTTAAAATGAAGTAGTCACACAGCCTTATATTAGAAACAGATCCATTGTACATCATGGAACAGTTTTTCTTGAACAACACCGATGTTTCTTACTGAGCACACCTTGGATTGCCTTTCCATCTAGTTAAATCGATATGCTTGAGTCAATAAAAGAGTGGTTCTTCATGTCACAGGACTCTTGCTCTTGTTACCTGGTGGTGTTTGGCCTTTTCCTCTCTTCCATCTAACAGATCTATGTCTGTGCAGTGAAGCACATACGGGCTACATGTGTTCTGTTGCATATAGAAATAGATTAATTTCTGTTTCAGAATGGATGTAACGATCACAGAAACAACTTCATGATACCATGTGTGGAGAGAGAGAGAGAAATGTGGTTGATAATTTCATGGGCTATAAAGCTAAGAAGTGCGAACCAGTGATCTGCAGGGTGTTCTTTATTGTTTCACTACTGAGGGCCTGTTTGACTTGCCTGAGGCTTGATGCACACTTGCATTTAACCCCAGGGCTTCAGACCACGCTCACTGCTGGCTGTTGAGGGTCCTGACGAATCAGTCAGCCAGATGGCCGCCAGTCACGCAACACAGCCCTCTCCACGGACTGCGTAGCACTTTTTTATTGCTCTTCTTTGAGGACTGGAAGGGAGATATCCACAGATGAGGGAATTAGGGACTTCTCCTTGACTCTCCTAATTGCTCACCCATGCAGGAGAAGAAAGAATGTCATCCATGAATGTGCATGTTCAAGTATCGAGACTGCCCTGCCTCACCCTGCAAAATTAAACAGGTTTGGTATCAAGGGTCCCCATGGGAAGTTTAGAATAATTCAGTCAAGGTTGACCTATTTCATACATTCAACACAGCCACAAAAGAAATGTTGGAATGAACTGCAAGCAAATTTTACTGAATGGGAAGTGGGACTTTGATCCAAACCCACCAGTAACAATTGTAAAAGTCAGTGCACTGCGTCTATTGGGGGTAGATGGAATGACTTCAAATCTCTGAGTATGAATTATTGAGTATTCTGCAACCCTAAAATTGCTTCCAATCCACCAAGACCTCAGAAATGCTGTTACAACAGTTCAACACTTTCTTGTTTGAAAGGAGTCTCCCATTGGCTAAAAATCCAGAAAGCTTGTTTTGGGAAAATGGATTTAAGAAATAATTTGACAGCAAATATTTTGTAGTGATTCATTGCTTTTAAAAAACACAAGCAGACAATGTGGAAGACTGCTTTAAAAAACAGCATACATCAAACAAACATTTCTGAAACGTGTTTAAGCACGATCAAAGGAGAAACAAAGCCACAGCATAAACACGATCAAAATAAAATTACAGCTAAAAACACTTCTCTGATCTTGCAGCCAAAGAGAACAAGCTAAAAATAAAAACCTAGATTTTTATTTAAAACAATCAGCCTTTAAGAAGCAAATTATTAAAAGCCCACACCTTTTTCAGTCTCCCTTCTCCAGTTGTCTTGGCTGTGGTGCTATTTCTCAGATCCCACATGACACCTTTGTACACCACTTTGTGTGCCCTCCTGCAATTACCAGCTCTGCAGACGTTTCACTGGCAGCAGCCCATTAAACTGTCCTTCCTGAGAAATCTGGCTCTTTATGAAAACGACACCTTGGTCCAGCTGCCTGCATGATTTATATGCCATTGTTTGCTTATTTAAGTGATGGAAACATGTTTTGCTTGTCTCAGCATTTCAGGTTGAGAAAAAGCGAAGGTAAATCGATCTGCATTGGTTCTTTAACAAATGTTACTCTTTAGCAGCAACAACTGCGCAAATACACACACGCGCACAAGACCAAGCAACAATAAAAGTCAGAAATTGGCTTTCTAACTGAATTGTATTAGCATTTTAATGAAGATCTATAAACTTGAAGGCACAGAAATTACCTTTAGCTGTCAGGATTGAGTAAACTGGAGGAACAGAAGCTGGGTCATCTCTTCATCACTTGATGGGAGCCAAAGGGCAGTTCTCTTAGGAAATGTTTTGTAAAGAGTTTGAACTGGATGCCCCTATTATTGTATATTTACAGTCAAAATGACTAATTTATCAGTTCACAGCAAAAAAATTCTAGGAAACTAGGGAAATTTTACGCTCAGTAAAACTGCAATTGCTATAATTTAATGAAAAGTACTGGAGGGTGTGTGGGACCCTGAGGAGAGGAAGACTAGAGAAGCTGAAATTAAAAATTTAACAACAAAAATAGACAGCTACTCAAGACTGCATAACCATGTACAGCGCCCATCCGCTGAGACCCAGCACAGAGAGCCAAACACTGTCCTCAGAAAATCTGGGCTTGCTCTCACAGTGAGCCCTGCTACCCACGGAGAGGCATCTTGCAGCTCCAGTCACAAATGAGCACAGCAGAGCCTCTGCCTAGGCAAGGTCACCAGAGGACAAAGCCGTTAATAAGTGGTGATGAGAGAGAGAAGATGGTTTGTGGTTTTACACACTCAAACGTAGTTTACTAAACACCAAAGCTTTTAGTGGTGTTCTTTCAAAAGCACCTTCATTTAAATTCCTCAACTTTCACATTCTTCTTGCTGCTGTGGATTCAGGCAAATGCAGCAGAGCTCTCATGGATTCAGTGCTTCCAGTGAAGCTCCTCAATAACACGGATGGCATCAGACCACATCCTCAAAGTGGGAATGCTCTTTGCACAAGGGATAACTTGTGGCTATTAAGAAGCTAATGTGAGGGTTTTGTGGTAACTTATTGTCAGATGCTAACATAGAAAGGACAGACCACAGAGTAGAGATGTCATTTAAAGATGCTGCTTACAGTCAGGAGGATGTGCGGCATGCAGGCCATGCATGATCAAGCTGTCAGCAGCTATCACAAGGCAAGAAGCCTTATGGTCCGTCATTGATTTTGCAATGGAAATTCTCATCACAAAGAGTTTTAAAGACTCATATTTACCAAGTGGTTTGAGTCAAGATGATCTTAAAGTACTGTGTTAGTTATGTCAGCTAGTTTATCCTTCTCAGAAGTGATATCCTGATTTTTATTATTTTTTCAAAGATTACTAAAGGCAATTTTTATTACACAGATTACAAAACAGGCTAATAAGTGTAAGGTTTAACTAAGGCTTCTTTTAATTTCAATACCCTACTTTTAAAAAAATTTCATTTTATTTTATTTTATTCAAAATTCTTTTCATAATTAAAAAAAAACCAAACAAACCCTTCCTCTGCAGAATCCAACTGCTATGCTTCAGTGGTGACTTGTGTGACATAAAGAGATTACAGGTTTTCAAGGATGAAAGGTATTAAAAGTAGCAGCAACATATCACCCTTCTGTCATTTCAATATATGGGTGCAGCAGCAGTCTAACACGCGAAGAGATGTGCATTAAAAAAGACACACCATGTTTTTACACATGCAAATTCTTCTCCATCTCAATGGTACTCTCACACAAACAGCAACAGGAGTCTAGTCCTTGTGGCTTTTTCACTGGTTTGACCCCGAGTGTTAACTATGGATCGTTCTCATTGTGAGAGACATTAAAACTGAATTAAAATTATGGGGATTTTTAAGGAATTCATGAATGGTATTTGGGGCAAAAGCAAAGAAGGGGAAGTGTGTTGCAACATCCTAAAACCTACAGGCTCCATGCTGGCTGGACAGCTAGCAGAAATGAAAACTTGGCGAGGCCAAGGGGACTGAGCCATGGGTGCCCTCCAGGAGGGTGGCAGTGGTGCAGGGCCAAGTGACAGTGAGAGGAGCACAACCTCATTTTGGGGTGCTCAGCACCTCTAGAGTGGTGTACAAGAGTCCCTGAGTGCCAGCCAAGACAATGCCACCACCCCGAGATCTCTCTCCTCCTTTGCCTTGGCGGCACAATTCAGCATAAACATATCTTGGGAGTAACATTCTAGCTCCCACAGGAAAGAGAAGGGAGAAAATGTTGGTCTCTGATGCAATTATCAGTTTCTGAAGCCTTTGTTCTAAAGAGACAACAATAGTTTTGATTCCCTGTTAAAGACTAATTATGTGGTGAAGAAAAGTGAATATAAAGTTCAGTAAAATTATAGCTTAGTGCTCAACATAAATTAGATTTCTCACAAAACAATGCTCATGATCTATCCACCCTATTTAATTTAAAAGAGGTGATTATTATCTCCTTACAGAACAACAAGCAAAATTAACACCTCCGTTCCATTACTGAGTGTGTTTTAAGGTTGTTGTATATCTATCAACACAATTAATTTTAAATGTATTTACTTGTCCCTCAGAGAGAGTAGTTGGGCAACTGAGAAAACTGAGTGTCCATCGCAGAACAGAAAGTGAGGCTGGCAGTGCATTGTCTCCATTTAGGAATACTTTAATCTCAATTTTCTGTATTTCTTAAAGCTAATGAGAGTTCCAGCTAAGAGCCTGTTTCTTCCTCTCTCAGTCATTTATCTGAAGTTTTTGACATTGATGTTTGGAAATAAAAACACTAGAAAGCCTGTGCCTTAACTGTAACCTACATCTTTAGAGCTCTGGATGAGTGACAAGAACTAAATACCACAGTCTTTATGCTAAGAACTGATGTATTAGGGGAGGAAGTGGAGCGTGGAGGCTCTGAAGACAAAAGATGTTTCTGATTTGGGGTGTTACAGACTTTTGGCATATAGAGCCACGCTACAGGCCTGCCTTTTGTAAGCTCTAAAGATTTGCAGGTGGAGCACAAGTCCCTGGGGATGCCCAAGCAGTTTATGGCAGTTGATGTAAAAGTCAGAAACCAAACCTGCTCCTCTCCACTAACGTGATTTTCTCAGGCCTTTCAGAATGCTGAGAGATGCGTCTTTCTCTTTGCTACCTGGAAATTAAGGGTACAAGAAGGTGTCCTGACGGCAGAGGGAACATGCTGAAGCAACACCATCAGCCAAACTCCTGACACAGATCTTTGCAGGCGGCAAATACCTGGCTGAGTGTGAGGAATAGCTGGGGATTAACATGGCAAACATATTCCAGTGTGGGGAAAGTGGGACAGCCCTCAGCAGCATGACTGGAAAAAGCATGAAAAACCCCAAACTGAACAGCACTGGCTTGACAAGCATATCTTCAGCCTCTTGAATGCTGAATTCCTAACATTTCTCTTGTCAGCTCCATGTAGTGCATAACCCTGTCTCTAGTACCATTTGTCTACAGAAATATTACTTCTTTCTGCCTAAAAAGTGAACAAATATGTCCTTTGTGTCAAAAACCATCTTTTTTGAAAACAGGAAGACGAACTCCCAATTTTGTACTGTCAGGTTCAATTTGAAATGTGTGGAAGGAATTGTGTCACTATTAAAAAAAAAAAAAAATCTCCTCGCTGATGTCACATCAAAAACTGGACAGGACTTTACCATAGCAGAGTCTCAACTCTCAGTGAGGGATATTCATTCATTTGGAAATGATCGTCTGCCCATGCCAGTTCCCAAGGAGTCATCCAGTGGAGAAATTTCCTAACCTTTCCAATCTCTTGTACTTTAATTTCTTTGTTAAATCCTTCAGATTTGGCTAAAGAACTGAGGTAATTTTGTCAAACTATGAGAAACGTTTTGTTGGTATAATGAACTTCTACAGCTAGTGTAGACCAACTTGACATAAAAATCCATTAAAATAGGATTAATGAGGGATGGCAGCAAAGACTGAGGAAAAGGCTGGGTGAATGACTGGTTTTAGCTCATGTGTCAGGGTAGCACAGCAACACAAAATGCAGTAAGGCATCTGCAAGAGGAAGCAAAACCCCTCAGCACAACCTGAGGTATTCAGTGCGATAGCATCAGTTGTGACAACCTCTTTCAGTAGTCATGTGAGCACAATATGTGTTTCCAACTTAATCTAGCTTCAGTCAACATAACGTATTAACAGGGTTTTACTCAACTGAAATAATGTACTCGTTTGCTGTTGATGTGAAACTTAGTTCTGTTCATTAAAAAAGAAAAAAAAATATTTGATAGCACAGGGGAGATGAAAACTGTGCAGTTGCTTCAGATAGAAAAGTTTTGCAATATTACCTGCACCATCAGAAAGTTGTTCTTCTCAAACATTGTTTCATTCATTTATACTTTAACTCTGTACAAGCAAACCCTTCTTTTTTGTTTTATTTATTCATTAACAGCACTTCAGGAATATTTGATATAATTTCCATGACTTTTAAGAATGAAAATTTCATTGTATCAGACTCAAAATTTTTGTGTTTTTAAAAAGCAGTGAGGGAGGACTTTGAAGCACTCTAGCTTGTGATACATAAACCCCAGGGAGAGGAATTGGCAGAAAGTTTAACAGAAGTATTTAAAAAGTAATAAAAGTAAGAAATGCAGTAAAAAATATAAGCCCTGTAGTGAACGGGAAACTGGAATTTTTTTTAAAGAATGCTTTCCACCAACAGGTCTGGCAAAAAAATATTAAAGTTGACAGTATGTCAAATATGGAACAGAACTGAGTATTGATAATGACACCCCATTTACACAATCTTGTGAAAAACGCTGATGACTCACTAGTCCATGTAAAATACCATAGAAAGATTTTGTACCTTCCTCTCTCATAGAGCTTTTTTCTGCCCTTACTGGAAGTTGCTTTACAGACACAGGAGAACAGGACACAGAGACTGAAGGAGTGGTTAACTAAAGCTGTGCCCCATGACTACCGAATTTTACAGTGTGACAAATGTTATTATAAAGCTCAGGAAATGTGAATAATCTCACTGACATCAGTGGAACACTTCTTACTTACAAGGATATTGAATTTTGCTCTAATGGCAGTAAAAGAATCAATAAACACGAATCCTCAGATATGTGGCAATATTCACAGATAATGTATTATCACTGAATGCTTGCAACTATTTCATAGGAGCTGTACAATGAATGGGAAAAATATGTAATCCAGTCCTGAAATGACTTTTCTTCTGCTTTTTCTGAATGATCAGCTGTAAAGAAGCTGTCACTGGAAGGTTATCTTGTTTCTGCTTGGACCAGATTCTCTAACAAAATCTTCCTACAAATCTTGCTGTACTTACCTGTAATCTTTAAAGCCTACCAAGAGGGAATTAAATTTATATATATATATATATATGAAGATATGTTAAAAATACACTTTTTCCATAATTCAGGAACCTTAAAAAAGCACAGGCCAGCTTATCACTTCAAAAGGTAAATCAGAAAGGGAACTATTTTGTCTTCATTTACTCAGTGTGTTTGTGGCAGCTCTAAGTGCTCTGGAACATCAGATTCTGCTGGATGTTGTACAATAAATGGTAGTCTCAAAGATTTACAGTTTAATCCTGCCTTTGAAAGAGATAATTTTCCCTGGTAACACCACAAGGCAGCTCACCTGACTGACAGAAACATTCAGCCTATAGACACCAGTGATCTCAAAACAGAGGGAAAAAGAGCTAAAAAAGGCTTACCAGCTTCAGCTTTGGTGGGCCATCCTCAACAGTCTTTTGAACAATACTGAGACATTTGAGACTCATACTGAGATTCTTAAAAGAAATTTTACAACATTTCAGTAATACTGTATGCTGTCTGTACACCAACACATCATCTGAGTCATTCACTGCTTCTGACTATCAACTGTTAGCTGGTGATCACCTGTATGCTTTGACTTCTTAGATGTTACTATAAACTTTACCATATCTTTTCTTTTTTTTTTTTTTTTTTTTTTTACTATATGGTATGTAAAAGCACTTAGCCACATGTTTAAAAAGTCAGATTTAACAGCCACCTTTCAACAAGGGTGCATTGATACAAGCCCACAGAATCCAATGGAATAGGAAGGGATGGGATATTTTTGACACCACTTTGATAACTAAAAGCTACACACTGAAGCCTGAAATAAGTAGCATAGGGCATTCTAAATATCAAGGGGAAAAAAGAAGCACCACTTTGGCAGTACAGCAAAATGGGATATTCAGGATGTATTGCACTGTCAAAACTTAAAGGCAACAAACAAGAAACCACTTGTCAAGCATTTTGTGTGTGTCTATGATCTGTTCATCATATCTGATAACTGCAATTCTGTGAAGTCTTCTTTGTTTTTTTTCTGTTATTTAGTCCAACATGCTGCATTTACAAGTGAAAGATAAGTATCCATTTGCCTCTCCCATTTGTCCTTTTCCCTTCCTGTTCCCCCTTCCTTACACCGCAGTCACGAATGAGGTTCTATGGCCTAAATGATGCTGTTGGTGACGTCGGTTTCACCCTTTTGTTTTGCAGTGTTGCCTGATGGAGCCTGGGGAGAAACATGGTGAAGTGGATCGAGTGGGATTGGAACAGTTTTTATCCTGGAAATGTGGATTTGCAAGAACTAAATGGAGAAAAACAACTAAATGTTTTTGCATCAATTAAACCCCTGCAAATAATGAAATGCAATTTGATGGGAAATTACATGTCATATTAAATACAGAATTTTCTAATTAGCTGTTTCCTCTTCTCCTCTTCAAAGGCTACAGAAATATTAAGATGCCCACAGTTATAGCTTAAAAGGTCTTCAAGATGTAACATTTGATATACCACAGTATTTCAGAAATAAAGAAACTTCTGTAAGGAATTAACAAATCTGAATTTAACCGTAACAGATGCTCTATCTACATTTCTTGATCTTTCACACTCTTTCTGTCTACCTCATCACAAAGCACTGTGTTAGGCTCAGTCCTGCCCTAGTAAAGTCCACAGCCCCAACTCTGCTAAATACAGGAGCTGAAACAATATCCTTGATAAGAGTTTAATATTAGCTTTGCCATTCTTTGCTAGTGTAACTTTTGAATTGTGCTCTTGAACTACCTGAACGTGCTATCAATGTTTTAAACACATTGACATTTCCACTTTGTTGAAAAAATAGGCTTTTAATACTACACAGTATTTAGCAATCTAGTACCAGCCATCAGTTTGATATCAGCCGTGACATTATTTAATTTTCAGAATCACAGAGGTTAAAGCTCACTGAACTATAAACAGTTGGAAACATGGAGTGTAATCCCAAGGCACAGCTCTGCACAAGCTGTAATTTAAATCATATTGCATGCTAAGCTGAAAAGGCAGTGCAGGTCCCAGAGGGCATGAATAAATCTGCAGTCACTGATTTGCCACACACATTTGTGTTGGGATTCTGTAACTGTGCAAATGTGATGTCTTCCTTTAGAGCACAGGACCTGTCATCTACTGAGATTTGTAATTAAATAACCCAAAGAACAAAAGCAATTACTCAGCCTTGCAAATATTCAGGCTGAAATGTGCGCGATTTCATGAACAAAGAGAAGGGGAAGTTCCGGAGAGAGAGAGAAAGGGAGGCTTTGAGAGTGCGATAATTCATCTGTGTCTAGTGCTAGTGGAGGCTTTAATGTATAGAACAGGTATTCACATACCTGGCTTACTTTGAACTAATAATTCCGTCATCACAGACTCCACTGCGAAGTGGATGTTTCTCCAGCTAAGGAGCCAATTATGCTTCCAGCTGGCTCCATGCCACCTCAGGTGCCGGCTTTGAGCAATCAGTTGTGTTAATTGCAAGCAACACTAAATGCCTTTTGGGACAAGCAATTCACGGTTCAGGAATGTTAGTGCGAAGGGGGTAGGTTCAGCCCCATTAGTGAGAACAAATCACAGAGCTTGCATAGGTCGCAGGCTAAGAGTCGGAATTTTATGGAATGGGGGAAAGAGGTGGGAACAGACTAAGGGGCTGTATCCTCACATCATTAACTCTGTTGGGCATCTCAGTTACTTGATGGGGCGGGGGCTATGTGGTGGTGGAACCCTAGGTATTTTCATCTCAGCAACTCCGCCCTCCCATTCCCCGGGTCTGATCCAGGCCAACAGGGCTAAGACATTGATCCAAGAGAAGATAACTCAACTGCCCATGAACATGGTCTCCTTCACAACAGCTGGCACTTTCTTTCTTTCTATTTGTCATAGTGGGAAAACAATAATTTTTAAAATGCATAAGGATTGTTTGATATAAAGGAACGATTACAAGGGGGATAATAACAGTGAATGCCAAAAATGGATGATGAAGGGCAAATATATATATTAAAAAACAGCCATTGAAGGAATGAAGAGTAATAATGAAAGGAGATGAACACAGCAATGAGCAGAAATAAGATCTTGGCTGCATAGGGGTCATTGTCCCGTATTATCAGCTACAGATCTGGTCTGTTGTATTTTTTAGTATCTATCTTTTGTCTCACTACCTGAATAACAAGCTTTAGCCAGTCGTTTATTCACAAGTAGGGATTTCTAATTTGTTTGTCCATGAGCCCCCACACCAGCACTATTTAAAAGGAGAGCCCGCCCAAATGCGGGAGATGATAAATGGGAAGCTTGGCTTGAATCATTAGAGATAAAGGGAGTCAGTGTGTGGTGGGGAGTGGGAGGAACTGGTACCAACCTCGGTCTGCAGGTGCTTAGAAACAGCGTGGAGGCTCAGGAAGTGTCTCTAATACCCTTTAGAGGCTCTCTGGTGTCCCACATGGATGTACAAAGAAAACTCCTTAAAACAAAGCCATCTTATTTCTCCCTTTAACACAGACTAAAGCCATTGCCAAACACTTTTGCGTCTGAAGCTGTGAATTTCATTAAATTCAATGCAACTTGCTCAGCACTCTCTATTTTTGTGTGGCTGAAACCTTTAATTCTCTCCCCACCGCCCTGTGGCCAGCGTGCTCCAGTCACATCACACTTAACCTTTGCCTTGGCTTCTCAAAAAAGAATTTGTTTCACTCTATTCATGGCTTCAACAGTTTGGCAAACTGCACTCGAGCGCCGCGCTGGGCCTTTATATTGAACACACTAATCTGATTGTTTTTCCACTCTACAAACTTTGGGTCAACAATCAAGCTGCTGCCAAAAACTAATTAATTTGCAAACAGGCCCCATTTTCACAGGGGGAGAGCTTTTGAAACCTATGTCAGCAGAGCTGGTCACACCATGGTGACATGCATTGTCATGGCATCCACTTTTCTGGGTAATTCTCCTCACTAATTTTTCACCACACACATGAACTCAAATTACCCAGTCAACAGTAAATCTCTATTGAATGCCCACCAAACTCTGAACGTGGTGGCCTGAGAAGAGGAAATTGGTATTGACAGGGTCAACACTCATTAAATTGATGGCTAGAGCAGGAGGAAAAAGAGCCCAAAACAACACAAGAACGCAAAAAGAAAATTCGGATGTATGTCATATCCCAATAAAGGGGGCTGTAACAGACCCACTCCTCCTTTGTTTAAATCAATTAGTATTCTGCTGTGTGACTCCTACAAGCAGATTTCTGCTTAACTTTTCTGAAAAACTGGTTAGTGACTTTTGTGAAAAAGAAAGGAGGCACAATTTGGTAGTTAAAAGTCACAGTTTTTCAAGCATCCGAGCTGTGACGAGCTCTCAGAGATCATGGGAAACCTACTTGAATTTGCAAGGCCTATAACACAGAGGCTTTGTCTTTGGGATCCTGCCACCTAATCTGAACTTTCCTTCTGCTTTTGAAGATTTGGATTTTTGCAAAAATGACAATTACCAAGAAACCGCTGCTGTGTAATTTAAAGTGGGTTCTATACCAAAGGCAAAGCAAAGTCCAAACTTAGAATCTAAATGCTACACCTGTCCTGGACAAATGACGCTTTTCTTCTTATTGAGATTCATCTACAGGGAAAAGTGAGAGTCTTCCTACGAACTGATGCATTGGGGTAATAGATAGATAGATAGATAGATAGATAGATAGGTATGATCTTTTAAATCATACATTAATTGAAAGTAGTACACAAAACTTTTTTGTAGAGATTATTGCCACAAGTACCACTGCTTGAATAATATACTGAGTTTGTTACCTTAAGTGTACAGACCGTCACTTCCCATACACTCCTAATTGTGAGTTATCAATTGAAATAAATCTATAGAAAAAAATAATTCAGTTTAGGTTTAAAAAAAAACCACACCACAACAACAACAACAACNATCTATAGAAAAAAATAATTCAGTTTAGGTTTAAAAAAAAACCACACCACAACAACAACAACAACAACAACAATAAAGAAAAAAACTCACTTTTTAGAGGAGATAGAATATCACTGGAACTATTGATAATCACAAAACTGCAGGTGCTTTTTTATCAGTGTGAGAAGGGCACAGAGCTGTACTCCCCCTACTGAATGTACCCCTGCAGTGTACTCATTCAGGTGGGTTTTTACACAGCTCCCGTTGCTGAAAGAGGCAGATGAGACTCAGATTTGTTTTTCTAAAGGATGATTGTAGAAACCAACTCACCTGGGTCATCAAATCTGAATCTGAACACCTAAATGAGATCACCATCTTTGCCCTGTACAGAGAGGTACATTGATTTATCCACATCCAGCATCTACCCAGAGCTTGTTCTGGCCCTGTCATCCAACTGCCTTCCAGAGAAGGCAGAGCACAGGCCATGGGAATGGCTACACTCTCAAATCTCACCCCAGCATAAGATTCATCAGGATTTACTGGGTTGTTAATCTGATATATGTCGATATGATGGCGTTTCAATTCACCATTGAACTAATAACCTTACAATTTAGCAATTTTAAGGCACATCACCAACAGACCATTTCAGTGCACAAGACTAAGTGCAGATCTCAAACTGGCCATCACTGCCAAGTCTCTGCTTAGAATGACTCTGCTGCAGTGATCTGGTTGGGACTGGGGTCATATCCCACACTGCTTGTTTTGAGAGCTATAAACTTCTTTCCTAAAATTGTAATATTGTACAATTGTCTCTGCAGCAGACGAACTTCTCTGGTCTCCAGTGGAAACACTTAAGAAAGAACTCTGAGTTCTCCCATTATTTTTGATCCTATATGCTCTATAAAGAGAGTCACGGAATGAATTGCAGAAAAGCATGGCTTCTAATCTACACTCCAGCTATTAAATTTTTTTTGGTGTGGATAGTAAGGCTGACCAAATTAAAACCCATAAATGAACCCATGGTTAA
Source organism: Origma solitaria (assembly GCA_013397895.1). Classification (NCBI taxonomy): domain Eukaryota; kingdom Metazoa; phylum Chordata; class Aves; order Passeriformes; family Acanthizidae; genus Origma; species Origma solitaria. The sequence goes on along the minus strand of VZRL01004363.1, from coordinate 543,198 downwards.
CCATACACATATCCGAAGTCAGATTCCTGAACTAACTTGTATCCTAACTTCCTGAAGCACACTGTGGCTATAACTCAGATCAGTTATGTTTACTGATGTAAGCCTTCCTGCTCCAGGTCATATTATCCACCGTGTCAGGAAGCCTTCAAAACATGCAGTCAGACCAGGAGAATGCTCTCTGCTGCTACACCTTTCCTACTCACTTTTTCCACTCCAACCTCAAAACTTGTCCATTGACTACTTTTACCATCTTTTCAACCTAAACCGAAAAAAATCTCATCCACAGAACTGATATTTAATGAAGAAAATTACTAGGGGGTATGGGAGGGCAAGAAAATGAGAAGATCTATTTCCTAGAATGATTTCAAATAATTTCATTTAAGCCAGTTGATGGGAAGACTATATTATTTCTAGTTGTCTCTAGCCATCATCATGATCTTTCTCACATCCAGAGAAACTGTTAGGTGCATTCTCTAATTGCTACTTGGTCTTTGATTTCTGAACCAAATGCTTCTCTTGTTTTGTATAAAGACACACGGAACAGTTAGCAGACAGGTTCAACTGAATCAACTGGTTCAAATACATGAGTATCTTCCGGTCAAGTATTCAGTGGGGCCTTTGACTTCCTGACCTGTAAGCATTTCTCATAAATGTCAAGTAATAACAATAAGAAAGAGGCATTCATTTTGTGATTTCAGAAATTCTATGTTTCTTCCNCAAAAAAAAAAAAAAAAAAAAAAAAGGAACGTGCTGTAACAAAAAATATCGAGAAAAAGCTTGTTAGATTGCAATGAGAAAAACAACTTAAAATTCATCTCAATCTCTCAAATATGGATCTACAGACTTAAGGGAGAAAAAAAACCTTGTAAATTGAGTTTGTGTGCCATTCTGTTCACAGTATTATGCCACCGTCACCATAGTTTCAGAGCACTTCCTAGCACTGTGTTAGGTGACATTAGCATTTGTCACACATGGAATTTATCACTGTGAAATTATTTATTACTATTCTTAGCAATGAAGATAATGGGAATGGGGGTGGGAGGATGTATTGAGTGAGAAATGAGACTTGCATATATGGACATGTTTTGTTCCTGCAAGGGTTGGAGTTGTTCGTGCCTCTGTAAGCAGTGGTGGGAAAGTGTGGAGCTCAGTCCACACCACAGCCTGCATGATAGGACATATCAGCTTCCTAATGCAGTGCAAATATAGAAATGCATATTTTAAATGCAAGAGATCCTTTCGCAGGAAAAAAGCCACCAAAAGAACAACAAGAAAAATGACATACACAAAAAATCCCCTCACTGTTTTCACTCGTAAGGTTGTTTAAATACGTCCTTGTAAATTCATGGGAATGCAGATTTGGAAGAGACTTCTTAGTCTTCTCACTGTAGTCTCTTGCAATGTCAGGCAAGTGTGCTATATAACAACATGCAAAATGTTGCCTGGGTTCCTCTTAAAACCAGCTAGGCTGCCTCTCAGAATACTTCCACTGGGCAGCTTTTTCTAATTTCATTCCCATCATAGTTTAAGATTTCTAATTTGAAGACTAAACAAATTCATATGCAGTTCACACTTCTTTTTAAAAATGTCCTTTGTTTAAATAGCTCTTTCCTTGATGAAGATTTATTGTATTTGTAACATCCACCACCACCTTCCTCCAATAAGATCTTTGATGTATTTTATGAAACAACTCCAGGTACCAGGATGGTTGAGTTCTGCCAGCCCCTTTCCACATCTGCTTACATGTATTTTACTGAATGCTGTATATCTGGATTGAGAATGTGTAGGAGGTGAGCTGGAAAACGAGAAACTAGAAGGCATTTAGGGACAAGGGAGTGGCGCAGCAGAGGGGGCCATCGGTGGCTATGCATAGGTAGGAAAAGGGTTTGGTGTGGGTGACCAAAGACAAATTATAGGTTCAAGAATCAGAATATGTACATACCCAAGTCTCAGCAAGAGTAATTAATTTCTAACATTTTGTCACATTTACTGCATTTTATTAGAGAGGCAAAAATGGTATAAACTATCTGTAATCTTGTCTTTCTGTTGCCATGCACTACTCTACTGTGCAATACGTATATATTCAAAATCATGTGTGTGTGTAATGCCAGTTCTGGGATATTCTACAAAGTACCATACGTGGAAACAAAACAGAGTGATGGCTACAGTTCTGTTTGAATGCCAGGAGAGTATCAAGTCCATGTTTCCTGCCTTGGACCCTGTTAAATTTAAGAGGGCATTTTCTTTTTTATTGAACAGTCGCTCAGCTTCTATAATTCTCAGCTGTTTATGTAACCGTAAAGATTACCAAGGACAATAACCTCAGTGGACTAAGCACAGTTACTACTCCACTTTAAAAATTAAGCCATGGAAAGTATGCTAAAATAATACCATAGAGTGGTATAAATCCATAAAAAGCAAGGAAATTCCAACCCAAGTCTGGAAATCCAGACTGACAGCCTCTCTTAACCACAGGTCTAGTAAAGAGGGTGAGTGAGGCCAGTATTTCTGGGGTGCAAACCAGATTCATAATGCTATCTTAATGCAGCTTTTGTGATTTCATTTCCTTTCAGATCTTCCTCAGCCCAACCTTGCTTTGCTTTTAAAATAAATGCTTATGGTTATTCATTTTACAAAATGTAAACAATTTAAGGCCCTGTGCTCAAGTCAGAAAAGATGAGAGCAGCTTTAAGCTCTCCTTCCACTCCTCTAATCCTCAGCCTGAAAACCGCCTTGGGTGCATTGCTTTTGCATTGCTCAGCATTTGCTCTGCTAGACTGCGCTGCCAATTCTGCCTTCTCGCCTCCAGCCATGCCCTCAGCCCTTGTGCGGTGGGGATGGCGCACAGCAAACGCTGCCTGCGTGCAGCAGGGAAATCCCTGGCACCAGGAGAAGCTGCTCCCACCTGCTCAGGCCTCTACTCATCCTTTTATTCTAACTGCTGCAGCAGTTTTTGGAAGCAGGACCTGATCTGTGCTTCCTCAAAATAGCTCTGATGGCTCAGAACTATGAGAGGCAATGGCACATTTGAAAGGAATCATGCGCTTGCCTATAGGCAAGAGTTTGTCAGATATATGTGTAACATCAAGGCCGTTGATCCTTATAGTAAAGCTGCACAGGAAATGTTTTTTTCAATTTCAGATATTTTTTTCTGAGAGTTCAAAACTATTCTTGACCCTCACTGGGACCGAGTAAGATTGCCAAAGCTCCTTTTGTGCAGAGAAACTCCATGCATGTTCCAGAGGAGCCAGTAATGTCGAGCGTGTGCATGAACATGGCTTATAACAAAGCACATGATTCAGTCTGGGGCACTGAACTGCAGCTTTTCCTATCCAAGATGACTTCCCTGAGCACCAGCTTATTTTACTGTGTTTTTGCAAATGCTTCCTTGTCACATCTGGCCAGCTCTGTATCAATAATTAAATATACACTGCCACAGTGACTGATGTATGGCTCCCTAGCTTCTAGATGAATGCCCTGACTACACGGCTATAGAATCAGTCTCCCTTGTTTTATTTGGCTTGGTGACTGTTTAATTATTTATACAGAATGAAAGCTTTAGAACCCTGTGAGTATTTAATATCTCTAAAAGACTTTTTAAGTCTTTAAGAGCTGCTGGTCAGCACCTTCCCTTGGGCTGGGCACAGTTCTCTTCCCCAAAACATACACCTCCTATAAGAAGGTTGAGCATCTCCAGATCGTGACCGTGTGATCTCTGTAGGAACTCTATATCCCTGCTAAAATCCCAAAAACTTAATCACTCTGTGTAATGTTGTCCTACTTTTATGCCAGTTCAGGGCAAGTCTTAATTTCTGGGAAAGTCTGCAAGCTCTTTACATGCAACTGTCTTCTCCTCTCCATTTTTGGTACCAAACAGCTGTGTTTTCTGCACCCTGTCAGCTCTGACCTTAGCTTTAGTACAAAGAAAGAAGTTTAAATCTCTTGCTCTGACTGAAGTAAACATTAGAAAGGTCTCAGAACTGGAAGCCTCACCAACTAACTATCAAACCCTACAGGGATGAGAATTTGTCTCTAAGTTTGATCAGAACTGCTGTTCTGCAGCTTTCAGTACCTGCACATTAGAATACTGGCTTTTCACCCAAGGCTAAGCACACCATAAAAAGCAACTATGAAAGCAAACCCACCACTACCTAGCAACCCATGTATTTACTAAAAAACTTTAAAAGGTTTGTAAACTTAAGATTCAAAAATAGTTTATGTAAAACTTTAAAAAAGAAGTGTACGTATCATCCTTCTGTGAGAGCTTGTTTCATTAAAATATAACCACTTTAAATATGTGCAAACATAGAGCCTCTTTTATAATTATATTTTTAAAAAGACAAATGACAAATTAAAAAGAATAATCAGAGGACTGGCATGCCTGCAGAGTTTCAAACTGAAACAATTATCATTTTTGGATTTCCCTGTTAGATGCCGAAATTAGGAGTGCTGTGTGGAAAGGCTGCCAGGATCTTATCACTGGGAAATTAACAGTAAAGCCTCAGAGCCTTTAATAGGAATGTTGTAGTGCAGATTTTAGGCCAATCTTTCCATATTAGGAAAGTAAATGTATTAAGTTGCAGTGGAGAGAGAGATTTCAAAAATGTACTTAAGGATCATTCTCTATTAAATTATGGACAGTTATGAGAATAATTTCTAAAGGCTTCAGTTTGATTCTTATCTTGTTTTAAATTAAGTTTGAAACTTTCCATACAGGAATATAGTGCAAGAACTTTACTCAAGAGTTGGAAATCACCTTCACCCTTTCTGATAAAGATGCTGTCTTCCTATTTCTATGCCCGTTCTGGACAACATTTGAATTCAAGAGAGCATGAGGTTCATCAGCTCTTTACATGAGACTGTCTTCTCCTCCCCACCTTGAGCACAAAGCATTTGTGGTTTCTGCACCCTGTCAGATGTAACCTTAGTGCTAATTTGGGAAAAGCAGTTCTCACATTTAGTACTGAAAGACTGATAACTGAATCCACAAAGGAATGACACATTTTCAGCGATGAAGTACAGGGGCTGTGGACAATGGCTGTGCTTTCCCACTGCATAAATCCTCCTGACTCAGCTGTCATTGTGCAAATCTACTGCACAAAAGCAGATTTTGCTTGCATGATTGGGCTTTATGTCATCATGACTATCATAACAAAAGTGGGTGTTGGTTTTCTTTAACATTATAACCAGGTATCAAGATAGATGGGTATATCTATAACCCTTGTACTTTGCTGTTTCCTGAAGTCCAGAAATCTTGTTTATTGTAATAATAAAATAATACAATGCATAAAATTTTTGGGTTACAGAGCAAATATAGACTGTAGAACTTAAATGTGGTAGAGTTGACCCTGGTCTCCAGACAGATAGAAGTCTACATGAATTACCGCAAAACTAAATTTAACAGGATATACATCAGATCCATAAACTTTTTATATTAAAATACAGATCCATACTTGTCATATACACACTTATATGATACGTGTATCCAATGTATGTTATATATAGAGTTGTTAATCCAACCTGCAATAGCATCTCGTGGTTTTAATTATGAGTCAGGGACTGACGTTATGGATTGTATATACAGCTAATGTGATATCCAGTAGGATACTAGAAGGTCTTGACTAACTAATAAGAAATTGTGTTTTAAAAGACACTCTGCTCTTACACATTAAAATTTGTGTGAACAGTTTGCACTAAATTGCAAAACCACATAAGAAAGCCTGAACCTCAGCAGAGACATAAATAATATGGCTAGGAGCAAAAAATGTCTAAGAATAAAATACTTTGTGAATTTAAAAACAGGACTGCAGATGTAAGCAGTATGTACAGCAAAAGTACAGCTAGTAAAATTTTAAAAAATTAAAATTTAAATTAATTCAGTAACTACAGTTAGTATTACTTAATTCAAATGTCAGCTTTTTCAAACAATGAATTCTCATTTCCAAAATGGTTGTATCCTCGTATAGCTAAAGCCAACTGTAATTCCATTTAAGCTATTGGAAATCTGACTTCAGTAGAACTTGGATAGAGTACTCAGACACATTCTAAAGTATTTTGGTACACAAAGCCAAAATCAGATTTTCTCTGAAACTATCCTTCTCAGACATGCAAATAAACAACCACAGGCTTGATTAGTAATATCCATACAATAATGTGAGCTATTGTGCCCTGCTAAACTATTGGATATTTTGAAACCAAATCACTTGGAATGCCCCAAAGCCTTTTCTCTTTTTCCAAACTCTTTACAGCTTTGGCTTGCTCAAGAAGTTCTGCTGACTGACTTTCTGCTGGAGGTGGCCACTGTCCCCTTAAGTGGAGAAAAAATTAAAGCTTGTACAAGGCACAATCCTGCCCCAGGCTCTGGAGCTACTTTGTGTTGATGTGTGGCTGATGCCTCCACAAGCCTCAGGCTTCTGTCCAACTTGCATGACTGTGCTGCTTGTAGTGTCTGAGTGTGTTTTAAATTTAATCACACTCCACAAATCTCAGTGTAATTAAACCAAAAATGCTTCATTATAAATCAGTTAAACTTTTTGGTTAGTTTAACTGGTTTAAGACAGAATTCTGCTCCAAATAAAAGAGCAGTGTATATGTCACAGATGTTGCTGGAATGAAGCTGTATGCAAGTCTTTAATGGCTAGATGAGTGTAACCAGAGAAATGTACATTTTACATACCATTTAGCCACCGGGAGTCGTGCTGCTCTGTTCTGATGGGATGGTGATGCCCCAGAGTTCGGAAAATGGCAAAGTCCCTGCCCATGAAGTCTGCTGCTGTGCCAGAGTACAGTTCTCCATCTGTGGGAGGACATAATTGTCAGCCACATTCCTCAATTTTCCAGTCATGGTAAGTCAGAGAAAGCTGTCATATGTTCATATTTTGCTAATGGGGATAATGAGTAAATTACAAAACAACAAGCCATATGCAATGTATTGTCATTGAAAATAGATGATTAGACCAAATTTCTCACTGCAGAGCTTAATTGTAACCTCTTGCAAATGAGCTGTATCTGCTGACTGCTGGTGCACTTTGGAAAAATATATTTGAAATGCTTAGGCTGGAACAGCGGCAGCCAGCGCATCTACCCTGGCAGGTAGCAATATGCAGCCTGAAAAAACCTCCCTAACTGTGAAACTGCCCTATTTAGAACAGGAGTTTGGACTGGAGACCTCCAGAGGTTCCTTCCAACCTACTGGGCTTATGTGACTCTGGGAACTGAAGAGTCCAGCTCATTCACTCTTGCTTCAGAAAGTCCTTAGATCCCTTCAGTTTTTCCTATATAAATTATGTGGTTTTTTCCCTTTGGTTAGTTTGAGGGATTTTTTTTTTTGTTTGTTTGCTTTGTTTGGGTTTCTTTTTTTTTTGTTTTGGTTTGGTTTGGGTTTTTTACTATTTTTTTCTGAGCAAGCGGATCCTCAGAGAACAGTATATTTTACAGGAAAGACAGAATATGCCTTCCTCCTTCGGCCACCTTTGTAAGTGTGGTACTGGCAAAGGGCAACAGCTAAGGGAGAGAACAAACGAGATCATTCCCTGCTGCCTTGACCCCAGTGCATTTCACAGTGAACAAATGAACTAAAAATTGACTTATGATACTTCAGCCCATAAATGGCACATACACAGCCCAGCTGGAGATGAAACTCACCCCAGTATGTCCCTCCTCAGCCAGCTAGAAGTGCCACAGAGGAGGCAGAAAGAGAGAGAGATTGTCTGAATTCCAAGGAGCAGGTCAAGTTAAATACCTGCCAACTGGTAGGGAGAGTAATAAGAAGAAGAATGTTGTAATGAGACCCACAGGAAAAAAAAAAACAGGGATCAAAGTACAACATATAGAGCTTGCCCATGAAATCGCTTTGAATTAAAAATACTAAAAAAAGCATTTTTAGGACTGTGTTCTACAGCTGTATGTGGAATGAGATAACCTACATATACTGTTAATATGGAATTAAAAAGTATTTTTCCTTCCAACGACTACTTTCAAGCTACCCATATTACATGGGGCCCCTGTGAAAAAGACAAGTCTGGGGATAAAATAACTCCTTCTTTAGTGAAGGTAATACATTTTTCATGGTCATGATGAACTCTACCATATGCTCATTTTAAAACACCCTTTTAGGAACAAGTTTATAATTTTCATGGCAATTTTAGGTATTTCCATGGTGGGACAACCACACCCAAGAATGCCTATTGGATATCACTGGCATCTTTTCCCCCGAACACTGACACCATGAAATCACCAATTGAACCTACAGTGGCTCCGTACCATATGGTAGTCATGAAAGTCAGGAAGGGTGAAAACATGATAGCGGAAAGGCGTGGAATTGAATGAATTCACAGCAGAGATTAGAAGCAAATAGACCAGTCATGCCCAGCAGGAGGTGTAATCAGAAGGGAAACAGAACAGCATATCATTAATTAACGATTTATCATCCTTCTATGTCATTTTCAACTTTTTTTGAAGGGAGACAATCACTTAATTATAGTGATTATAATGTACAGAGTATGCAGCTGAGATTTTAAAGATCATAAAACCTTTTTGCCTGTGAAAAGGGCTTTGATGCTATGCTTAACCTTTCTTTAACCTTATCTTCATTTTCTTGTCTTTCAATCCCTAGTGAGTTCTGATAAATCAATATAAATCAAAGGGGAAAGAAAAAACCAACAAGGCCTATTTTTCTTCTTAGTTATCAACAGATCTAAAGGTCAATCAGTCAAGAAAAAACCTATATTTAATACTATATTGTTAAAATTAAACCAAATACAGTTTGAAAACTAATTAAAATCATATATTTGAAATATTTAGAATTGTAAGGTTTTTTGACACCTCTGTTTCTAAGTGGATATATAAACACCACTGTAATGAACATATTTTCCAGGCTGGACTCAGCTCAACCCAAGAGGAGGCCCTTGTGGCTGATATTTTTTCATCAGTGGTGACAGGGTAAAAGCTTTGCCAATAACTCTCTTCAGCATGTTTCAAATGGGGAAGAGTCTGTAGAAAACTGCCTGACCTTTCTGTCCTCCCTACTATGGTCCCTCCAAGTTTCAGTATACCTAGACCAGTGCCTGCAGATTGAACTGATCTGCTGTAGTCATGCAAAAAGGAGATTTTTGACTTCTTCCAGACAGAAATACCAAGGAATACCATTTATTTTTGTAAGGCTTTAGATAATTTTTGCACAATTCAGGGTGAGCCTCAAGTCATGTCCCAGATGTGCACATCCTTTAAGTTAGTACTACGCAAAAGCTATATGAGGATTTTGCCTCCTGTCTAGATAGAAGTACATTCATCTTTGTTTCCCTGCGCATACCTTCTTTTGGACTGAAATTTACTCATTGCTTGTCTGGAAAATGATTCTTTAATGTCATGGATAGTCTTCACTGTGTTATTTCTATTGTCAGCAGTTTTAAAAGAAGTTTATTAACTTCCAGAAGAAAGTGGAAATTAATAGTTTGAAAACTGACGAACATTTCTCAAAGGGAAAGAATGAAGAAAAAAAAAATGAAAAAAACTTGTCACTTTGTATTTCCAGCCCAGCAGCACAAAGGAACGACTGTCCAGAACTAATGGATGGCTCTCAGTTGTTTGCATAGGAAAAAACTCTAAGTTTTGGACAAAAAACACTGATTGTAAAGGAGCAGCATGCTGACACATAAATGTAAACAGAAATACATATACTGACTTTATTAAATAAAGAGGTAAGAATTAAAGTCCACAATAATGCTGATTTTTGGATGGGAATAACAATTTTTGCCTGCACTGTACATAAGCAGCACAGAACTCTGAAAAACCCCCCAAGGTCATGAGATACAAAGATGTTAAAAACTAATCAATAGGTATCTATTTGATAAATTGTTCCTATTCAGCTTTTAAATAAGATTCCATTCTTAAAGAAAATAATTTGTGGAAAGTATGGAACTGTAAACTTTCCTTTGGAAGTAACAGAGAAATTGGAGGAATGAGGAATTTAGGCAAAACCAAGCCTTGAATGTCACAATTGCTCTCACCAGTTAAAGGGTTCACAAATGAACTCTATCCTTGGTTAAAAGGTCTGTTCACTGAAGTTAAGATTTTCCGACATAGGGGTGGTTTGACTTCACTTCTTTTGTAGTCAGTAACTAAAACTTCCCAGAATGTAGTTTTAAAATCTTGAACCTCATATGTATTCAGTAGCTAATTTCTAAGAATTAGAATACTAAAGTTCTTAATTGGTGAAAAGCCACTGTCTTTCAGATCATATTAATACATATTTGGGAGCATATATGCATAAAACCATTTTCCACTGTTTTTTAAAAGTGGAAAATGAAATTATTAATTCTAAAAGAAATTGTGAATTGCAAAAGAAAAAAAAACAAACAGTGAGACACAGGAATATAAACAGCTTTGAGGATTCTTCATAACCAAAGCTTTTGAAAATCCCAAATGGTCATTTCCTAAAACAAACTGATAATGGGACAATGCTGTCTCCTTCTCTGAAGGTTTGGGGTTTTTTTTCATCTCTCAACTATCCCAGTACAACTGCTTTAGTCGAATACATTCAGTGATATTTTCTCCTGTGACTTTATTCCTTGGAAACCATGCTGCTTCTCACTTGCCTCCTGCATTGGAATACTCACGAGTGGTGCCGAGGGATTTCTCAGTCTCTTCATTTCATGCATTAGCCCACTCAAACGGAGACTGTTTAGTTAGCAGCACATAGATGGGAATGGCTGCACAGTGTCTTAGATTACTAGGAACTAGTTATATCATGTTCTCAGCTGGCATTTACTTTAGAGTAGGGCAGCAATAACTGCCTTTAATGAACAATTGTTATAAAAATAATGAAAAATGTTTGCAGGTGGATGGAACAAGGAATGCATACTGGAAAAATATTGAAACAATTTAAAAATGATGAACTGTTTATTTTGGTTTTGCTTTAGTGTGGGGTTCTTTTTTCAATTTTTTTTTTTTTTTTTTAAATGAGAGAGGGAAAACTGAAGATCCTCTTTACGCTGGTAAGAGTTTGTTTCAGCTGAAATATAGAATAAGCCTCCTGGGTACTAATGGCTATTAAAGATTTGAAGATACTTTTTGCAAATTCACCTTCATGTTTTGCCCAAACTCCTACATTTCCCTTACCTAAAATTACTTTTTATTTATGGTGCCAAAAACATACTCTTCTTCCACACTTTGCAAAATATGTGCTCAGTGTTTCTGATGAAGAAGAAGGATTATTTTTCCCTCCTGTATCTAACCATCTACTCTCCTCAGCCTTTTTTTACCTTCCTGATAGTTACTTTGCATTACTAATTATAACACCGCATTTTAATGTGCGTTGGGTAATTTTTTTACATAGTTGCCCTCTTAAATCTTAGATATACCAGGGTCATGCGGACAAATATTCTGGCACGTGAGGGGCAGGAGTAGCTGGGTTCCAGCCCAGCTCAGGAGAAGGGAAGAAGCAGAGCATCCATGTCCTTCTTGGTGTGTTACTTGGTGGTCAAGAGGCTCCTCTGGCCTTCCTGTCCACCCTCAGTGCTTCCCTCCCGTGGCTCCCTGCTTTGGAGAGCAGCTGGACCAAACCTCTCCATGCAGTCATTACTTGGCCACTTCATCCCCTGGGCCGCCACTATTTTACAGGGAAGAATTTTGCCTTGGGTCATCATTTTACCATAAAATGCAAGGGTTTTTTGGCAAAGAGGAGTTCTTTTTTGGCAAAGAACCAGTGGTGAATTTGGCATACACCCTCTGAAATGCATACTCTGCAGTAAAGGGACGAAGTAAATGCAACACGGTAATCAGTAACGCAGTGTGGCTGTGAGGCAACCATAAGGAGGCAGAGAAGAAAGCGTGCTCATGTTCAGGATGCAGGAATGCTAATTTTAGCTTCACCCAGAATTTTGTGTAAGTGACTGAAGTAGAAATTAGTCACTGGCTTTGAATGCTCAATTTGCACCATTTTCTGTTGTGCTAATACACCCGGTGGCTCTAACTGAGTCCTGATTAAGAACAAAAGATCATGCTCAGTCTACTCTTTATTTGAAGGAAATATATGTGGAGTGAAAATTATAGTGACAGGAAGTGGGCTCAAGAAAGCAAAGACGTTTTAAAGACACAAAATCTAAGCCAAGGGAAATAAGATAATCATATTTGTGCCGGACTGAGTGGAAAAAAAAGAAGGAATGTGAAAAGCTAGACGCTGTTGACTTTGTGCAGTTGCATACCGGGTGTACCATGTAATGGCTGTGACTGGCTTGTCATCATTCTCTTCTTTATTGTATATTAAAGTAAATAGTAAAGCTATTCGCTTGAGAGTAGCTCTGCCACAAATTCAAGTTGCTCCAGGCACTAATTTATACACTGGCCTTTTACACACACTTTTTTTTTGCCTTTCTGTTTGTACAGGGTACAAGTTGGAGCAAGATGTGGATGTCTTTCCTGTTTTTCCTGTTAAAAAGTGTGCGTCCCCAGGTTAGCTCATCACCTGGGATCATTATGGGCTTCTAAGATCAGGAAATGAGGCACACTTAGGACTAAATTTTTGTTGCTGTGTATTTTGAATAGCTTAATTTTTAAATGCAATGTAAATATAATAAGGGTAGACGGTAGGCAAGGCCCTAGGCTATCAATAGAGACAAAGGCCTGCAGAAACCACTGTATCTCGTTATGTGTCATTTCCTGAAGATTTCTGAGATAAGAGTATCTCCAATCTTCTGAAACTATTGTTGGATTTGAAGTTGCAATAAATTGCCAGAAAGTTACATGTAAAGATGTTAAAGATAAGGTGGCTACACCTAGGCAGAGTTGTTAGGGAAAGAAGAATCTTTTTCCTCCTAATTTATTCTCGCAAAACATCTTTTTGCCTTTTTTTGTGAAGGTGTAGTAATAACAATGAGCATATTTTATTCAATTAGGTAAGTTAAATCAATTAGATAAATTCAATCAATTGCAGTAGTTCAATTAGATTTACACAGTCCAGTTGCTCTGTATTCACAAACTCCATTAAAATGAAGTATTACCAATTCAGAAACACCTAATTTATTTGCATCTTTTTGTTCTGGCCAGGAATTTAATTGTATTTACTCTCAGAGAGATTTGGTCAGCTGAAATATCACCTTAGGACCTAGACCTGTTGTTGTTTATGGATCTCCAGCTCACCTGCAAGGTAAAGTTCGGTCATAGATATTCCTTGGTAGAAAAACTAATGTAAGAAATTATTTATTCCATGTGACAAGCAGTGTGGCCAGCCTGCAAACTGTGTGATTAAAATGCCTCCACTGAGACGTGAGGAGGAAAAACACTTTGCAGAATCAAGGTCTTCCAGGGGTATAAAGCAGCTCTTGCGATACCTGAATCTTGGTTTACACCTCAAGACACCTGGGTCAACTGTATTAAAAGTAAACCAGAATTACTTTAACCTGGAAATAAATTGAATAAAACAAAGGCTTATCATAGGTGCTGCAAGGAGGAAAAAAAAAAAGAAAGCAGAAAACTGGCGAATTATTTACAGTGAACGCACATCTCATTGAACTTGTTAAGTGGCACCTACCTACTAAAAGTGAAGCAGTCAGCAGTTTGGGATCGTAAGGGCTTTTCCCCCGCCCATTTTCAATATGTGACTCTTCCATTCTAAAAATGTTGTCCTGTGAGATTAAAAAAAAAAAAAAAAAAGAGAGAAAGAAAAAGCAACATTATTTGATGCAAGAACTCTAAAAAGTAAGTTGAACTAAACAGAATGTGAGTCATACTGGGGTTTGTGGCTTCATGGAAGTCAATTTACACTGGGTGAGGACCTGGTGAAAGTGCCCAGCTCCTAATCAGTATGTGCTGAAGGTTAGTCAAAAGCATAAATACACAGAAACAGCTTGTACCTCTTCTGTTCTGCTTCACATATCATTTATTTTCATATTAATTTTCACGGGTTTATTGAATTCTTTTTGCTTACACTGAGAATACATCTGAGGAATAGTAACTGAAGAAGCAGGAATTTGAAACTTTTATCTGAAAAAAGGATAAAACCTATTTTTCATTGACTACAATTTTCTGCAATGTCCCACAACTGTAGATTAGTAGATAACATGATGCTAAATGCATCATTCTTCTTTTCCCAGCCTGAGTATTAGTGACTTACTATTTTATACATAGTCAAATTCAGTTTCAACTGCATCAGGAGAGATGATGATGATGATGATGGTGATGATTAACCGGTACCTTGCAATGAAACTTTTTTAAATATACCAACTGAGGGAAAAGCATATGGGGATATAAACCAAGATTAAAAAGGGCCTCAGTCATCACCAAGTCAAATGAAGGTCAATAAATCCAAAGCAATGGGCTTTTCAGTACATTTAATTAATTTTAACTGGGGGACCAAGTCTGCCAATCAATTTGAATAGTATGTTTACCTTACGTTTTGCACTCAGGATAAAACCAGAAGAATAGATGCTTTTTACACTGAAGATTTCTACATTCACAGAGAAGGCTTGTGGAATTTCCATTTCCCACCTGCACTGTGTTTAATTTGCACAGACATCTAATTAAGTCAAAGAGCCCGAAAGAGAAGAGAGCAACCTCCACCTTGGAAGCAGCATCCTCCGTTGCACCCTGCCTTCCCTATATTGCTCATCCATACTGAACCCAGGCATGGGCCAGGCAAGTGACCAAACACACTTCCAAATGGTGTTATTTTAAACCTACTTTGTCCATGATTCTGTAAGTCACAGGCTACAGATTTTATTACAGGCTTGTTCAATTACATCACTCAGGCACATATCTCTGTGTATTTATTACACCTTTTCCAAGGAACATGAGACGGATTTCACATTTCCCTCCATTCATTGAAGAAAAAGATGAAGGGAAAATAACTGTTAGTAGGATAATCATCTATGGCTTACTGCACTGTAAGATAAAAAGGCTGGACACAGCTTTGTGAAGTTTGATCCCAGAATTCAAGCTCAATCTCCTACAGCATGTTCTTGTACATGCAGCCTGCCTGATTATGTTTATAAAGTAACCCTGTATCTGTAATATCTTACACAGTATTACATTTCTTTCTTTCTTTGCTGTTGTCTTTCGTTCCGGTTCTTAATAGCCCAGACACATTCCTTGCTTCTCTCCAGTTTTCTGACTTTGCTTCTTCTAACCAGAGATGAGTAAATAATCAAACATGGAAACATTTCTGGAATTCTGCTGTAGGGTCCATATCTAGATCTTGCACAATAAATGAAAGTAGTAAATTGAGGAGAATGCTAAGCCTCAACTGCAATAATAGAAAACGGCACTAATGCTACAAGCTGTTATTGAAAAATGTTTTTATTAATCTATGTTTTCTTGGCATTTCTTCTTAGTAGATGATAATTGCTCAACCTGCACACCAATGGATATCTGATAAGGCTATAGAGTCAGTGGCATGATAGTTAAAGCAGAATATATTCCCAAAATAATCCCATGTGTCATTGTAAGACAAATAGGAAACAGATGTGGAAAGCGATTTGGTGTAGGAAGGATCTGATTTTTGACTGTATTCTTCTGGTTTATATCACTGTAGCTCTACTGATACTGGTGGGTAGAAGGCAAGAACAAGCAGAGACTTGGGTCAGCATAAGTCAGGGAGGATCTACCCTTCTCCTTGTGTTTGTAGAACAAAATATTTGAAATAAGAGACCTGAAAGGGAAATCCCACATTGCTTTAAAAAGCAATGAAGAGACATGTACTGTGAGTTTCCAAATATATGGGTGACTAATAATGACAATAAATACATCACTGTTAAGTGCCAAATAAATGTATCATGGTTAGTCTGAAGCCCCAAGGAGTTCTGATAAACATTGCTGTAGGAAGTCTAACCTGTCACAAACAGGGCAACTTGCCCAAACAGCTTTTTGGGTGCTGAAGTCAAACTACCTCTGTCTACAAACCAACATAGCATACAGGCAACAGAGGAATAAACTCTTTTCTACATACCATAACCCATTATAAAAGCCTAGGAAGGAATATGATGTGTGATAGGTATTTGACCACACTTATCACTTGTCTGTGGCATTTGCACCCAAATTCTGATGAGTCTGCCTGGAAATAACAAAGAACAAGCAACAAGGCTCTGCTCACATTTAGGGGTCTTTGGACTGTGTGAGTGTGGCCCCCTTTTGCACAGTGCAGACAAGAGCTGTCAGCTAGAAAGAATGCACATTGTTTGTTTCCAGAAAAATTCTGATCAGTTAATAATTTTGTTGCTTCTTGGGTTTTGCAGTTAACTGAATACAAAGAATGGTACCACAGTGAGTCAGCAAATGCCTGAGCCACAGACAGCAAAAAACCCTCTGTATTAAACAAATGCTCAATGTCACAAAGTTTTATGAGGGCTATTACAGAATCAAGGACAGGAATTCATGACAAAGCAAGATTGCCAGGTGGGAGAAAAGTCTCTAGAAATGCAAATAGAGAAAAAAATAAAAAAAATTCAAAGAAAGGCCTTTGTAACTCAACAATTAGTCCAATTTATTGCCTAAACCCTTTCATTAGTTGCACTGGGAGCCCAAAAGGACATTACAATGTACTTCAAACCTTTTTTACAGATCCTTGTGGCTAAAAACCTTGCTGTAGCATGTTTTATGGGTTATTAAACTCTAAGTTTATATCTCATTGATGCTTCTTTATAATCCATAGTAAAACCACTGAAAATGAGATTGTTTAGATCTTGAAATTCCACAAACTCATAAAGACAACAACTGACTGCTGGCACATGGTATGACATGAATTGTTTCACCTAGTAAATGCCTTGCATGGTAGGAGATAATGCTTCTGGCTCCTTAAAACATATGTTCTCCTGTAGCAGATAGTATGATAGATGGCAAGACTTAGCCAGAAAGAACTACAGTTCAGTCCTGGAAACGAATGAAAAAATTGTTGTGATTCCCGATGATCTGCCGCTTCAAGACTCCAGAGACTCGCTTTCAAACAGCTGAAATATGACTGAAATAATGTGTCATATCATGACACTGAGTGGTGACAAGACAGTGCTATTTGACTAGACATTTCACATCTTGTTATTCAGTCAGCCAGTGTGCCAATAAAACACAATGTTATATATACATAAACATATCAACTCTATACCCATTTTGATATATATATATACATATATATGCATACATACATATACATATATATACATATATACACATATATATACATATATATATATATATATATATACCCAGTATGATAACTTCTTGAACTATTTTTCATATATCTGCCTGTACCTACCCCATCCAGTACTGTCTCAATATAACAAAGACAAGGGAGATGAAAACTTACATTAAAATATAGATTTTATTTCCTACTTTAGTAGTATTGCCTTGCAACTGAGCACGTGGCCAGTGGGGAAGCACTAACTTACCTACATAAGTGTGGACAGCGCTGACTACTGAATTTCAGGGGGATGTTTTTCCTGAAACCTCTCTGGCAATTCTCACAGAAATCATCCCAGAACTGCAAAGCCTAATGCATTAGGCTGATCAAGGAAAAAAAAAAACATACCCAAAAAGTAACGTCCCCCATCCAAAACCCCAGAAGAAATAGCTCCAAAAGATTTCCTGAGTGCCTGGAGTATAACAAGGTATCCATTTGGAGGACTTTAAAGCCAGTGGCAATGTCTCTTAACTGAGTAAAAAGTTGCTGGCATTGAAATATTTTGTTCTCTGTATTATTCAGTATTGGAAAGTACAAAAGGAAAAGCTCCACTTCCCACTGAAGAGAAAAACTTTCAGAGTTGTTAAGGTTTGGATTTATTCCCTCTACATAGAGGCATTAGTTAGAGGGGCTGAATTTGCTGCTCTGATCACAGCAGAAAGCTACAGGTTCCCCTGAATGAGGAGTCAGAGGAGCTCAAAACTGCAGCTCCCAAGGGCAAGATCTTGTCTTTGGCAGCAGAAGACCTTCATATGAATTTAGGTCTGAGCTAAGAGTCTTTCTGAAATGAACACTGCAGAGGCAGCTGTTTGGAGACACCTGACTCTGAAAAACAGAAATTTGATGATTTTGCACTTCAGATTTTTTTTTTGTTTTTCTTTTTTTTTTCCCTATTTTTCTTCTGCCTTCCAATATATTAATTTCAGTGAATTTTTGATTCACCTCTTGCCAATACAACTTTCTGTGCACACATTTTATGACTACATCAAGGATATTTCAGAGAGTCTTTGAGTAAATTTCACTCTATGAGAATTGATTTATTTATGAATTATGTTACTTTTCAAGAATAATTTTAAGTGAAACAACTGTGCAGGATATGGCTATGTTATTATTGTTATTATATTTCCTATTTCACACTTAATCTATTGAGTCATGAAAACTGTTAAATATGAGGACTTTGGTTTCAGGTTTGGGAATCATGCTGTTACAGAACTTTTAATGAGAAACTTTTATTAAATTTATCCCCATGGAATGCTTTATTTTTTAAAAAGTGCAAGTGCAAATAAATATAATGTGAGAAATTATGCAAAAAATACACATATTAAAACAAATATAAATGTTGAGGCAAGTGGTAACCATTAGGGAAATAGGTGAAAAGTGATTGAAGCAATAAGGCAACTGCTTTAAATCATTAATTATTAGAAGAAAAAAAAAAAAAAAAAAAAGAAGGGAAAAAAAAAAGAAAAGCACACAATGGGCTTCTGATTTTTAGTCTTCAGGCTCCATGTGTTATTGGGTTTTACCTGCACACATCTGGAGGACACTGGGCTCTGCAACACCTTTATTACATTTTGTTTGTCCAACTTGAGGCTTAGCAGAATTGAGTTATGGAAATCAGTTTTAAAATCCTATGGGAAATCACTCTAAGTGACAGATCTTTACTGAAATGGTGTTCCCAAAGAAAGGCCTCCAGCTTCTGTAGGACCTGGAACTGACACTTTCCTGGCTGGCTGTACTGTACTCTGCTAAAGGGGACAGAGAAGGAGCTTTGTTGAGGAGCATTTACCTGCAAAAGTGACCATGAGCTCCAAAGATGTGCCCACCCCTCAGGCAGTTTTCCCAGTTTCCTGATCACTCCAAGAACTGTCTGCATTTGTCTGTGTCCTCTTCTTCAGACTCAAGGAATATTCTGTCCATTATACTTGTAGATATTCACTGACATTTTGGTGACTGAAAATCTTATTTTTGATATCAAGGTAAAAGAGCTGTTGCGATGACAACCAGCTCCATGTTTCATTACTGAAGATTAATGAAGGAAGAACAGGGCTCTTGATTCCTGTTTCTTCTTTTATCCCTATACACCACTTCTACTGGAAAGTTTTCCTAGCTTATGATCTTCAGAAGATGCCTTAAAATACAGTAGAGAACTCTGGAAAGCACAAGTTTTGAAAACTTGAAAACTCAGCCTGGGCTGAATTTGGACAACTCATCTCAATAATTCTCATTCAGTCAAATATCAAACACACCACATTACTCTGCTTTCTTCTGAAATTAAATCTATTAATATTTACTGAGTTACCATACACCTTAGCAAAAAGGGAAATGTTATCAATCTATCTATCTATCTACCTATCTATCTATCTACATAATTATAATCCAATGAATTTAAGGAAAGGGAAAACAGCCAACTGGGCTATTCAGGAACAGCTGTTTCAATCTATTCATTATTCCTAGCTCATGATCAGTAAGTGCTTCTGCTTCTGATTGGGAGAGAAACCAAGTGTCAATGTCAAATGGTGAAGACTTGTTCACACCTGAACATACTAGTCTGCATACTAATATTGGTGTTTATATGAATAATCGCCTCTTTCAAATCACTGTGCAACATATGTAAATAAAAGGAGGGCAGGCACAGTCAAACTAAGCAGCTGTTCAAAAAAGATATATGTGTCTGTGACCTTGCTTTTGCAATATTTCACAAACTAAATACAGCAGACTTACCTGACTTTCATGCAACAGCTTTTTGTGTTAGGTTTTATTTTTCCCTGATGATGTCATTTACCTATTTCCACCAGTTTTAAAGATCTACCTATTTCGGATAGTATTCTAATTCTAAAGCAAATAAATGAGCAGACATGAGTTTCATTGTAGTGTCATTATACTATTTATAGCTTTAGAAATTCTTGCAAGTATGGAGTGATTACAAAAAAAACCAAAACAACTCAAAACACACCAAACATACAGTTAACATGAATGACATGTTAACCTTGACTGATTAGTAAAGACACCAAAAATGTCATCCCAATGGCATACCAGACACTAGATACCATCAAGGATATTGAACAATTCTCAGAGGACACTGAGAATTAGAATGCCTTTGTATTGCAACTTTCTGGGTTGTCAAGTGTAATACATCACCTAAGATGACTGTCTGGCTCATATAGGATGACCTCTGGAAATATAACCACCATACAATGACTCACTGTTGTAGTCAAGTTATTAGGTGGTCTGCATATGTAAGAAATAAGATATACAAACCTAAAACCAGTACACATAACTGAACTACATAACCCAAAAAGTCTCCATTCTTTAAGTGCTCTTATTCTTACCCCCAATGTATTTTCCATTAAAAAACATTTGGAACAGATTCTAATTGCTTTAGCAGATTCTACTATTATGTTAAATAAATTATTGGGCCATACTCTATTGCATGATTGTACAAGTTTTCTATGGTTATTTTTAGCATTCAAGACCACATTTTCCCCCTTTGTCTTCTGGATTTCCTGTATGTTATTAGACTGTGGTGAGGTCAGGCATCAGAGGAAATAACAGCAGTGCTGACTCCTAGACCCAATGTTTTATGAATTACTGAGCATCAGTGATGTAATGGCAATAAATCTAACCCAGTCTCAGTCTTCTGTCCTGTTGTAAATAAATGAAGTTAGCAAAGGTGTTATTTTATTCAAGAGCCTTCCTGATGAGAATAAAAATGTTTCCTCCAGGGGAGTATTTGCAAAATAGCTTCTGTAATTAGGGTGCTGTTTAACAAGAGAAAGGTTCTCCAGTTTTCCTCGGGAACTTTCAAGTCTGAGTCAAGGGGATCTTATTTACAACACAAAAACGACTGCAAATTGGGGAAGCGACATACAGAAAGGACTTAGTCAAGTGGAGTTAACATATAAGCATATGGCCAAGATTTTCTAATTTCCCAAATGATTTTGCACACTCCTGAGTTGGGCACCCAATTTAAAACTTGCTCAAGGGCTCTGATTTTCACCAAATACTTTCTCGGGCAATTTAAAATTCTGATGTAAGGAGCTGTAAGTCACATCTGAAAATGAAGGCATATGTCTGTACTGCTTTTTAGCCTGCCTTTTAATTCCTAGGAAGAAAAAATCTCTAATATGAACACATGACCTAAATTAAAGGCTTCAAAAATCTGACTCTAAGTGAGTGACAGAATAAGATGCAAGCCTAGGAAAAAACAATGAATTCTTTCTCCCTAAAATAAGAGCTTGTAAGCATACTTTCAGAGAATTTGTGCAAGTAACAAAGGGGCAAAGAAGTACATCACAGCAACTACTGTAACAGCTATTAAGCTTTGCTTTTTTCGCTAAGATATTGCAATCTATTTGCAGCATTTCATGCAGAGGTGCCTATGAAGTGTCAGATCTAGCCCAGTGTTTGATATACATTCAGATTTTTAAAAAGACATAAAGTCTGAAATACAGAACATGAAATTCAGACCCTTTGGGCAATTTTGCTTTTCCTGAGGCAAAGCTTAGATCTGAAATCTCAGCAATAAGCACTTCTCTTTCCTCTTTGCTCCCTCCACATGCTTTCAGTGTTACACCACCCAGCCCTTCTGTAGCCTCATTTGATTTTTCTTCATTAGCAAGAAATAATATCGTCAATTTTTAATAACTGGTATTGCATTGGAGAACAAAGCACTTGAAAAGGTAACTTCTATTGTGCACATGGAGACATAACTAACAGTAGACATAATTATAACCTCTCTCTGTGACAAGTTGCAATTATTCCTCATGGCACTGTGTCTAAGAGCAAAGCATTTCTCATACTGCCTGGGTTTTTTTTTATTAAAGGAGTCAAGAATGCTTGATATTCTTTTCCCGGTGCAAGAAAAACTTAGCTGACACAGTAACAGATGGATTTAAGTGGTTTTGATTCAGGGTGACTGAAAAAAGTACATTAAAATTCACTTCTTTATTCACTATCTTGCCTGCTTTTCTAGCACTCAGAGTCCCCAGAAGGGGAGAGAGTCAGTGACAATGGCAGGAATATCTGATATACTCAGCTCCTATATCTATGTACGTTTGTTCATAAATAAGAATGCACTGTGTCAGTGGGGCTAATCAGCATCCAACCAGGTAACTCAATTACTGATATTTGCATTTTTGGATAAGAAATGCAGCCTTTCATTTAACAGAACCTTGGCTCAAAATCCTGGCTCATTATATAGTACAGAATCACAGAATCACAGAATCACCAGGCTGGAAGAGACCTTCAAGATCATCGAGTCCAACCCATGTCCCAACCCTCAACTAAACTAAACCATGGCACCGAGTGCCACATCCAATCTCCTTTTAAACACGTCCAGGGATGGTGATTCCACCACCTCCCCGGGTAGACCATTCCAATATTTTATCACTCTTTCTGTAAAAAACTTTTTTCTAATATCCAACTTATATTTTCCTTGGCGCAATTAAGACTGTGTCCTCTTGTTCTGTCAGTTGTTGCCTGGATAAAGAGACCATCCCCCACCTCACTACAACCACCTTTCAAGAAGTTGTAGAGAGTGATAAGGTCGCCTCTGAGTCTCCTTTTCTCCAGGCTAAACAACAGTGTAGTGTAGTACAGTATAGTTTAGTAGAGCTTAATATAGATTGACTTTGTTGGGTAAAACAAACCAAAAGACACCACCAGATCACAGACCTAGTGAGGACTGGTCATGGTCATGAGCTGGGCTATGCAGGACCTCTGTTCTGCACAGGGTTAGGCACTGACCACCGCAGACTGCAAGCAAGGGCAGTGCCATCCCAGACGTGGTGTGATCCCCAAGACCTTCGTGGGGCTCTTCTCAGGCCCTGCTCTCAGAGCTCCAGCGTGGAGCCCACTGAAGTCACCGAGAGATTCCCTTCAAGTTCAGTGAACGCCAGAGGAATCTTTCTCATATCCCTTGCCATGTTTACATGTTAACTCGAGGTCACGGCAAATCCTTCCAAATCACTGTGAATTAAAACAGTTGTTCTCCATCACGATCAATTTAAAAGGTTGGAACTGATGAATGCACGATTTCTAAACTTGCATATGTAGCATCACCCTTCTGCTTTTTGTCATCATTAAAGTAATGGCAATAAACACTGAGAAGAAAAATCATGTGTGTTCTTAATCTATACCAATTACTTGTTTTACAATATCTGACTGAAAGGCAAGTTTCATTTGCATTTATTCAGATAAATGTTACATGTTTAACTGCATTTAGCTGTTCATCCTTGAAATGTGTAATTACACACAAACATATACATCCACAAACAAAAATAATAAGACCTGAAATATTAATCATCTCACCTGCTGTGCCAAATCACCCCTTTAATTTGTTATTCATGAGCAAAGGCACCTTTAGACAATGATCTGGGTTCTCTCCTCAGCAATGCTTGTGCAGCCCCAGTGAAAGCCAACAGAACTAAAGAACAAAGTTAGCTTTGGAGATTATCAAGAAGAACAAATACCAGAAGGATCCATATGGCTTTTGCACATCCACAACATAGGTACAACTTTTCAGTAATTGGGTTGCTTCCTGTCTTTTTACAACTGGAGTGTTTCCTTACTCTAGCTTAGCCCAGGATCTGGAAATTTTGAACCTAATTGGTATGTAAAAAACACATGCCTTTGTATTTATTTAATTAAATCTTCTCAGACCATCTGCAAGATAATACTGCTCAGTTTTCTATCACCTTGCATGTAAACATTTCAGCAGGAGAAGGTGTTTGTGCTGTTTGAGGCACCTTCTGAACTCTGCTAAGATTATCTTCTCTTTAGAGATCAAACTTTGTTTACCGAAGATTTGAACACAGATTACAGGCCCCTGAAAAATAGGAGACAGTTTTTGAAACACTGTGAACCATAACTGGTTCCCAAAATGTAAGTCCCTCTGAAGGGGAAGAACTCAGAGATATGGCCATGCAGGAAAAGTCACCAAAAACCTGGAAGGTGCTGGAAATCCCTTGTAAGACAAGTTTCAGGGGGGCCAGCAAGGTCCACCAGTCCCACACTGTACATTTAGAGATGCACAGAAAACCTGTGGGAATTAAGCATATCTTTCCCCTTTCCTTCCCTTTTGCATGCAGGCATTAAACTTAACACTTACAAATGGAAGCTGAAATATAATAGCCCAGCTGTCTTCCTGTTTCAGGAGGTGTGAGTGGTAGCAGAGAAGTCAAATTGCAAGATTGACATTTTATTCTCATATCAATGACTAAGCATCTTACCCAAAAGCCATTCAGTCCAGGGCACTCTCCTCTCATGTTTCAGTGGCCTCTGAATTAAGACTTCAAAAGACCAGAAGCATCATTGCTTTTTGTACAGATTAAAGAAACATGAATTTTAGAACTACACTTCTGCCTGAAAATGTTTTATTTGTCCATGTTAGAGATAAAATATCATATTACTGCCTGAAACCAGCTAGAATAGACCAGAACAACTTGTCTACTTTACGTAAAGCTGTGTTCACTGTTTCCTGCAGTATTTTCACAGAAAGTGATTCTAGAAACATCAGCACAGTACATATTTTATAGACCAAATTCAAGGTCCTAAAGTCACAATTACTTTTTTTAAATTTTATTTGGATTTTTGTTTTTTTATGAATGAGGTCAATGCCCAGTAACAGTCAGAAAAAGCAAATTTCATGTAAAGAGTTTTTAGGAATAAAATAAAGAACAAAACCAACAGTGTCTTTATGCCTCTTTAAATGTGTGGCACTCCTGCATTTTCAGTACTGCAGGAAGTGACAGTCCTCTAACTCAGAAAACATACCCATTGGAGGAAAAATGAAGAAGAGTGTTCTCAGTTTTTTTCTAAAATAAGAAACTGGCAGGCAGAAGGTTTAAAGCAAAATAAAGGGATGTTCCTCCCATGTTGCAATTTGTAGGGCTTGGGATGCTGTGGATACTTAAAAGATATATGAGCTCAAGAAATGCCAGTACTAATTTATCAAAACCAAGTCATTGAAAAGCATTAAACACAGAGATTCCACCCCTGGTTCAGGAAATCCCTGAACAACGAGTGCTGGAGCCTGGGAGACGATATCACTAAGCACTGCTGCCTGCTCGCCACTCATTCTCCTCCGGTGCCATTCATTATGGGACCTGGTGAGAACCGAGGTCCTGGGCTAAATGAGCCTTTGGTCTGAACAGATTGGACTGTTCTTATGAAATGAGGCAGAGAGAAATTAGGTAATTTAGCCAGGAAATCTATGCCAAAGCAAAAAGCTAATGTTCTAGTTCCTGAGCCTTGTCCAGTGCCATAAACAAAAGTATATAGTCCTGCCTCAAATCCCAGTCAGGCTAATGGCAACCGAGCTTACTCAGCACATGCAAAGCTATGCATAATGTGCCAAGTAAAATTGGGAAGGATCGCTTGTGACGGGGAGAGTACATCAGCTTTTGTGCCTGTTAGCCTTTAGTCTCGCTGTGATTCCCAAGGAATATCTCTGTTGGGTTCCCCATGCATGGACAAATTGCCATATGCAAATAGCCACTTGTTTTTTGTTCACTGGAGTTTTACAAGAACTAGCAGCGGAAGCAAAAAATCCCTCTCACGGATTTCCAGCTCTAAAGCAACTTAATTAACTAAACTATCCTATAAACAAAGATTTAAAAGAAAGAAGTCATTTGGCTTAGAATAAAGATCAGATAATGCATACAACAACATTTCATAGAGACAAATTTGGGTTTTTATTCACTGACTTCTATGATTCATATACAGTGAAGATTCATGTGACAATATTATTCTAAATGTTACCATCACTCCCAATGCTTATTAAAATAATCTAATCTACTTAAACATATTGTAGGAAAGAAGAGCTGATATGCAATTACCTCTTTCCCTAAATTGTTCTTTGATTTGGTTTCAAGGTTCAAGGACCCACCCAGTTTTTGTGTTAATAGCCAGCACTGATGTCACTGGGAGAAACAGAACAGAAGATAGAGGTGGAGGTTGAATTTGAAGATAAATTTAATAAAAACATTAGAAACCACTGGATAAGAAAAGCAAACAAACATCCAACAAGTCCACCTCTGGTTTCATAACTTCCTTGCTTCTTGATGTATCATAATATCCTTCCTTTCCCTTTTTAATCATGCAAACTAACAGCTGTCTTTTTAAACATTTTTAGACTCAACTTCAAGTGCCTCACTCGATACCATATGTCACACATTTCCTCTCCTTTTTTTGTGAAATGGCTTCAGATAGAACAGTTTAACCTTATTTTCCTGCTGTCTGGATTTTGTCTGTTGGTATTCAGAAGCCTCTTTCTATCTTAAATGTCATTCATTTTAAGTCGTCTCATCAAATTTTGGTCACAGGCTTTAAATTCTGCACTGCTAATCTTCTTAACTAATATAAGAAGTTAAAAACTCATTTATTACAAATTGCACTATGATGAGGATACTTGCTTACACAGAGCAGCTAAAGTAAAAGATTACTGGTAGAAAATTAATAAGTGCAAGCTGCAAACAGAAAATGAAGTAACAATAACAGGATGCAAAATAGACCAGACTTGCTTACAATGGCCATGTTTTCTTCATTCTGCAGCATTCCCACCTTTCTACTGCTGTCTACCTTGTCATCACATTAGCTTTTAGCCATTTATACTAATTTCAGCATGGGGATTTGACCTACTGCCTCAAGTGACAATGTCTATGGAAGAACACCAAAGACATCTAGTAGATACACATGTCAAGAGTCTGAACAACAAAATCTAAGTTTGACAGAATACCTAAGTCCATGTTGGTTTTGGATGGCTGGTGTGGATTGTTTTAAGATGGACAATAATTTGCCTGAAGTCTTGTACAATTAAATTTTAACTGAAATTTCATACTGCTTCCTGAGTTCCCTTCTTGGATTCAATTTGTATAATTTTATTCTTTCCAGTTCAGAGAAATGTAAATCGATATCCAGGAACTTTTCTGAAATGCACTACTTCTGAGTGCCCGCCTCATTTTAT
The DNA here is from genome assembly GCA_013397895.1 of Origma solitaria. Classification (NCBI taxonomy): domain Eukaryota; kingdom Metazoa; phylum Chordata; class Aves; order Passeriformes; family Acanthizidae; genus Origma; species Origma solitaria. The sequence continues at coordinate 516,070 of VZRL01004363.1, read as the reverse complement.
TTTACTATTTTTATTTCATGGTCATGAACATCTCAGGTTCTATGGTAGATGTGAGGGATAAGCATTATTTCTGAAGATGCAGAATTCTCTCCACTGGCTAAGGATAAGGCTGGATCACTGTTTGAACTGAGTCTGTTACAGGCGAATTAAATCAGGTAACATGACTTCTACCCTCTGAAATTAGGCTGCAATTTAAATCTGCAGGGAATTGCATAACATCAGGAAAGAGCAAAATCTGGAACATCCTTAATCCTCCAACATACTTCCCTGTTGCCATCTATTCATCTTTCTCACTTCTTTTTTCCTCCATTTCATGACCTGGTGCTCTCTGGCACTATAAGCAACTGCAAATGTCTCTCCCTTTGCTGTTCAGAGTGTCCTGCCTGTGGTGCTGCCTGTGGAGAGCCTATAAAACTGAAAACTAAGTTGTTCTTTTGAAGCACCTAAATGCGGAAAGTTGTCAGATTCAGTTTTACTTAAAATATATGAGCAATCTCTCTGAAAACATTGAAATAATTTGCTCAAATTCCTTCTGAATGAGATGTTGAGACTGCTTGTTATAAAAGCACCTTACTGGACACTCAACTGCATGGGTAATTAATGCTCTAATTTGACATTGGCACATAAAGCCTAATCCCAGCTCTACAGAAAAGAAGTAGCCAGTGATCACAGTGCATCAGAGATTTAGCTTTAAAAGCAACTTTAAAAGCAAATATGCACTTCTCATATTTGTTGTCTCCAACTGTTCATTGAAATATCTTGAAAAAATATTGCAATCTCTTTTTAATGAAATAATCTGAAAATTTAGCTATTGCAATTAAATTCTCTATTAAGTTTCATTCCTTCACCTACGCAATGAAAGTGGTAGCTACACATTCTCTTTCTTATAGCTCTTCTCATCTCACCTCTTACCAGATGGCTAGTATGTTTAAAATCCTCCTTACATCAAGCACTAACCTTCAAATCCAACCTTTTTTTTTTTCCTCGTGTAACAAAGTGGCTTCTACTACAACATAATTTCTGCTTTTTAGGTGAAGTTTTTGGGTGATTTTTGTTGCAATTTATCATACCCTTTTTTCTTGAAATTTACTTTAGTCTTGTCAGCCTGGAAGAGAGCAAGTCATTTAGACGAAGCAGTCCCAAAAGAGAAAAAAGCAGGTAGGGAAGCTTGGGTTACTCACCACAGTTATTTAACTACTGCTCCAGTTTAACTCTTGCAGTAATTGAAATCCTACTTAGCCCCGAAGTACATTGCTTTTACCTCTTTGGGAAGTTTTAGAAGGGTTCAGTCTGGATTTCTTTCTGACCATACTGCTTACTACTCAGACAAACAAATGAGAAAAATGTTCTAGGTATAAGTTTAAAAAACATCCCTGTTCTTTTTGGGATTTTTTCCAGCAAAGAAATAATTCTGGACTGAGATTTGATTCTTCACATTCAAATGGGTCATGTGTCAGTAGGTTATTGCTTCATATAAGTAAGATGCCAGGATTTTCATAAGCAACTGAAATCTTTAAGTTTCTTTATGTTCTTCTATTATCTGTTTTAAAGTATTTCCTTATTTATTATCTTTAATACCCCATGGAATATACTGATAGCAAAAATAGTATCTAAGTCATAAAGTGTTATCTAAACTACATGCTACAATGTCAGCTGAAAGAAAACACATTTTTAACGGATTCTGTATCATCCTTCTACCAAAAAAAAGCAAATATTTTCCTTTATTTTATTTTAGCCCTCTCTTTAAGACTTTTATTTTGTGGTTCTGATATGTGACTGTTTTTATAATGTAAGGAAAGTACCTTGAGTTAAAAAATTTATTGTGCTATAATCTTTGTACAGCAAGATTTAGCATTTCTGCATTAACCATCCTTTACACTGCAGTCTTACTATCTCCCTTCGAGGTAATCCTTTTTACAGAGGGTCATGGCTTTTCAATGTCTGTATGAAAACACATTTGCACAAAGAAATAAAAGCCAAATTCACAAACCTACAAATGACAAGCAAAAAGGGCTTGTATTCCAGCTTGCTTTCCTGCAAAATCCTTTGAAAGGCTAAACAGCCTTTTCAGGGCAAGCACTAATCTGCAGACTTGTATCCCGATGTTTGAATGTAATGAGATTCCAGTAAACACATGCACTCTGTGTCGACACAGTGAGCTCAGTTTAAGAGCAGCTTATTTTCAGCTACTTTCAGGCGGCTAAGACCAGATCTGAAATGCTACTTTAACTGAAATGAGAATGCCTGTGCAGGGATTTGCACTGAATTCGTGAGACATTCACAACTTTCCTTATGGACAAGGCTTAAGTCATGCACAGAGCTCTCTCACAATCAAAGCTTCCACTGCGGTGTCCAAACTTTCCTTTTTTAATTTCCTTTCTTGACTGAGGTTAAACAAAGTCAACTTTCCCCATTACTATTCTATTTATCCCCACCGGTCTTTAAGACAATACGTAAATCTTGTACTTGAGTCTGAATCGTTTACTATTATATTATACCTGTTGGAAGAATGTGTCCTTTTTCTATGTTAAATGACAGAATTTTTCTTCCAAAGCCAGATTGAATGGGAATCTGAGCAACTTGGTCCACTGCAAGGTGTCCCTGTCCATGGCACAGGGGTTGGAACTAGATGATATTTAAGACCCCTTCCAACCCAAATGGTTCTATGATAAATGATGCCCAATCTTTCCATATTCTAAATTCAGTATTAGTTTCACAGATTTTTAGTTAGTAATCAAAATTAATGATCTATACTCTACAGACTTTAAGGGATTTGCTCCTCAGTAAGTGTTTCGGGAAAAGACCCTTGGTACAGCAACAGTAAGCTGATGAAGACTTACTCTTTCATTACTCCCACACTTAAATAATGAAATGAGATACCTGTTTCTTATAACAAAAGATGATGAAATGCATAAACAGAAAGGTTTGTTAAAACAGAATAAAATAAATTGTTATTGATAGAGAGTAAATGAAGTTAAGCACCTCAAGCAGCTATAATTAAATTAAATATGCCACCATGACTATTGTTGATACACCACCTTCATGACCATTGATGCTTAGCCAAACAGAAAATGAAACTTGGATCAAGTAAGGGGAAAAAACAACAGTGCTATTGCTCTGCAGTTTTCTGCTGTTTGACACATGGTTTGTATTGTAGGCGCACGAATATCCCTTATGAAACCCTTTTCAAGCTTGTAAATAAACACTGGCTACAGAGAGTAATGTTGATTTATATAAATGGCAAAACACTTTCAGGTTTTATGCTGGTGCCATACTTCAAACAAGCTGGAAGTATAGGATGAAATGATCAGAGAGTCACTGCTTTGAAAAAGTAATCAATACTACTCGGCAAAAGAGCTCACTGGAAGATAATCTTCCTCTCTTACACTGTTTGTTTTCTAATCCCTCTCCTCTCTTACCCTGTTTGTTTTCTAATCCTCCTCAAAAACTGTCTCCAGGTTTGGAATCAGGTCGAATCAATCAGTATATTTTTACTGTGCCCAAGAGGTAAAAATCTGCACTATCTGAGAATCTGCAGCACAGAGAACTGACCAATTCCATAAGAATCTGAGTATTAAGACTTTTTTTTCACTCCTACATCTGATAACTTCATGTCAGCTTGGCCCATAAGTGTGAAGAAGGACATCTAAAGACTATCTGGTGACAATTCCACCACTTCCAGTTATCTTCTCTGGGGACTCTTTTTGGCCTGGGGACACAGGACAATTTTCTCATGACAATGACTGAAGCTTCAACTTCTAGGAAATCTGAATTGCAGAGAGCAAAACCAATTAAAGCCAAACAACTTGCCCTGGGCAGAAGCCTGAGAACTAGAGAAGAACCCATAACACTGTTGTCATCCTCAACCAAAATGTGCAGCAATTTTCCATATCACTGATAAGATGGTGCCACTGCTGTTAATTATCCCACTGGCATAAAAAAAAATCTCAAAACACAACCCCCCCCCAGATCTCCATTGCAAATTCTTTGTGTTTCCTTCCCTTCTGCTATTAGTTTCCTAGCTGTGTTGTGAGCAAAGTTTTCTGCAGCATGAGGTATATTTATTTTTTTATTTCTTTTCTGTTTCATCAAAAGGCATAACTAGGCAAAACATTTAAAGACTAAACTTAAGGTATGTGAATAATGTCATTGCTTGGAGCAAAGCCAATGTTTCAGGAGGACAGCAGAGATCTGAAGTTTACATCTTGCTTACATATGAAAAGGTCTCAGATGAAGGATGTATTTATCTAGTGGATTGTTTCTCTTTAAACAAAGAATAAAAAACTAGAATGTACTGTGTATTTGTCACTGCCAGTTTGCATAATGTTAAGAAATTATTTTTTAAGTCAAATCTGTCAATGGTGTTGCCCATGTCATATTTCTACTTTAAGAGGTGACGAAAAATGTTTATATCCACATCAAGCCTCTTGCTCAAATTTCCTGGTGTGGTTTATATTAAACACAGAAAAAAGCAGCAACTTAGTAATCCCTGAAAGCATCCTTGCGATGAGTCAGACTGAGCTGTTAGCAAAACTCAAGTCATTTGGTACCAGGTTTTAACTCCATGTAGCAGCAGAGGTGTGAAAAAGACCAAGTGAATATTAATACTTCCCTCATCAGTGTTGCTGCTTGAGCTTTGCACTTAGGCAGCACATGGAACATCACTGTGAAAATTCTGACATTCCATTTCTCTTCATCAGTCTTGTCACTGTTCTTTTTAACATGCATCAACATTATTGTGCATATAAGAACAACCAAGATTGTTTTATATTTAATAGCAAATGGATGTATCTTCAAGTCCCCGACCAATCATATTATACATTTATATGCCTGGTATTTTGCACATAAAATAGATTACTACAAGGCTGATATTAAATTTAGTTAATTAATTTCATTGTGAAGGCATGTTTGAAGCCATGTAACTGAAGGATTCCTCCAAGGTAACCATTTAACAACTAAGTAACCTTTAATTACTTGCTGTAATGATACACATCTAAGACAGATACTGTTATACTGTGACATCTGAGCACTTTAACCTAAAGGTAGTTATTAGCACTCCCATGCAAGATTCATTATGGATCATATTTCATTAATGGAGAGTATTGTGTTCTCATCTGATTATGTACTTGCAAACATTTATTAATATATTTCTCTGAGTTGTGACCATGTTGCAACTTGGAGGAATCCATAGATTTTCATAAATCAGGAAGCATTTCTTAACTAAACTATATACAATCACACAGGAGAGAAGTTGTATGACAGTTCTTCTGGACCTATCTGATACAAACATTAAATAGGAAAAGAGTTGCTTAGGGATGGACAAATGTGTACAAGTACGATTAGCAGTTCAATATTTGAAACTGAAATAATTAAAATGCAAATTAATGCTGCACTGCAAGAATCACTAGTTGTGATTTATATCACTACAGGTGAGAAGACAGTCCAGACTTGCAGATGACTGCAAATATACACAAATTAAAATAGATTAGATGACATAGCAAGTCATCACCAATTCTAATAGGCGTGAATTCATCATGATAACATTTATTTATTCTGCACAATACTTCTTTTTAGCTAAGTTTTCCAATGGTAACTGTTTTTTTATCCAAGTGTTTTTCACATTCTTTTCTGACTCATTGAGCTACAGAAGAAAAAAATTAAAAACAAAGCTTTCTACTAGGAAAAAAAATAAAATGACCATATGTGAATTGTCTACAGCAAATAACACAGAAGCTGAAGAGAAAGAAAAAGTAGGCATTAACTAGTCTTTCCTTGAGTTCCCAAGAAATGTTGCAAAGTTACTCTTTTCCAATGAAATTAGTTACTTAGGAAATAACTAATTCACTCCAAGTCCACAGAGGCATGAATGAGTCAGAGGCATGTATTTCATCTGAGTCAGGTCGTACTCATTAAATTCTTTTTCTTACATGAACAAGAGAGAGACGAAGGAAGAAACAGAGGGGCACAGAACACTTCCCTCACAGGAACGGCATTTGAGGGAAGATGCAAAGATTCTATATGGCTTACGCTCAGGAACTCAAAGAGGAGCTGGCACATTTCCAGACTTACCAAGTGGCCTAAACAGAAAACAAGTTATTACAAGCTAAGTAAACTGGAACTCAGCATGAATGGAAGAGTAAACAATTTTTTCCTAAGTGACTTCCTGTGGGTTTATTCTTAGATTTTGAGAACAGAAAGAGTTGCTGCATTCGCTTAGTCTGATTTCCAGTATCACACAAGCTGTAGACATATGGGACAAGCACAAATAATTAAAACACTGCCTGTTTCAGTACTATTCTTAATCTCCCACAGCAATTCAGCAGTAAATTGATTAACTCTTCACGGCAAAAGATATATGGACGAAGGTATAATGGAGATAATTGTTTGTATCTATGCGCTGCTTTGATAAATGTTATTTTTAAATAACTCTATGCACAGGCCCATGTTACTTCTGTGCACAAAATATAATGTCTGTCCAAGCTACGACCGGTTCCTTAAACTTTATTTATTTCCTGCTGGGTACTATTGCAGCAATCAAGAATACATTCCTGTATCTGGTCTCTATTCACACGAAAGTATTGTTTAAAGAAGGATGAAGGATTTTTTCTCTTGTAAGACTTTTGAGATCTTGAAATAACTAACTGTTAGTTTATTTGTGTCATCTTATGCCAGCAAAACATGTGACGCAAAAAGATGAAAGAGTATTTAGCAAAGTTACAAAGGCTACAATGGATGAATTCTATCTGCTCGTGTTTTGTAGAGATCCTTCCTCTTCCAGCCACCTTCTCTGTGTGTCTGGCATATATGGGATTAATTCTTATTCACTTTGTTACGTGATTCAGTAAATTCTCTCCTTAGGAAGCATAGTACCAATTACTAACTGGTCAAATAAGTATTGTTTTCTTACTGAACTATGGAATACAGGAATTTTATGATTTGGATGAATTTCGACGGCAGCAAATTTAAGACAGTCCTTGCATAACAGGTCAGAGAAGAGACTCAGTTTTAAAATCAGTTAAAGCTAAGGAAGCATCTGGGAAGTATTATGAAAGCTTTTTTTTAGATCAATATGAATCTGTATACAAAAGTGAGGATGGTCAAGATAGTAGGAGAAGAACAATTATTTCCTATTCCACCAGGCAACTGCTGGAAATACACATGTCCTGGTGTTTACTCACAGAAATAGTAGCTTCACCTGTAGTCACTTTGCTTTTATCAAAGGAGAGATAAGATTTAATCATTGTGGAGAAGCCAGTTTTGTCATGCCAACTGCAGCTGCTGATGAAAGAAAGAGATGTCTAAGGTACTTGAAAGCACACTAAGGAGACCTTCCATTGTAGAAAGTGGCTTTTTTCTTTCCTGAATCTGTTTGAAAGCTTTTAAATCCATGAGTGTTCTCATTTTTCCTTTGGGGAAATTCCCCTTTTTTGGGGAATTCTGAACCACTGAGATTCTTGTGGTCAGAAGCAACATCAGGAGGAGGTTTTGAGGAGAAGCTCAGGCATGAACATCTCCATCACAGCTCAGTTGCCTGAGCCATGGCCATACACAGCCTCCCTGGGCCCTTCCTGGGTCAAGTTGCAGGTCAGTCCCCAAACCAGTGTGCCACGAACCTCACACAATGTGAACATGCAGAAAACTATAAATATTGGGTTGGTCTGAAAGCACGGGAAAAGGCAGTGTTTTCAGACTCACATGTCTCTGAGAGTTGAATATATCCTACAGCCTTTAATACAGGCCTGAAAGGCACTTCACAGCATGCCAGCAGTCATAAAATTTTAGGGAAAGTCCAGTGAAGTTAGTTCACCAGTAAGGCCTTCGCTAAGTTCTCGTGTCTGAGTAGTTACCTGTCTAGTTTGCTGTTCAGCATTTCACAGCACTGTGCTCTGCATGTGGAGCATCACCCACAGCTAAAACCTGCTGCATGACCTTGGCTGTTTAAAGATTATTTGCCAAGACGTTGGTACTGAGCTACAAACACAATGCAGTCACTTCCTTCAGTGGCAGAAATCACATTTATGACTCTTCTTCATAAGGTCAGGCCCTGTCGACTGGAGCCTTGTGACGTGAATCCCACAATGAATAATGCTGCTTTGATGCTGATCTATCCAAACCTGAGCTCAGTAACTCCTTCTTTCAGTTTTGTTTCCTCCTGTGCCTCTAAATCAAGAAATAATTCTATTTATAAGTCATTTCCTCAATTAAGTCAGTCTATACTATAAGCTGGCTTTCCACTGTTTTCATTACATTGGTTTCCCAACAGATGGTGGTTTGTTATTTTATTTTTTTCTCCCCCATGTTGGTTGAGAGATCAAAGGATTTAGCCATACTTGTCTTTTGTTTCAGGAGGTGTGTGGCTGAAATTTTGCATATGTTGCATGACTGCAAAGTTGGGTTAATGTTTTCAATTGTTACTCTAACAAGAGGCAAATGCTGAACTTCTGTGTTACTAGAAACATTATGGGCTCTGTTGATGAGCCAACACAATATTCCCACCCAGAAAATTGGATCGACATCTTAATGTGACTGCCATACCTCTTAAAAGTACAATCTATGTCTGTAATGAATTAGGAAAACTGTATCATCTCATGGTGAAGTAAGGTAACCACGTGTCAGTGGGAATATTTACATTATGGGAATAAATAATTCATTGTAACATCCTTTAACTGATAGGAGAAATAAAGAACATCCAAAACCAAACGGTGGGTGTATTTTCAGCTCCTCTGGTAGTTGTCACTACAATTAATTTCCTTAAAGTAGTCAGAAAACTCTGAGTCATCTTTCTAACAATGCTAGAAATTAATGTGTTTTTTTCTGTGACTGTGAAAATGAAGAGCACACCTCAGTTTTAGCTACCCCAGTAAAAGTCATAGAGAACTCCACTGAAGACTAGTTCTAGGAAAAAAACACCCCATACTTTAAAAAAGCAAATTAAACCCAGATCCTAGGAGGGTCTTTAACTTAAATCACTCATTATCTGAGCATATTCAAAGTTACCCGTGGTTTTAAGACATGGGCTCACAAAACAAGACATCACATGTGGTGGAAGTGAAAGTCCAACAAGTGGTTCTGCGTGTGCACATGTGCACGCTCCACTCCGCAAATTTACTTTCATGGAGGTCTCTCTCTATCTCAGTCTTTTTTTCTCCCCTCCAGCAACATAAACAAAAGTTTTCCCACAGTTCTGAGACTTATTTCTTTGAACCTAATGAATATGTCGACTGGCTTTGGTTTCTTATTCATGGAAGCCATTCAGCTGTGGCACACTGTATACAGTTCTGCACTGTAATCACCCAGCATTTCTCAGCCACCAAGGACGAAAGCCATGTACGGTGAGGGAACAATGGTCTCCTCAGTTATCTCACTGGAAGCATGTTAGTGCATAGATTCCTCTCATTAGGAGGCTGGGGGTTCAAATTTGACACTATTACTCACACTGGACTATTTTTGCACTGGGAAAACCTAAAACAATTTCTACATTAACAATTACTTTGTTAGGTTGTGTTTTCCCAACATTGCAGAAGATGTAGTATCTCGCTGCTACCACTTTTCCTTTTGTGCCACTGCTTCCCTGTAGAGATCAGACCAGACCCACGGAAACACCAACATTGTCTCCAGACCATATCCTTACTAGCTCTCCCTCATCTCATGGTTTTATTTGTTTCAGTTAAAACCAAACTGCAGAGTTTTCAGTTAAAACCAAACTGGTACATCACCTGCAGAGTGACTTCCACTTACATTTTCTTTAAAAGATATGTATAAAGTAATACTAAATTAATATGGCTCTGGAGTTCATTTTTCAGTTTGGTTTGGTTTGACTCAGTTTCTTAAGAATAAACTGGGAGGTCTGCCATAGCAATTTGGATATATTTATCAAGTCCTAAACAAAAGTTAGTGGCTGAATAGCTGAAATGATCAGACTTGAATAGTGATTAGGGTTTCATTAGTGGTTTCTGCTGTGCAACAAATGGCCCTTGCAGTTGTAAATTCCATGTCTTTGTTCTGTTTCTCATCATATCTTATACCTCTCCTCAACACAACTATAACTAAAGAAGCATGCTTCCATTTTACCCTCAACCATGTAGTCAGAGGAATAAAGGTGAAAAAATAAAATAGCCATCACACTGTTTTCACTTGTGTTAGTTTAAAACTTGATTTCATTTCCTGCATGTAAATGTTCAACTTGTAAATCTCAGAGTGAGCTTCAGACATAATTACTGACTTTGTCACTTTAGACATAAATATATTCCAAATTGCTTAGGTGTAATTATGAAATATGCAAGGGCAGGACTGGATGCATTAAATGACAGCTGAAAACCTACAATGTTCATATTTCCTGTCAGTGATTAAAGCATGACCCCTTTGCTAAATACTTTCCCTCCAAAAATGGTATTTGTACTGTAACTGAATTTTAAGAATACTGAGCCACATCCTTTGCATACTTATGATTTTGAATAGCCCTATTCTTACAAATACACCTTTACATTGGTAAATGGAAGGTCAAATGAATCAGACAATTGTCAAGCATTCAGCTGTCATAAAGGCACATCCTTCTTAATTGAATATATGAGGATAATAAACAGTAGCTACACATTTAATTTATCATATTTCTAATTGTGTGTTTTACATTAAAAGTTTAGTATGCATTATAATTTTTATTAGGAAATAGATTTTTATCTTGATAAAATACGATACTTAGGGGAAAAAATTCAAAATTTTTGGTTTTAGTGTCCCACTTTGCTGAGGATGAAATATCCACTGCAGCTGTGTAGACTTTCCCAACAGTGAGGGGTAGGAAAGATGTCAGCCATTGCTGCCATGTGTGCTATTCAGTTGAGAGAAGTTTACCTAATAAATTAAACTATTCCGACAGCTAAATTATCGCACAAAGCCTAATAGTCCTACTTTAAAGGATCTGCTCTGGAAATAAACGTTTATTGGAAATATATTTTGCTTGGGGATGACAGGATGAAGTTTTGAAAAATCTGAGTTTTCCTGGTTTAACTTCCCTTTTAGTGAAGCAAGTGTTCAAAATACAGCTAAAGTCAAAGGAGATCTGCAGTGTATTCAAAGACAGGTCTTCATAAATAATAGCATTTAACCATGAACCTGATTAATATTTGTTTACAAAGGGGTTTATGGAGTTCTTCAAAAAGTCCTTTAAATGGGAATCAAGTTACTTCTTTATGGTGACCTTCTACTTCTGTAACTTTATCACATGATAGTGCAACATAACAAGAGGTGCCATTCAGGACACAGCACTCAGCCTGTAAGAAATATGTACTTCTGCATGACACTGCTTAAAAATGTGTAGGGCTTCCAGTAACACAGCCAGGTTTCCTTACTGAAATATTTGTCAGACCTTACCAGAACCACTGATTCTCTTAGATCGTCATATGAGAAAGGACTCTCATGTTCTCTGCCCTTTCCCTCTACTCCTCTTGTAAATGTTGTATTTGGGTCATTGGAAAGTTCCCATATCACACGCCATCCCCAAACAATGCCATAATAAATTATGACTTGGAAAAAAAATTATATGTGATATATAGCTACATATAACTGTATTTAAAACTATATACTTAAAAAATGCTAGGAAGGTGATAGCTATGACAAGATTTATTCTTTTTTAACAAGCAGAGGTAAATTGTATGCGTGTGAAATGCCTGATTTTGTGTGAAGTATTTTCACACAGGGTAGCCTAAGGGATTGGAGATCGATGTCATGTGGAGCAGCAGAAGTGATGGTTCAGACTCATCACCTCCAGAGGAATCAAGCCCCTTTGTTTCGTGATTTTGGCCACTGATCCCGTGAGGTGCCTGGCCAGACATGTGCCTAACACTGACTATCCTGTTACCTGCCATCCTCCACAGACAAGAACATCAGTACAGCAAAATGTGTTCGTGCCTGGGATTTCCCTGTACACCAGAAATCACTACTCAGCTTTTTATGACACAAGGTGAAGTGCATCAGTCTTCAAACATCAAAGAGATATTTTCTTTTTCTCCACGGTAAAACTACTCATGCAATGGAAAGAAGTGCTCTAAAAGGTACTTACCCTGTACCTCAACTAGAGTTTTTCAGTTTTATTTTCCTGTACTATACTAACAGGATATCTGGTAGTTTGAAAGGGCAAAGCACCTAAAGAAGGCTAAAGAACTAAAGAAGGCTATTGCAGTCTGTAAACCAGATATTCTTTTATTGGCATTTCTCTGGGATTATAGTGATACTTAGAACAAGTATGTCACACGTAACAGTTTCATCACAAATGAGAATAATCCTTTAACAATATCCTTTTCCTTCATATTTTCTCTATATAAGCATATAAATACCATAAAAAGGTATAATTAATTAGATGGAAAGAAAATTAGCCTCAGGTGATTTTTGACTTAAAAAATCATTTGCTCTAATGTTTCACTTAAAAACCATAGCTCAGATTCTTGACTGATGTAAACTGACACAGGTCTGCTGTCTTCGATGAAGTTAGGCTAATTTATGTCATGTCCACTACTACTACTGAAATCAATGTTTCATCCTGAAGTTTTACATCAGATAAACACAACATGTTTAGTACCAGCAGCAATGTTGATCCTTCAATTAGTGTGTTTCTTCACTCATTCGTTCAGGAAAAAATGCTCTTCCATCACTATATATATGTATATATATATAATATATACAGAGCGACAAAAAGATAGATGCATAAATGTGCCAAAACAGGATGTCCATTACTTAGGAAATACACTCTGGACCTCTTCTAATATGAAGTAAAGAAGGGATAAAAAAGAGTGGAAAGTATATTTCAGCAAAATTTTATGAGTTTAACCAAAGATTTTTAAAATACACAGAGTCCGGAAAAAGTAAATATGTTACAGGTGGTAGCATTATATAACTTCATATGCAATAACTTAATGTTTTATGTACATCATAAATCTAAACTGAATTTAAAGCTTCTTTATTGATTGAGAAATAACCTGCAAGTAAAGTGATCCCAGATCTTTTAAGTTCATGCAGTTACAAATTAGTTTTAATCTGTTGGACAATGACAAGAAATCTGGAATTAGGAGACAATAAAAGAAGTTGGGTTAGTTCTTCAGACAGCGCCTATTGATTTACCTCTGCTGAAGAAATGTATCCCTAATGTATTCCTGCTGAGGATCTGGCAAACAATTTTGTAAAGCTCTTGCAATGCCTGTCTGTGCATTTAAAAAAAAAAAAAAAAGGTACTATAGGTCATTCTCCACACCTCCACCTGCATGTAAGGGTTAAGCAAATGGAAAATCCTGTTCTTACTGAAACAGGACTGTTCCCTGCTGGCTCACTGAAACTACCCCGAAGGGAGCCCCAGGGAAAGGGAGCAGGGTTCCTTCCCCCTGCTCAGGCATGCAAAGGCAGGTGCATTCTGCATCCTGTTGTGACTTTCTAGGGGGTTTAATGCACCTCTGTGTCTCCCTGCAGTTGGATTTGTTCCTTTCAAGCACAGATCTGACTTGTGTAATTTTGCAACCGTTAAGTACAACATCCCTACACATCCAGCCCTGTTTCCTCAGAAGTCAGTGGGTGCAAAACACAGCTTTTAATCACTTTCTTGTTTTGTCTGGTAATTGGTTTCTTGTATTATATTGCATTATGAGGACACAATGCCGCATATTGCCCAACCCCAGAACCCTGAAGTTTGTGTAGGTGTCTGTGTTAGGTCATCTCCCCTAAACTCATACACATAAAATGGATGATATCTAGCTTTAAATTTGGCTGCCCTCAGGTATTTTCCGCATATCCACACACTACATTCTCTCTAAATATGTTCTTTCCTGCTTCCTCATGGCTTACGTGCTTAAAGTCTATTGAAACATTAACTTTATTCTTCCCTCTAAATACTGTGGTTATTCACTTACACATCTGGAATGGATTTAAGCGAAGATTAGTCTGCTTTACTCCTCAGACTGCGGTGTAATTCACAACATATTAGGTTGTATACATTTGCGCACATCATTTTTAATCAGATGCACAGCATGCCATTCATATCCTTTTAGCTTTTTATTATTACTTCTGATACTGTACTTCATCAGACTCAATTAAACCTGCCTAGTTCCATCACCAGAAATTATTTTCTTCAGGTATGGAATGGGGCTGTGATACACTGCTTCGTATCAAAGAGATATTCAACAGATATTCCAATTCATACTCCCATTACTTTATGATTGTCACACAAAGTAATTTATTTCCTTTCCCCAGTCATAAAAATTGTACCATATTCCAGCCTCCTGCAGCCTACTCCAATTGCTTCCAGAGTCTCCTCTATCACTTGCCACTCTTTTCTTTAAATTTCACTTCTCCACCCTCTTCAGTTTGGCACACACTGATTTCCTCTTCTCCACTGGATTCAGGCAGGTGGGTTACATTCAGAGCTCAGATAAACAAACAATCCTATTAGAGGGTAGGTACATCCCTGACTAGTCCCCTAATCAGTTCACATTTACCTTTTTAAGTGCTTGAAAAATAAATAAGCAGATGGTGGAATCAGCTAATTTTCCACAAGTGTTGTGGCAGAAAAGGAATCTTCAGGAAGTTTTTTAGATGGCAATTCTTAACCCATAATCAACTGCTCGTCTTTGCTTATACTTTTACTTTTTTTAGTATGCTAGGGACGTATAAACTCTACATGATACGGAAGCAATGGCCCTTTGACACGTCCAGTGCTGCTGTCTGACATGAGAACATAAACCATCTGGCTCTCACAGATGCAGTGTGCAGGGGTTAATATTGTATCCCCCTCATTCCTGGTGTCTCTAATAGCTACTGTCAATCAAGCACCCTCCTCTTCCTCAGCTCCCAGAGGAGAAGCACATTTGAAATTCCTGGCTAGGTAGCAGGGGAAAGGAAGGAACAGGCTCTAGCTGAGAGAAAGGGCAGATTATTTTTCATTGCAAATCTAATAAATTAATTTACTCATCTGATTTTCAGCTTTTCAAGGGACAGAACCCAGGCTGACTGTCAGATTTGTGAATGCCCAAGAAGAAGTGAATACACTGCCTCCTGCCTGCCTCACTTTCTCTCCACATGGGCAGACCTGGCCTGAGAAAGCAATAAACCCTCCGGCACAACTATCCAGAGGATACTGAAACTTGTGTCACTGGAAGGGCAGGTGAAGATAATTTCACTCACAGCTTAAGTATGTAAAGGAAAAGAAAAGCCAACAGTGTCCGAGGCAATTCAGATTAACATACTCCTGATTTCCTGCATTTGCAAAGATGAAACCAATGGTCATGAGAACGATTCAGGTGGACCTACAAACTCACTGCGTAAATGACAAAAAACCACCAAAAAAAAAAAAAAAACCCACAAAAAACTCCCTAACAATTTAGATTTTGTTTATAGCTAGGGACTGCTAAGAAAAAGCTAAAGCAAGCCTCCTTTTTCACTCCAGGGCGAAACACATCATTGATCCATGACTTAAAAAACTCAGAATATTAAACCAAGGTTGGATCTGGCCTCTCATCTCTGATCATCCTTTCTATAAATCCTTGATAAAGTGTGTGTTAGTTTTACGGTACAGCAATAAAACAGCCAAATGTAGAAGTAAATGACCTCATACGAGCTATCTCTGCGCAGATAGATTCCCTTGGCAGATAGCCAAGGATTGATTGACACACATCTTACGGAACTAGAGTTAATTAATATGTCTGCCAATTCCCAAATGGATCTCAGGAAGCAGAGAATCTGTTTAATGCAGTAAGCAATGACATACTGTGTGTGGTCAAGAGACAATCACTAATTGCCAAGAATGCATTGTAATAAAGCATTAAAGAATATGAACAAAACTCTTTCTGCTCTGCAGCTCCCTTATCCCTTCAAAACCTTATTCTTCGAACATTCTAAAGACTTGTGTTTCAAATATCAAAAGACATTTTCATAGGGAAAAACAGTTCCCAGACCATGAAGTCAATGCTCAAAGGGTCTGTTAATTTTTGTATAAGACATAGTCATTCGTTCAACAACGACGTCTTTATTTACAAGGAAATCTGCAAACCTGAATTGCAAAAGCATAAGGTAACTTGAAAGAGCCCATTCTGAAGATCACAGAAGCTACAAGTAACACAGTTGTGGATTCACTAGTGAAACATATCCATAAATGCTGAAAACACTTCAAGAGTCTGACTGCTAAACTGAAACAGCCCATCGAGCAATACCCAGGTAAGCCAGACAGAAAATACAGTAAAGGGGACTAATTTATACTACATACTCAACAGGAAAATATGAGATTGGCCATTCTGGACAGAAAAAGTATTGAAGGGCAGCCCAGAGACATTCTAGCCAAATCTTCAGCCAGGAAAACCAGCCTAGTCCCATGGTTTTCTGTGAGTGATTCTACTTTTTACCAGGGAAAATAGATACCATGCTTATCCATTTAGTTATGATGATCACTGACAAAACAGTACAAGAACTACCACAAGAATTCTGCAATACTAAGCAAAAATCAGCAGGAGATTAAAGAAATGGGAGAAAAGAAAATGATTTATTTTTCACAAAAACTAAGGAAACAAAACTCAGGTCACATATGAAAACTGATGAGTGTGTTAGAACAAATCTGAGAGGGAGGATTTATGAATGTGTGACACTATTTTAACTCTCAGCTGGGAAAAAGCTGAGGTGGTGTCAGATTGTACTGACTGGGAGGAAACTAAAGACAGAGCTGGGCCCAGATAAACACAGTGGCTGAGCTACCCCTCTTATATCTGGTATCTGTCCCGACTATAAAAAAAGAGAGTGCTCTGTAAGCCAGGTAGAATGGGCTTATTTATACTTATTTAAGCCCCTGGGGAAAGAGATGCTGTGCATGGGAGAAAAGTTAGAGATTCTGCTGTGATTTATCAATCAGCACTCAGCACCTGGTTCAGGAGCAGGTCTTACCAGATCTGCCTCCCAAGCCACAGAAACCAGTGAGAGTAACTAGTGAGAGCGCATTTTGGCTGGAAGAGATCATGGCTAAACACCAATAAAGATTAAAAAGAGGGGGAAAAAATATTGTTTTAAGATAGTTTACCTCAGGATGGCTTCCAACTTCAATATAGGTGCAGACTGGATGAAAAGCCCCTGTTCCACAAGCATACAGGTGGGTTTGATTGTAAGCCTTAAGCACCTTGATGAAATTAGCACATTCTCTCTGCAAAGAAAAGGAGGAAAAAAATTATTCACAGAGTTAATTCAGTGATTCTGACTAATAGGAGCTCTTATGTGTTAGAGATATATGGCTGAATGAACAGATTTGTAAAGGGTGATCATTTCATGCTGTTTGTAAGATTGTTTACTGCTAAGCATTTAATAAATAGCCTGATTTAATTTCTCATTTAAATATCTTTGGTTGCTATTTAATAAAGCATCCAACCCTGAAGAAAAGATTACAGAAAAAAAATCCTAATTTTTGTTTCAGACATGCTTGATCTTTGTAATTTATGCCATTGCTGTGTTTGTAAGACAAAACCCATTTATAGAAATGTGTCAGAATGAAATAATGAAGAAAAATGGACCAACTGTTTGCTTGTATTCAATTAAGTAACAATTAGAAGAAAAATGGGCCAGATGGAAGGAGCTGATGAAAACCAAATCATTGATAAAGCATTTTTAACAATCATATGAATGCTGCCTCACCCCCACTGTCTGTGTCTAGGGGCCAGTCTTACACATATGAATACATACATTAAAGTTCATGCAATCACTGACAGGCCATCGAATGTAAGCTTTGCAAGACTTGGGCTTTATGGTTTTTCCTAAGTAAATTATCCATCACGACTTATTTTAAATCTCAGCAAATAAAAGCTTAATAGCAATACTAACAGTCTGTAGTACAAACATTATCTGTTATCTGTTAACAAAACTGTCATTATTAATGCTTAATGTTATTAAAATGGATAGCCAAGGTGACAACTTTTTCTGTTTGTTTAGTATTTTTATTTGAATCAGGACTAGCATTGAAAAGAAATATGTCAATGCCCATGAGTCTGTCTACTGACACAATTGCAAAAAAAATGGATTTCAAACAGAAGGAAAGTAAGAACAAATAAATAAAATAAATATTTCCAGTAACGTCTGTGCTTAAGATGAAGAAAATTTTTCTCTGCATGTTTGATGACTTTTTTGGTACAGTGCTCAACTCTACCTTTCCAAGTGGACCATGCCCATGGAAACCCCACCTGAGCTAGAGCCCCCACAGAAATCTCATTGACTGACTCCCTCCCTCTCTGTAACTTGCTTGCTAATTAAACCAGATATTCCTGAACACAAAATAAAGGCTCTGCCAGGAAAATGCATGTGCAGTTTGGGGCATGCCTTAGGCCACCACAGGGAAAAGCAATGAACTTACACAGGTGAAACACTAATTCCCTGCCTTACACAAAGGACTGTACTGGAATGACATTGCTCTTACAATTTTATTGTATATTTGCATAACAGATAATGGCAATTTATTAAAAAGAGCACCCAGAGAAAAGCATACAGAATCTTACTACATCCTTGACTTACTGCTGTTAACTAATTTATTCAACAGAGATGGAAGAGAAAACAGAGAGACAGTTAAGGTAATCCTACAGGAAATTGAAAGAAAGAGAGATCAATGTTACTCTTAATTCTTTCCATTCTGACCTTTCTTAATAAAAACACACACAATTTCTGGTCCATAGTTATTCTTCCCCCACACAAGTATAAGCATGAACATACATTTATTATATTTATGCTTGTCCACAGGCTGCTTTCCACTGTAATATGGTAGAGTACTAAGCAAATACCTGGCATAAATCATTAAAAAATATGTTTCTACATTTTTATTAATGTTTTGTTCTTTGCTGCTTTAAATAAAAGAAATATGGAAAACCCATGAATGTGTATTAATAATCCAAAGCCTACAAGAGTAAAATGTGCAAATTCTCCAAATTCATATAACAATAATGAAATTGAAATATATCCTTTCTTAAAATCTGATATTCTGTGTTTCAGAAGGAGTATCTGACTTTGACTCCACATAATTAAAAACTGAGCAATGATGTGTGTGCATTATTGAATAAATCAGAAGCTTCGCTCTTAAGAGTTGTATCTGGCCAGATATAAACACAACACTGCTTCACCAGCACAGTGCTTTGCCTTGTCAGGTTTAATGTATCATGATTTTAAAAATGTCTTTTTGGCCTACTATCACCCTTTATTAAAGCTTTTAAAATTACCCACCTGAAGAGCATGAAATGTTAGAGGCTGGTGGCCACACACAAAATGCTGTGAGTACATGGGCTGGACCCACAGCCAGTGTGAATAAATTGTGCTGATTTCAGAGGAATGACTCTGATTTACAGCAACACACCACCTGTGACTGTATATGCACTCAGAATTACATAATCACAGAATATTCCGAGTTGGAAGGGACCCACAAGGATCATCAAGCCCAACTCCTCAGTGAATGGCCCACACGGGGACCGAACGCACAACCCTGGTGTTATAAACACCATTCTCCAACCCCTGAGAGTGCTCAGCTTCTTATCTGTACCATACAGCAAGACAGTATGAGATAGCTAATGCTTTAAAGGTGACATGGAAAAACCCCACTTAGACTAGGCGCAGAGTCTTCTTTGATTTCTGCAGATGAAATTAAGAAAAATTCCATCACCACCTTCACTGAATGATTCTGGATATATTCTGTGGGAGAAGGTGGATTAACCCTACCATAACCATATTTGCACATGCAGTGTTCAGGATTGATAGTAGTGTAAATGAGTAAGTATCAGTAACTTGACTGCAAATGCACAATTTATTTCCAAAAGCGGATTTAGCTTATTTGTCCCTGCTTTCAAGCTCTCCTAATTCCTTGTACAGTGTGTTTTTTACTACAGATGTCTAAGAAATACACAACATAGTTAAACAATGGGGAAGGTAAATACCTGCAGCAATAAACCTTTGACTATGACAAATAAATTTATATAGTATTTAAAGTTCCTAGTCCAGTTCAGGCTGCTCTTATAGCTCCCCTCTGTTTTACAGCTGCATAAAGGAACCATTAAGGTCTATTCAGTAAATTCTCATACACCTCTCTAGCAGATTAGGTTTCTTTATATATTTTACATGGTAGTAAAAAAATAAATAAGGAGGGGCATTAAACCACAATAAATGACATCAAAGTAACATTACAGTTCTGATTTAAGCCCTTGTCAACTCAGAAAGTTCAAAGTGAAGTTTCTGCCCTGCCTGGGAGACGGTGCTATTCTCCCTGGAACAATAGCAAGAGGCACATTGATTTCCATCTCAGATTCCTTCCTTTGTCTAATCGTGCTCAAGTACAGCTGCACAGGTACCCCATTACATGTGGAAATGTTGTGCCTGCTCCTTTGATATTCTGAACTTAGCAAGAGTTTGCTTTGGGATGGTGAACATTGGGTTTTCCTGGTTTATGTGACTCTGGGACAAAAAGGCTTCCCACAAATCTATAATAAACCAACTTTAACAGCTTTAAATGACTTGCAGAGACTCTAAATCTCAGCACATGTGTATGACAAAGAAGGTATCACGGAAGGTGTGTGTGCACTGAACGCAGTTTGGGTCTGCCACTACATGAGACCTGGGTGACTGACTCCCATCGCCACTTTCCCATTTTCTGTTTTCTGTTTCCCCATTCCTGCCCTCACAGGACAAATCCTTCAGTGGCATTCAGGACCATGGGCTGTGCAGTCTGGCAGGCAGCTCTGCTGGTCCCGACACTGCTGGATACGTCAACTCTACCACAAAGCAGCTCTCCAGCCCCCTTGGCTGGAGGCCTGGAATGACTTGGGTGTCTCCAACCGGGCTTGTCCCACTTGGCAGCGGCGTCTCCCCCTGCCAGAGCCCCGGGCTAGCGCTATATTGTTGGTGTGCAGGTCTGTGCCAGCAGGACAGGCCATTTCACTCTATGATTGCAGAGTGTAAGGCACTGGAACGGAGACAAAGACAACAAAAGGTATGTAGTATCTCGGAAAATGTGGCAGACAGGAGGAAGCATCCACCAGAGGAAGAGGAGGTAACCCAGAGCCAGAACGTGTAAGGAACAAATTCTCAGGGCATTTCAACACTGTGTCTGCATGTGAGTTCAGCTGCCCAGTGCTTTTGTACCCATTTTCACTTTCCCTAAAAAAGGGATGTTATTCAAAGGGAATATATTCTGAACATATTCATATCCTTTGGATATTGTTCTTTGTTAAGTAAAACAGATGAAGAAGGAAAATTGGATTTTTAAAAATTATTTTCCAGGTGGAAATCAGATTTTTTCACACTTGAAAGCAGAGTGTTGTGTGAGTTTAAATACTTTTAGCCTAACGATGTGTATGAAAGTGAATGCAAGGTTTGAAAAGTTCTCCATAGGCCAAAAAGTATTACTTGGATGGATTATGAAAATAAATGTTGAAGAAGAAGAGCACTGGGTTTATCATAGTTTAAAATTATAAATTCTTGCTCCTAATAATCTTGTTCATTATAATGAGTAGCTTAATATTAGGAAACTTTTCTTGTCTATATAAAGCTAAGCACTGGTTTATGCCCTAAAGCTTGAGTTTATATATACATACACAGAGCAGAAAGCATAAGTGCTTGCATATGGCATAGAATGATTGAAGTAGATATTCAAAGGGAAAATTAGGTACATCATGTGGGAGTTACTGCAGTCCTCAAAATACCCATTCATTTATCTTGCCTACCCCTGGAGAGGATTAATCTTCATTTATACTTCAATAAATGCTATAAGGTTTCCACAAGAGCAGCAGATTCTGCCTTTGGCCTTGTACTAAAGCATCTCCATCTTACAATCCAAGCAACTAAAGCCTTACATCACATTTGAAGATGTACGCAAGGCCTTCCTCTCTCTTTTCTGCCGCAGAGAACTTCTTTAGATAGCTGCTTCTTTTATGTTTTCACAACGTAACTGCTGGATCTGTGTCTGTAAACAGTTGTGATGGCATGGTTGCCAACATCCTCCGAAGTACGGCCAAAGAAATGCCGATGTGCAGCGGCTGAAGCAGTCACCACAAACCTTGGGCACAGTTTGTTTCTCTCTTTGAAGGACTATGGACCATAACCTTCACCAAAGCCCATGCAGCTCCTACAGCTTTCCTGGGTTGGTTTGGTGTACAAGTGCACCAAGGCATCCAACTGAAGCCATTCTACCTCTCCAGGAGCTCACGGTACATTTGGCCACTGGGAGGGAACGTGCCCCAGTTCAGCAATTCACTGAGTGAGAAAAAGGTCTGAACTTCAGGTATAATAAACGTGTTTACACTTCCTCTAGACTAGACTGAGGAAGTTGTGGGGTTCAGATGCTCAGTCCCACGCTGGTAATTTATTGAAATGAAAGTGGCTAAAAGAGTTTGCATCATACCACGGCAAGGCAGCCACAGCACCAACTCAGCTGCAAATTCTGCTGTGCTAAAGTCCTACTTGTAGAACAAGCTAAGAAACTATTAGACTATCACTTATATTCAGAGTGTAAATTAGAGTCAAAAAGGTCCAGTGTATCTGGACAGGTATCTTAACTCAAAAATTTAATTCCAAATATTGTATACCAGCTATAAGGGCAGAGGGCTTGTCTTGAAGAGGAGATAAAGTGTTAATTAACTTTTCCAGAAGGGCACCCACTATAGGAAGATCAATGTATCTGACTTACAAACCAAACATGCAGATTTATTTTTAAGAGTTTTCTAATATTTATATATCAAGTTGATAGAAGGGCTTATGCAGAGAGAGATTAGCCTGAAAAAATAAATTACAAAGAAAATGTCTGCAACCAAAAGAATAAGAGCCAAATGCAGAAAGATTGAAAAACAAACAGTAAAGATATGTAACACTGATTAGGCTGTGTTATGCAGACTTTTCCCGGACAGTTACAAAAATAAAGTCCATCCATCTGTCAAAACATCTGCTCCGTGTATGAAAATTAAAACAGAATTTAGGTGGGTTTTATGAATTTCCAGTAATAATCTCTCCTCCAGAAGCCTGGAACTTACGTCCTTCAATCTGGATTACTAATGCAGCAAAGAGTTTTTAATGACATCTTTTTAAGTTGAAGGGTAAGTCCCTGTGACTAACTAATATCCAGATCTTTCTACTTATTTTAAGAAAGTGGTTTCATTTTTTTTTAAACCAACATTGATGTCCATACTGCTTCTCAGATATTACAGCAAATGCAAATGGCCAGATTATGCAGGGCAATAAGTAGAAGGCTAAATGATCCTTTACAGTATCATTAGCTTCAACAGTTTTCTGCTGATTTAATCCAGATAAGCATCAGACCCACTAACACAGTCTTCCTTTAGATCAGCCTTCCCACACAGCCAAGTGATTAAAATATCATAAGATTTTGTCTAAACTGGATGGACAAGGGGATTTAAAGCTATCATCTAACAGCTGGACAAGCAAAATAAATACGTGTTTTGTGTTTTAAATCAAAATGGATGGACAGCTTTCATATAAAGTCCCATGGATGAGGTTAATTATTATGTTTACTTTTTTTTCCCTTCTTCTGTCCCATTAGTTGAATTTTCAAGTGATGAGGTCAGGGATATCCATGGAGAATAAGTAATCCCTGATATTACTGCTGTCATTCAAATTTATCACACTGCTGAAAGATGTTCCGGACTTATCAGGGAGCTTTTTAACTTCTCTCTTCTGCTGGTGGGCTACTGCCGGCTGCCATCAGTTCAGTCGGTACTGGCAGATATCTTTTTCAGCATGGAGCAGCATTGTTTCAAGGAAAATATTTCTGAAGTGTTAGTGCAATAAATATATGTGTGATTGCCATGTACACAGATGATGGAGTCTCAGCTAGACCCGGCAAACACTTCAGCATGTCAGCAAGCATGGGCGAGGAGCCTCTTCAGGGTGAGCTCTGCATCGTGTGTGCTTTCACAGCTCCTGCTGTTTGGGGGCAAGATTTTGTAAAATGCAGCAACATTATTTAAAAGTTATTGCAGTATCCCTCTTTTTATTACAGCAACGTTTGGAAAAACATTGGTCCAAGCTCACAGTCTGCTTAAACAGGCCCAGAATAAGCAGTGAACAAAGCAAATTATTTGGGTCCCGTTAAAATGAAATGGCCTTTTAAAATTTTATTTTATTGGAGTAAGCTGGTTGGCAACAGTGCTGCAAAGCTATTGTGTTAATATTGGCAGCAATAGGAAAGTCCCCAAGCACTGGGAGCTGTGTGCAGGCCCTAATGGATGGGGAAATCCTGCCTGGTACCTGCACACCATGAGATTACCTTCCAGCTGAACCTGTATAGGCAGGTGCATGATTTTAGAGTGGGGGAGGACAGCTGGCATGAAAACATTCGCGAGCTGTGATTTATGGCTGTGTACCCCTTGGAACTGGGATCAATACCATCATTTACATCCCTTTTTTGTCATTATTGTACCTTGCAATTAGCAGGATCAATGCTTTATAGTCTTACCCTCTGAAAAACCTGGTCTGCAGTGCTGAGTGAAGCAAGTTGAGCAGCTGAAGTATTGGGGTCTGTGTTACAGAAAGGGGTTTCTATTAAGTTACTTCTTGGTGGTTACATCTCCCATTTGTCAAAGCCTTACAAGCACTGCTCATTTCATCACACACACACGCCAATCCAATACAAACCAAGAAAATGCCTAATTTTTCAAATCTGACAGATCCCCAGATTCAGTGGCCCTTATGCTGCATTGTCATCTTCAGGACTTTATATGGTATTGTGATTTGGGGCATCTGACTCCTTTGAAGATGTCATAAATGACTCTGCTCTTAGGCATGGTGACCACTGACCAGCATTACACAGGAACCATTGATTAGTTTCATACCTAAATTTTCCTCTGTTCGCAAGATATGCCCTGAGAAGCTTCAGACTGATGATAAGACATTTTTGGTTGCGTAGTACAGCTTACTGTGCTTCTAGTTATCTCTCCAATTAAGTTATGCCTGTTATCTGTCTGATTTTTTGATATGACAAGAGTTCTTGAGAATATTTAAAGTGTATAATTTACTCAAGTTGCAGGATGTCTGCATGGATTTAAACCATTAAAGCATCAAGACAAGAAAAAAGAAGCCAAGAAAGCAGATGATTAAAAAAAGCCAGGAAAAAAAAAAAAAGAAAAAAAGAAAAAAGGCAGATATATCCTGATTCCTTCAAGCCACAAAACTGCAAGCCATATTAGCAAACAGTTGTACTGTCAGCACACTTGCACAGCAGATGGAAAGCTTCTCTGGTTCTGCCTTTGTGTTAGTGAGAGCAAAACACAAATGTCTCCCTGCCTGCCCACCTACCCACTTGCAAATCTGGGTCACTGCTGGTATTTGGTCATTTGGCTCAGGGTTTACCACCAAGGCTAAGCATGGAGGTAGCTGAGCTGGGTGGGATATCCCCTAGGGTCTGTCCTGAAAACAGTCTTGAGCCAGAAGCCATGAAAAGAAGCCATTAGAAGCCACCCTTTGAAGATGCCTCCCTTGGTGCATCAGAACTCTAAATCTTTGTCATTAGCATTATCTGACCTGGTGATCTTAGGATGCAAAATTTCTACAATTTACTCTGCACTCAGTATGTTCAAACTGCATGTTTCACTTCAAGACACGTTTCAAGCCGTGAAATCTTCATTCAGAAGATACATATAATAAATTTTCCAGACCTATGAACAGCTAGAGGGATGTCAATAAAAGGCTGAAGCACAAAATACCTGATTTAATGACTATGTCATATTTTTGTACATCTGGTTGATGCACAGTCAACAAGAAAAACCAAAGTGTTCTGTGGATGCAGTCCAGAAAACAAGTGGGGTTTTGGGTTTTGCAGTCATAGATGACCGCTGTACATTAAACTTTTCCATGAGTTCTAGCAAGCTTCCTTTATTTTGAATTGCTATGTTTTTCTGTAGCACGCACTTCCTACAGCACAAAAGAAATTTATTTAGGAAGAGGAGAGTATTTAAAAAATAACTCAAAATATTGGGAAGCCTTGAGGTCAAGCAGAAGCCAGTTCTTTTCTGACCATAACTTTTAAAAATCTCTTTTGTTCTACAGAGTAAACCTGTCCCACAATATAAGCACGGCTTTATTAGCAAAGAAATGAACGCTAGTGTTGTGTTTCAGCTCAGGCAGTCTCACCAAGCCCAGCAGCAATTTAAATTGCAGCCACAGCCTAGATCTAAGGAGTCTCTCTCATCTATCTCTTCCATCTGGGTGGGGTAATCACCTGTCTCCTGGAAAAATCAGATTACACCCGCCCTTCCGAATAGGATCAACACCTGCTAATTGGGTGGAGTATTTCAGACAAACAGGTTGCCAAGCCTGTTACAGGCACTGAGACACTCAGGCTCCAGATCAGTCACTTGCCTTTATTCAGCACAGTACAGGCACATCCTCCACTGACTTCCACTCACAGCCACCTCAGATAAATCCACTCCAAACTTGTGTGTTGAAAGTGAAGGTGAAATTATGAAGTGTTGAAAGGAAGCAAAAGACTGTGGCATCTCCAAGGGGCAGTTGCTTAGCAGTGTGTGTGACTGTAAATAAATACACTGTGCAAGCTGCTCTGGGAGGTTACATGTGTCTTACTGAGGGAAGCTGGGAATTTCTGTGGGGATATTAAACTGCTTTGACACCACAGAGAGATGCTGAACCAGAGAAACCTTAAGTGACAGAAGCCTAAAATTCCCACTCAGTAAAAATTTGGCACCAAAGCAAAATTGCTTGTTGAATGGTTTGGGGGGGGAAGGTGTTTGTTATATTTTTGTTGGTTGGATTTTTTTTCTCTGTATATATATATATATATATATATATACATGATGCATGCATAGTAACTTGAAGTTTTTAGAAAGTGTTAATCAGAAAGGAATTACCAAAGGGAATAAGAGATGAATAGATTATTTAGTACAACAGAGATTCCTCCACTCAGTCAGAAGAAGAATGAACAAAGAAAAAAAACCAAGAGAAAAAAATTGCATAGTATTTCCTAGGTTATTTTAAGAACTTTCCCTTTAGTTCTCCTAGTTATTACAAAAGAAAAAAAGAAAGTATTTTAACTTGTGTGCAGCAGGGGAAATTTAATAGACATGTGTTTGGTGTATGTAAGTAACAGAACTACAGAAAAAGTTAGTTGTGGCCTAAATTAATAGTGAGACAGTGACCACATCTTGAGTATAGAGGCACGGTGATATGTGATCTTTCAGAGCAGACCTAGCCTTAGCTTAAAAATTAACTTTTCTTTTATTAAGACAACAGATAATCACAAAGAAAATAGACACAATGTGAAGCAAATTTAGGAAAAAAAAGAAATGTGACTGGCACCAAAGAAAAGGCTCTTCTTTAACTTCCTGAGCTTCAGACTGAAGCCCTGAAAGAAAACAGGGACTAAACATATCCATCATTTCTACCAGTCATCCAGTTAATGTGTTTTTCTGGAAAGAAATGTATGAAGAATAAATTTACTCTGCCCATCTTGGGGTGCAGTAAATCATAACATGGAATTACCCAACAACATTTTGAAACAGCAATAGCTGGAAACTCAGCCATAAATAATTCTCACATTATGCCAAGGCCAAGTGAGGGCTCATGAGGAACACATATTGACAGAAAATTAAACCCCTTAATTTTGAGAATGATTTTTTTCCTTCATTTCTCCTTTACTTCCCTTTTCTTTGTATTTCAAAAGCAACAAAGAAAACATTTCTGCAAGACTGTATTAAATCTGCTGAATATTAAATTTCCTTCAGAAGCAAATTTCTATAGTCACACCTCTAACAGAAAAATAAGCCCAAAATTGGAAAATTAGCTTTCTCCTTGATCTATATCAATTTGTTCCCCATACTGAAAGACTTAAATGACTTCCCATGATACATAAATGGGTAAAATATGAAAATCTGAACAACTGCCAACTTAATTCTTCCTCTGTATAAGGACATAAGTTATTACCTTACAGTAACTGATTTGCCTTGGTCAGCTCATAGAAAGAAATATATGCAAATGCGTAAATGAGCACAAGCTGTAGGATCAACATCTGAAATAAGCCATAAAAAATGCTTTACGCTGGTGTGTTGTGGGGGTCCAGCCAAGAACTGGAGCTGGCACAACCAGAAGTTTCTGAGCGGGGAAAGGTCTGTTTGAAAGCTCCACAGCACTTTGAAAGACTCCAATGTCCTTAACTCCTTTTTTACCAAGCCCAGTACCCCTCTGAGCAAAGTTGTTGTAGGTTTTGAGGGCTTTTCCCCCCCATCTGTCTTTCTCTTTTGTTTGCAGATATGCAAAGCAGTTTTCTGAAGCAGTAGTATTACAGCAGCACACTGCTTACAAATGTCTCACTGTCTCATTTCCCAAACGGTAAGAAATGCTTTGGTAGGAAATTGTGTCCACATTAAACAAGATGGTTAAGGAGTGAGCAGCCCTCAAGCTAAAAAAGTGAGAATACTAACTGGGACAGTTGATAGAGTAGGAAGGAATATGCAGTGGCACTATGTATCTTACATATGTTTCAAAACCCACTTCTCTTCTTGTAGTAGGCCATCCTGAGAGTAAATTGTGTCCCCAGACTCGTTTGAGACCAGCTGCTTTGGATTTTTACTCATTTTACATCTTCTATTAAGAGACATTCACTTTTCTCTTTTCCCCAGGCTGGACAGGCATCCTGGGTCTTAAGGCTTTGCTAAAGAATTTTACTGCTATGCTGGAGACAGGAAGCCAGAAAGTAAAAAGGGATGGCAATGGAGGTTGGTGGCAGAAAATCTGAAAATTTTCCTGTAGATGTCTTCCAAAGGAAGAACCCTGACAGAAAGGAATGAACTTCTCTTTGGCACACCCAAAGGGCCAGAGGTAATTTGACTGGAAAAATTGTGCCTGTCAGATGAATTTAGAAACATGCTTTCTAGATCCAGCCAGCATTGTATGTTTAATTTTCAGATTCCCTCTTCAGATCTTTGTTTACAATAACAGATGAAAAGAATTAATTTTACTTTCTGCCTCCATGTTCTTCTATTTTCCCTAAGGCAAGAGCAGTTATAAAATAAGTTAAAGAGACTAGGGCTCAATTATTGCCAACTGTGTTTTTTCCAAAGTATCACCAGATATGTGTGAGAGACACTTGTTGAGTCACTTTTTACTTTCTGTTTTTTTCTTTTTTTTTCTTTTTATTTTTCCTATCCAAATGAAATCATTGCACACTGATGGATCCATAAGCCTATAGATCCATCCCCTCCCTTCCTATATTTTAGGGAGGGGATGGAAAACTTTAAAGGAAGCATAAACGAAGACGGCATATGAACATTTCAGCTTTAAGTATTATTGTAACAAATGAGATGGTGAATTAAATTACAGTCACGTGATTCTACTTGCATGAACAATAAATTGAATAATTATGTGCCAGCCACACTTGAACGCAAAGAAGCATGCACAGAATATGCTATATCACAGGTAGTGTAAAGAGCCTTGCTGCTTTGTCACTGGAAATAGGTTTCTGATCTAAAGTGAATCCAAATTACTGTCAAGAGAACTATTAAATATTAAAAAATCAAGCACCGTTGGAATGAGGTAAGAGTTAATAACTAGGTAAAATTTAATTGCAATTAAATAGCCCAGGCAGATGTCTATCTCCGATAAATTACAATACAGTCAGTGCTTACCCACATGCAAATGTGCTGATACACTTCAGCTGTGTACATGAAAGTGTAACTCTTTATGGACCTGTATGTATGGAACTGTGTACGTTCATGTGACAGAGCAGATGTAGAAACTTGGAACTATTTGTATATGTTTGTACTTTAATGTATATTTCTCACCAGAAGAGTGAAGGAGAGAGTTCAGGGAGAAGCTGATATCTTACAGTATGCAAAAAATGGGTGTGTCTGTCATCATGCAGCTTGTTCTATGTGATATTGTTAAAGTACCTACTGAAATTTTAAAGATTTATACATGTCAAGGCCAGAAGGGACAATTTCAACAATTTAATTTGGCCTGGAATCTTTAAAAGTCACTAAATAAATTGGATAGTCAAATCATACTTGAAAATAACATCTTAAGGTGCCCTTCAGAAACACATCTTTTAAGCTTCCAAGTCATAGAAACCTATTGTACCCTCTAATAGGAATCTCTCTGATTAATTGTGTAATTTGCGCACTGTTGCTGCAGTGCCTCAGCCAAATCTAATGCAGAGATGTAACAACTAAACAGCAGCCAAATCTTTTAAACCAATGGCAAATTAATAGTTTAAGGACTAAATGAGGTTTCCAGACAGGAACATATCCTTGCCCTACGCCTCCCTGCAAAACTAACTAGTGCTTCTGATAACTTTTGTAGATCACCCAAGCTTTGCATTGCTGGTTTGATATCCCAGGAATGTCAGAGTGGAATTGTAGCCACGTTTTTTGGGGTTTTTTTTTTACCCCCTCAGTTACTTATTATTTAACCCACATGTAATGCAGAGATTGCCATGTGTTTTTGTAGGGGCCCAGGTGACTGCTGGATTTTTAAATGAAATATTGAGGCTCACTAGTGAGGAATATGACTAGCAGCATGACTGTTCTATAAGTTCAGTATAAAAGCTGAGAATTATTCTGTAGAGACTTTGTGTGCTTTGATCATTACCGAGGTCTGGCCAGGAATCATGAGAAATATTCACAGGACTTAGAGAAACCAGAATAGATCAAATAAGACACTGAAGTCCAGAATAGCAAGAAATCCTCACAGAATTGCTCATTTAGTTGAATTACGTAAGCAAATATCTTATTTATTATTTATAGCCTTTAATTTTTCATGAAAAATGTTACTTCAGTGCTTGTGATACTCTATACTGAGGAAATGGAAATATATTGTACTACTAAGTACTTACATGGGCTAGTAATTATGATTTTATTGGAAAAAAAATCTATATTTTGAGGGAAAGTGTAGCAGTTAACCTCTATCAGAGAAGTCCTGCTCTAAGCAGGTATCACATAGCTGGGGGGGAATCTTTCAGCAACTCTTCTCAGCTTACTCATATAGAAAAAGATCCAAAGCATACTTTAAAAGTTTTATCTACCTAAACAGCGACTAGAGCTTAGGTAATTAACATATACTAAGCCCCTTAAGAAACAGAAATTAAAATGACTGCTTAAGTAACAAAGGGGTAGCAGGAGAGCAGGAACAGACCCTCTTGGCTGCTCTCCCCAAATCCCGTGTGGACCAGCCTGAGCCCCAAACCTGCTGCGCAGGGACTGGCATGACTGACAGCATCAGGGTAAGGAATCCCTCTGAAGGAGTGAGAACAATGCTGAATTACCTCTTATAATTACGAGAGGAAATCTCAGAGGTCAGAGCTGAGGTTAGCAGTGGGGCAGGGCTGGGGTTACGCTTGCGCTGCAGCTGCTGCAGTGCACCTGGCCCATTAGTGGGGACTTGCATTTTCAGCACCGACTTACCCTGGAGATCAATAATTAAAAGGAGGCTTTTTTTAAAATAGCCCTCAGTGCAGAAGTATAAGCTGTCATATAGAAAGTTTTGAACCATCACAAGTGACGAGTCTGTAATATCTTAGAAGTGGTACATGCTGGAATCAGTATTAAATCAAGCCTGGTTTATACGTCACTTTATTTGTCTTCTTTTTCTCCTGTTCCCTCTAATGAGAGCCTGTTGAATTATTTTTATGGCCTTTATATTTCACACTCCCAAGGCACTGATAATGGCTTTAAGGAATAAATAAGGCAGGAATAATACTTTTTTTTTAATTATCTGTAATTAGAGTTAAAGCAGTCGCATTAAATATGTTGCTTGTAATGCACTGTTTTATGGCAAGGTAGCTATAAACATTTAAAGACAATGTTCTGAACACATCAAGATATGCATTCCCTCTTTCAAGCTGCCTACTGAAAACTAGACCCACATTACGTATCACCTATGTGTTTATTTCTCACCTACTCCTGTAGAGAACTCTAAAATAAATTTTAAAAAAGGCAAAACCACCCCAAATGACTTTACAGGATCTACTTCCAGGGTCACACACTGCACTGCAGTGTGGTGTGGGCTTCACCATCTACTTCTGATCAGCAGGTGAAGCTGTCCTAGTATCACAGGAAGCAAAAGAATCAAGGGGAATAAAAGTTACAGTATAAGCAGTCTTCTCAAGCTTGCCACAGTCAGAGGATTGGGACCTGAACCTCCCAGCTTATTCCAGAATGTGTCTACAAATTTCAACAACTGCATTAGAATCACATTAAATGAAATATATAAAGAATACCCTTTCTTACTACAGTGGATTTCTAAAAATAGTTATTAAAAATATATAAGCATATACTTTCATTCTAGGCATTGAATCTCTTATTAGTGTTCTAGGTTTTTACTCGAGACATGAAAAAAAATCTACTTAATGTAATGTCATAGTACTTCATATAAGATGAAGCAGCAAGGTTAGTTAATTCACTCACATATTTAACACTAGCCTTTTTCTTTAACCTTGAATATTCGATATTCTAGGCTTCACCTTGCAAAGTACTCCTGAAAATTATTTGTGGACATGAGCACGGATTAATTTAAATGTATTATTTCTGTGTAATGAGATAGCCTAGGTATCTGGCATTTCAGCTGTCCCATCACATATTTAGCTTAGCCCATATTTCTTAGTTTTTACCTAATCTACCTCTACTGTTCCCAGATGGCTTTTTTTGAAGACAACTGTCCTCTATGGCCTAGGTAAAGACTGATGAGACTATTTTTATTATGACCTAGGAAATTATTCAAATGGAGCTCTCTAGAGGCATATGGTTGGCATTATGAATATTTTACAGAATCATCTCTGAAAATCAGGCCAATAGCATATACACACGGGGCCAAGTTCCACTCTCACTTATACCTTGGCAACCACGATGATTTCCCATTTGGCTTTGCTATGAAAGTATTTGTTTGGCTTATTGCATGCATGTATTTTTTATCTGTTTTTCCCCTTCTTCAGCCCTTTCTTCCTATTTCCCACACTGTTCCTATAAAGAAGACAGTTATTATCAGTGTGGAATGACTGCTATTTGGGGGCTACTGGCTACGTCTCTCCTACCTCAAAAATACAGGGAATACGATGTACACAGGAATGAGGGAAAATGTAAAGAAAATGTTGCCTAGCACAGCAGTGTCCTTCCTGAGGCACCAAAACTGATGCAGAACGTCAAAACCACTTTGACCTCAATATTGCTATGAACTCCATGCAGGAAAGATCTCTGGGGAACCCACTGGCTCCAGAGAGATGCTGCAAAGAGAAAGTTCTTCTTGGAACTCACTTGAGGACTGGGACCTGGAGCACGGCAAAAATGGGTCAAAATACTATGTACCTTCTCATCAAGAGATGAGTATTCAAGGGTTAATATTTCTCATTCTGATATTTCTTCTCTCTTCTCTTTCTTACTGATTTTCTTTTTGGTAGATAAATTCTATTTCATCTGCAAGATTTCCATTTATAAATTGAAGCCCTTGGTCATGAAGACAAAATTTCCATATAAGAGGAATTAGAAAGCTCAAGAGTGAAGTTATGATCAGATGTGTGACCTTACAGAGTAGAAAAAATACTTTAAGAATTAACACAATAAGACACAATAAAATATTTACAATGTTTCATAAAAGGAAAAAAAAAAAAAGCTAAAAAGATTTGTACTTACCACAATATCTTTTCCAGCCCACTTGCACTCATCCCTTCGGGAATGAGATACAGGCCAAACAATCTAAAGACACAAAACAAAAATTACATTGTATTATTTCACGGTTCGACATTCACAAATTGCTGGGCAAATGCTACACAGTCCCTTTATCCAGTTTATCTTCCCCCATTCTTTTCCTTATTTCCTTTTCTTTCTTAAAGTTTCACAACAAAAAAATTACATGTTGGGAACAAAAACAGGGATAATAGGAGTCACTGCAAAACAATCTTGAAATATAGTCTGTATTGGAAATTTCAGCGGTGAATCTCAAATCCTAATGATAGGAGGATTGACTCTCCATTAAGTGAGTGTTCTTTTAATCTTTTAAATCTCATGTAATGGAAATACAATGACACATTACAGTCAGAGCATCAGAAATGAGACGTTTGCCTCTTCAGTATATCTAATAGTTCACTCTTTTGCTAATTCAGTTAATTAAATAATAAAAAAGGAGCCATGGCATTTGAAAAGTATCACACCATCAAAATAGAAATGTTTATGCTGTTCCTATAGAACTACCCTAACACAACTAATCCTAAATCTAGGTTTTCTGTAGTGTTTGCTTAGCAGAAAATGGATCTCACCTCATAGAGAAAAAAATCCAGAGACCCTCACAGTCAATTATTCATGTTTTTTTGAAAAGCTTTTAGGAATTACATATAGAATAAAACATGATCTTCCCATAAAATGCCAGGCTATTCATTTGGGAGCCCCAGATAATGCAATATGAATGGCCATAAGTCTGGATTACAGTCTTGGTGTTCAATACAGTTTGTTAATAGAAAGCAAAAGGCAAAATATTAAAAGAAAGAAATGGAATACGAATGACAGAAGAGGTCAAAGGAGATATTATATATGGCACTTGTAAATAGTTTGCAATGTTTTTTAAATTCAAAATTTTCTTCAAACTTAATGAAATCCAAACAGCAATCAAACATCTTAAGTCTATAAAATAAGGCTGAAAATTTTATGAGCACATTCTCTCTCAGAGGATTCCCACTACTTCCTGTTGCTATTCTCAGCTTAAAAACTGCAGAGACGTGAAAATTCAAATTTACTAGGTTGAAAAACATTAACCACACTTCTCAGATCTCCCAAAAGGACTGGTTCAAGTTTAGTTCAAGTTTTGGGCAAAAATCTCAACATTTTTCAAACCAGTGTATGTCAAACCAGATGGTTTTTTTTTCCTTAGTCTCACAATAAAATGTTTTCCTCTAATTTGGTTTAAAATACAGCTAAATCAAACTGAGTTTAATACACTGAAAAATTTGGCTTTTTGGGTTTTGATGTTGCCATCAGCATTTAGACAGAAACCTGAGGAGTTTTTTACATGGTAGAAGCTGGTGAAGTTTGAGCTCAAGTGCAGTACTGGCTGCATTGTAATTTTGATTGAAGTTTCTTACATGACTCTCCTGTCTATAATAAACAGATCCCCAAACCCTTTAAGCCTTTTACCTATTCTTAAATCTAGTCTAAATTCTCTAAGTCTGTTTCTAACATGCATTTCCATGTTATTGACAGCAATTCTTTATATAACATTTATTAATATTTGTATATAAAGTCAAATAGTGTTCTAAAATTACCTGAATATGTAAGTATGTATGACACAATTCCTCCCATTCTAGAAAACTGTTTTCTGCAATGGAAACACCTTCTTTCCTTTAATTATTCCAGATGTTTTGCACATTAAGCTATTGATCCCTCAGAGAATTCAAATAAATAGCTAGTTTCCTTTATAGCTGCTCTAAAGAGAATAGAAAACACCCCATTTTCCTTTTATCCTCTTATCCTTAGAGAATACAAATGAATAGCCTGTCTTCCCTCTGAACAGAAAACACAAGGTATTTATTGCTATCATCTTAAGAAGCTAATAGTCAAACAGCCAAAAGGTCAGGAACACTAAGAAAAAAAAATAATCCCTGGGTATTGAAGCAATATATCTCTCATAAAAGGGTACTCCCTGGATTTTAATATGTGCCATCAAAATACTTAATATAACAAATTAAATCTCCATCCCATTGTTTACCTTGTTGGCATTTTGTCTTACTAAAGTAAATGAAAACTTAATTATTTATTTAGATTCCAACAGAAGAACAACACTAAACTGCTTGTCACCTTTTTAATTAGTCACCAGCTTTTACTGGAAAATTATAATCTCCATCAATAATGGCAATATTTTATGGACTTACTCCTCTTTTAATAATACTGAAACTATTTTGATTTGAAAGCAGCAGAAGCAAGTGCCTACAAGCTCTGAGTTAAAGAAGAAAAATCAACACTTGGACTCCCAAATAGCTTCTTTTATCTGCAAACAAATACAAAACTGTAAGGTCTTTCTTTGTAAACTGTCATAATAGATGTTTGGCTTTTTTAGCAATCTATACATGAAAGTATGTATTGTTTGGGAAATACTTATTTGGGAAATTTCCATTTTTTAATATTCTGAAAAAAATACTGTAGATCATATAGTCAAAGGTCACAGGCTCATTATAAGCTTCTCTTCTTAGAGTCAGCGATTATTTTTCTTGTAACAGTATTCCTGACATCCAAACACTTACTACATAACTCCAACAGTGCACAACCCAGTCTGAGTAATAACAAGTCTTTAGCATTAGAAGTACATATTTACATTGCACAGAACATGAATGAACGTACCTTTTGATACTCCTTGATGTTAACCAGGTTGAAAGAAAATATGTGATCCTTTGCTCCAACATACAGCCGACCTCGTTCTTCATCCAAGAGGAAAGTATGGTAACTGGAGCTATTAGCTAGTCCATTGAAATTGATTATATTGTTGGATTCCAACATTTCTGTAAGATAAAGGTAATAGTTTGGTGTTAATATGTTGAAATGAAATAGAGACTTGTACAGGTATCATTTTAGGAATTTATGCTCATGGTGTAAAAACAAGTGACAGCATTATGTACCTGGGCCCTTGAATACTTTTATTTCAAGCTTGTGAGATTCAGCTCTTTACAAAGGTCAAAACAACAGTGAAATCAATTAAAAGCCTGCATGAGTTTTTAAGTGGTAAAATTCTATCCATGTAGCTCATCAACTGTTGGACGAAGTTCAATATTGTTCAGTCGATGCGATTTGCAAGGATAAACTTGAGGATAACCAGCTGATAAAAAACACACCTAAACACAAAATGTATTTCCAGCAGAAGAAACTATTTCATACAGATCTGTAAGTTATGAGAAAAGGGATAAGAATGACTGACTGATCAGATAAAATAACATGTAGCATCTATTCTTAAATATATTATCTTCTGAGTTTTCTCACACAGGCAGCGTGTTGTTGCCTTGCTTGGAACAAGAATGAAAACTAGAGAAAGTAACTTTGTTCCTTTTTCAACTCAAGAGTAATTTTCTGGTTCTGATACTCCTCACAGAGCTTTTGCACTTGCCATACACAGGATTTTTTTTAAGTACAAGGATCCACAGAATCGTCTCAGCTATTCAAACATTAAGAAAGTCATATGCACTCTTCTGAAAAATATTTTTGCCACTAGTTAATATAGACCATAATAGTATAGATATTCATGAGAACACAGTTTCTTTATGGCTATCTATATTCACATCAGGACCAAAACCAAACCATCTCTATCATTTTAAGGCATGTCTGCACTAGTACATCATCAATAACAAAGTTTCCCTGTGATGACAAATCCTACAAGGTTCAAGCCCTGACCTTGTGAAGTATGAAGGCAAACACACAGCTTTAGGAGCAGGAGCAGTGCCACTGACAGAGCCATGAAGACAGACAAGAAAGGGAGTGAATACATCAGCATCCAAGGGCTGATGGCCAGAGGGCATGGCCAGAGCTTCAGGTATGCACTGTTTGTGTTAATTCTGCCACACGTGCAAGCCAAGGACATTTGTAACTCCTCTCAACACATGCCAAATGCTGGGATGTCTTGGATTCACCCAACAGTGCAGCTACCTGCTATGGCTTTTTGGTTTTCAGTAAGATCACTCCCATTTTCCACCATTACTCCCGTTTTCCACCATTTCCAACCATTACTCCAGGAGTGAGTGTAAGAGAGCAACCCTTATGCTGTTAGAAATCATAGAGAAACTGCTGTAATAACAGAAGTTTCTGCCTAATTTTCAACTCATTCTCCTTTCTTTTTCACTCAATATTTTGTATTAACAAGGAACATGTAAGGTGGGGATTTTTTGGACCTATGTAAAAGCGGTACTTATGATTTTACAGAATTTCAGCACCTGCAGCTTTGCAGCCCCACAGATGTTAAATTTCACTTATACCAGCTGGATTTCAAAGTAGGCTGATACTCTGGAAAAACAGTAGGCAACATATTCAAGGAAGACAAAGATAACACTGTTAGTTGCATACCATTTGGATAGCTTTTAGCTTTAGTATTCTTTGCATTTATTTGGAAAAACTCTCACTTCCACCAAAAATAGTTAATTTGTGTAGCAGTGTAGCAAAACATCATAGCAGACACTATATTTTATTCTTTATTCTACACTTCTTCTCACTAAATATAACTATACATTTGTATCACAAACTTGTACTGCTCAAGACTGAAGCTCGCTTTTTAAAAATTATTTTTCTTTTAAATGTAACAATCAAATTACCCCAAGCAGCCTTGTCAAAATAATTCTTATGGCTTCCTGCCAAGTTCTAGAATTTGACTCTATTGTCCTCCAGTTCACTTATTTGCATTTTGTTAGAGACTTTACTAATTCTCTTTACTTTGTAATGACTGATTCAGATGTTGAATGTCGACTTGCTGAATAGTGAGTGATGCAGATGATTGATTGCTTAACTTGTCTTAGAACTCTCTTGGCTAGAAATGCTTTGCTGTCATCTGTATCTGATCATTTTTCTTATAATATAGCTGTCAAAAACCTTTGTAATTTTTTTGAACTCATATAGGTACGATTCTGCCCTTTGTGACTGCGGCGTAAAGACAAGTGTCTGCTGAAGTCGACGTTACACAAAGGCAAAACCGATAAAAATGGAAATGAGAACAGTTAGGCACACAGCTACTTGGCTTAATAGGAGCCTGATATTATTTTGCTAATGCAGAGTTCTAAATATTCACATCTACAGATGGTGATTGATGTTTTCTTTTCTTTCTAATATTCTTGAGAAATGTGAGATCAGAGCATTGGAGTCTAAGGTTTATTACGGCCAAGAGTAAATTACATCATCATCTTTGCTGTTCATAAGTCTCCACAGTATAACTTAAAAGGACCAGGTGTGGCTGTGCAGGGAAATATATATAGCTTTTTTTTTCTTTTAATTTTCTGTGACTTTCAGAGCATGCAACAATGTTAAAGGTAACATGGTTGGGTTTTTTATGAACATGCAATTGAAAGCCAAACTAAAACCTAAATTCCATTGCCTTCTCTAAGAATGGGACATTCCTTCCAGGTTTTAATTCAGTATGTGTCATATTGTCATGTTACTGATTTTTCAGATGACAACTGGATTTCCAGGGTCTGTTGCCCAAAAGATTAGGCCTAAACATGCAGTGTAAATACAAGCAGTGTATTTCAAATCATGTGACATCAGGTTTCTCCCTGTCAGGAAATCAGATTGAGAATAAAGGTTGAGGAGAAAAGTGTCATTTGTGTGTTGATGATTCTCAGTCACTACCAATTTAGGTAGGTTTGAGCTCTATCACAGGTAGGAGGTGAAATCCTAAACAATTTCTGCAGTTTCGCTGCTGTTTATTCTGATACATACTCGTCCAGTGATGGATGTGGCTTTACAGGGCATTCTGGAACAGAGTGCTGAAGAGCAAAGAAATGGCATTTGCACAATCAATACAAATTAAATATTCCACTTCCTCAAATTAATTAGTTTCAAAGTGTTTACTATCCAGTGTCTTCAGTATCCAATCAGTGACTATTGCTGAGAGAAGGAGCAAAGACAGGGCTCAGTCCCAGAAGGGCACTGGCATCCATCAATTCTGTTATGTGTCGCTCACTCATGCTGGCAAGGTTTGTGGATGATCACTGATAACATAAACCAAGATTTACAACAAAGATTGCACTGTAATGACAAGAGGAAAATGATGAATGAAGTCAATAAATCAATGAAATTAATACTATCTACTAGGCATAGCCTAATTCTTTTCCTTTTTTTTTTTTGTTATTATTAAATGTTGGCCTATCCATGACCTATGCAGACAGGTAATGATTGCCTGTTTTTAAAGTCTTTTTTTTTAACTTTCTCTATGATCTGTGCAGTTATTTTTATTGCAAAGGTTTAACATTACTCCACCTTTTTTTCAGCAATTTCCCAGAGAATTTCTTCAGTAATTGCCCTGAGATAATTTTCTCATTTCCTTTTAACACATCCTCAGCTGTAGTCATGCCTGTAGCTTTGAACAGGAATGAATGAGCCTTATATAGCTAACCACTGCACACTACAACTGGCATTGTCTAGAAAATGCTGTATGAGGTAGATTTAAAGTGGGTGGTGATAGTTTGAAGGTAAAAGAGACATCATTGCTTTTGTTACTGGTGCTTGATTCCCACAGTTATTAAAAGTGTTGCAGGTGACCAAAACTAACAGTTTGAAACGCACCATATCTCAAAAAATAAATGTATTATAATGAATGTGATGATCAGTGAAACCAGACAGAGGTTGTGTACCTCAGGGTTTGTGGGCTAGATTCTCCTAATAATCACTTCAACTAGCTGTAATCCACATTCCTGACTTGCTTGCTCCATCTTAGTCTCCTTTCTCTGCCAGTGTCCAAGCTTGAAGTATTTGACCTTTTCCAATGTGCTTTTCTGTAGACTCTGCACAATCCTTCTTCTATTAAGTGATGCGTCTGTTGATCCAATCTGACTTGTGTCAGAACACTCACTTTGCCAGACCGAGTTGGCAAATTTACAGAAGAAAACCAGTCCCTAACTCTTGCCTTCATTTTAATACATGGTTATTTAATTTGCTAATGGAATTGTAACTTAATAGTATATATACACACAGAGGGCCAAATTCCTGCTGTGAAATCCATGGAGATATGCATGCACAAGGAATGTAGATTTGGTTTATTTTTATCACACTTCTTCATTAAAGAAGAAGCCAGAAAACCACAGCTATAGCTAAGATGAATACAGTCAGGCAGATCCTGAAGTTTGCTTTATCCGTGGTTGGTATTCCACTGTAAACTTTGTTTTATGTCTGTGTTCCCTCAGCAGAGTCTGTCAGGAGAAGAACGTAACAAAAGAAAACCATCTTATTTTTTACTTTTCTACTAGCAGGCAAACTTTGTCTTTAGTGAGTTTGTGTAACAACTTAGAAAATTTGTGAGCTCTGGCCTACGTCCCCATTATAGACTTCACAATGACACGCACCAGCCAAGACTGTTTTTCTTGATAAGGGTCAAAAGGGCATATCAATTTCTCTAAAAATCAGAGGAAAGGTCTCCTATATTCCTCAGCAGAATGCAGATCTGGCCCTGTCCTATTCCTGGTGACTCGGCAGAGTGACTGGATCACGCAGGGAGTGCTGCTCGTCACAACACGCTCCTGAAGCCAAGGCGTGCGTTGGTTGCTGGTTGCACAAAACTCTCGACCTTCATTCCTCTGCCAGCAGCGATAAGATCTCACTGTAGATCTCCCAGCAGCAGATAAAAGATGAGTCAATGCCATTATGCCATCAAACAGGGATTTTGCTGAACTGTGAGCAGTGCCTCCCACAACGTCATGCTGGAACATTTCCTTCTTCTCTCGCCAGGCCTCTGCTTTGGCTACAGAGGATCAGGTGGCCACGTGTTTGCACATGCATTTGTTGCTTACACAGATGCATATTTTGCCTGTTCTGTGTATCAGCATGTGTATCTTTCTAAATAATCCCAGGTGTCAATTAGTCATTACTCTTTGAGTAATTATTTGCTGAATTCTTAGATACACACAAGGAAAGAAGAGGGCGTTTTAACTTCCAACCTCTCTCGTAGTTTCCTCATTTTATTGCTGTGAGTGCAGATGGTGACTTCTGCCCCAGTCAAACAGCTAAGGAAAAGGCAGGGACTGGCAGGAAATCAAGAGAGCTTCCTCCAAGGCATGAGCCAGCCGAGCCACTTGGCAAAACCAGCAATATAAGCACGGAAAAGGAACTGTATTTGTTGGGAGTCCGGTCCCCACCCGGATGAAACAACAGCTGTCATACAGTGGGATTTTCAGTGGAGTATTTCCATAGATTATGGAAAATACTAGTCAGAAATCAGGTGAGCTTGACCACATGGCAGGTCTAATGCTTAGTAAAATGGCCAATAGCCTGAAGGATAACTCCTTTCCCCCCACATGGTATTTAACTACTTTATACCACAAATATTTTCTTTCATTGACACCTGAGACATCACTGGGACCTTAGGATCTAGCCCTTGGTGAGGAAAATGGTTCAGTCACCCACGCTAACTAAAAATAACTTGCTAACAGTCTATGGTACAATTCAAACTTCTACACAACAAAAAAAGGAAAACTAATTCATCCTTTTTGTTCTTTTTAGTATTTCACTGGGGGAGGGGGCGAATAATTACAGAAACATTTATTT
Organism: Origma solitaria; assembly: GCA_013397895.1. NCBI lineage: Eukaryota > Metazoa > Chordata > Aves > Passeriformes > Acanthizidae > Origma > Origma solitaria. Next base: position 473,873 of record VZRL01004363.1, on the reverse strand, counting down.
TTTTACATCTTTTAGTTTAGCTGGTCAGATTATCTGTCTTTTAGTAATATTCAAATTGTTCTAATATTTCCAAACTTTTAACAGACCAGACTATGCCAAAACTCTGATTTATACAGAAAATTAAAAGGAAGAACAAAACAAAAGAGAAAAATAAAAAGAAAGCCTTTGATTTCATATTAAGAACAGAAGAATAAAGACACATAAAAATTATCAACACCGTCCCCTCCAAAAAAAGCCCCAACAACTTATGCTTTCAGACAATTTTAGAACTATGCTGCTTGGATATATCAGAAAGTGATCAGTTTTATCTCAAATGAAACAAAAAACAGGCTTATGAACTGTATGAGATCACATAGTGCAATAAGTGATTTATCCAGTTTTAGAAATGTAACATGAAAACTTGTAATCAGCACCTTTGGGTTTTTGCTACACTAGTTAGAAAAACTTGAAACTACACAGCGTTTGTTGTTGATGGCAATTCAGTGTTATTGTAATTTGAATGCGATAAATCACCAGGAGAAAAGGGAGGGTTATCTTATCAGTAATCAAAATACAATTGGAACAGAGCCCCTCACAGCTGTTCAATCAGTCCTAGCTTTCATCCTCTTCATCTACCTTATCATAACAGTTGCCAATCACCTGGTTTCACTGAACTCTACTGGAAGGGGAAAAAAAAACAGAACCATATTTGTTTTTGACCAAAACTTTTGCTTTTGAAAGAACACTCAGTTCAGAAACACAGTTCAGGGAACTTACAATTTACCAGTTAGAGGTAGCTAGGACAAGATATACAGTTTTTTGTGCTCTCATGATGTAAACCAAGCTTTTTAAATGAAACACTCCTGCCTACCTTCCACTGCAGCAAAGAAAACTTGAGGGCCATGAGTATAGTTTGATTAAAACCAGATACCTGGAAGGAGGAATGTTACACCAATGTTTTGTTTCAGTTGCACCAGTATAAGCATGGAATCCTTTGACTTCAAAATACTGATGCATATGTTTTTTATACTGTAAAACTGAGAGAAGATTTTAGCTCATTAATGTCAGCACTATTTAGCTACATGACAGCCCTTAAAGTGTTTTTGGTTTGAGTAATTGACAGGGTCACATGATATTTCAAAGACATAAAACATTTAGATTTTTAAAGCCAACCTGTTTTCCCTTTATTATTTGCATTATTTGTCCTTTTGGTCTCTGAAAGTGAATCCAGATTATCCCTATTGCTCAGTTGTTTTCTTATAAAACATGAGAAGTATTAACTTCTGAGCTAAACAAAGACTTGTAAAGCTTAATCTCATCTATTTGTAAAATTATTGTAACATCTCATATTATGAATTTGACTTTGTGAAAAAGGTTATGGCACATATTTAACTGTGAACTTCACAATTATTTAAGCCTAATATTTTTAAAAAATCACAGCCTTATATTACCTATAATACCCATAGCATTTTTTTGTTTGTGTGATGAATGAGGCAGAAATACATGATGGCAAAAAAGAGATCACAATCTGGTTCAACTAAGACGTTGTCTGTCTAAGGGAAAATTTATCTGTCTTGAGATTTGAGTAGGTAATGCCTTTGCTACCTCCCACTTGTGCTGGTATAAGAACTGCTCTGGAGAAATAATGAAAGTGATGCATCATACTAATGAGCACCCAGATCTTAGGGAGATCTGTAACTATCAAGGTTGTTTAAAATGTGGCAAAATAATATGGCAAAATAATGATCTAATGCAAAGTTTATAAACATTCTAACTCAAACAGCAGAAACACTGCAGGCATATTAACTCAGCCCTCTGAGCTTGGTTAGCCCAATGTGGCACTGCATGATCTTCCTTAAATTGCACCATCTGAGCTAGCACAGGTAAACAGCCAGCTAAATCCCATTTATTAAATAACCCCGTTATCAGATCTAGTTAAAAGTTAATCAGTTTTCAACTCTCTGTATGATACTTCTGTGAAGTTAAGTCTTCAGCAAGCAGAACCGGTATTGGTTATCAATTAAATAAAACTGTGGGTAGTTGTCACTTCAAGGAGTGATTACCTTATCTATGAACAGTACCAGCCTTGTCTCATTAAATATCATATCACAGAGGCATGAACACCTTTGCAAGGTTAACACACAGACAGTTGTTTTGCCGGAGCAGGGATGTATTTCATTTGGCCAAGAAGGAATGAGAATGGAAGATTTTCACATCCTGTTCTCCTCATGGTCTAGCTATATCTTGGGTCCAAGTGTAGCAGGGAGCAGTTTTTACTTTCTGACTGTTCCCAAATAAAGCAAGACACAGATTTCCAATTATTGAAGTTTTCATGCCAGAACAAAAGCAAGGCAGGAAAGGAACTGTTGCTCTCTATAAGCACAGTTAATTGCTCCAGATATTGACCATGCTGCAGTGTAAGTGCACCTGAGTTACTCTGAAACTCCTTATGTACTCACAGTGTCCACTGCCTAGGAAGCCAGCAGAGATGAATTGATTTTGCTCTTCATCTAATTGTGACTCGATGAAGCTGCATGTTGAATTATTAGGGTGTTTTCTCAGGCAAGCTACTTTGAAGTTAGCTCAAGAGACATGATAATATTTTGTCATAATCATGAAAATTAAAGTCAGATCAACTCGGTGCAAGGACAAAATGTCTGCATGATGACTTTCGCAGCAATACAGTTTTGAGAAGTTTTACCTTTATTAATTAATTATTATTAAAGTCATTTCATCTTCCAAAGAATCATTATTTCTGAGTAAAAACTCAGTTGAAAGTAAAACTGTCTGAATAATGCCAGAACCTGTCGTGATTTTTGGGGACTATTACATAAAAAACTACTTAAATACAATGATGTTTTAGAAAATTTCCTTCTGAAAAAGGACCCTCCTAACAACTGAACCTGAAAGTAAAAAAACCCAGTCAGTGTCTTTGTGGTTTACACACCATGGACTGTTAAGAGTCAAAAGTAACAACCACGTCCATACATGTACTGGAGTTGTGGTTATGATAAAACCTTCCTCATGCAAGTGTATTCCCTTCCCAGGGCAAAAGTATTAAAGTATTTTTTAACCCTTAAAGAAATCTTGCTTCCAGGTACCAAATCGGTGTACTTCAAAAATAAGTTATCTCATTTAGAAGAATTAGCAAATGGGGTCTGTTAAGCTTCATAGGGATATCAGGGGAAATTTTTTAAAAGTCTGGTGGTTTTATTTTCAAGTGTGACTTTGCTGTTTGACAACCAAGTTACCATTGAGTCTTGGAGGGACTAATGGGGCAGGCCTGTAAAGGATTTAGATGTCAAAATTGAGACAGTGTGAGAATGAGGGTGACCTGCAGAGGGGGAGCCATCAGTGAGTGAGCATGTGAGTGCTTTCACTGGTTTGAGAGGCTGCAAGGGAGAGTGTCTCAACAGCTTCAAACAGAGAGTGTTTCTAGGATAGCAGAAATCCAGAGGAGGTAGAACCGATCTGAAATTAAGCAAGTTCTAAACTGACCACGGGCAGGTTTAGATTTAATATCAGCAAGAAATTCTTTGCTATGAAGGTGGTCAGACACAGGCTCAGGTTGCTCAGAGAAGATGTGGATGACCCATCCCTGAAACTGTTCCAGGCCAGGCTGGATGGGGTTTCAAGCAACATAGTCTAGTGCAAGGTTTCCCATGCTCTTGGATGATCTTAGATGATCTACAAGCTCTCTTCCAACCCAAACCATTCTATGCTTCTATAAAGTCCCTCTCTGCCTTCTCTGATGTATTTTATTTTATTTTTATTACTGAACTGACAATATAAACCTGCATGAATTATTTACTAAAGTGAAGTATTTAATTTGCACAATAGGGTTAGGAAGCTTCCCTGGAAATTTAGTTGCATATGCAAAAATGCAAAATAAAATAAGTAACACTTGTGTTTTCAACAGATTTGTGATGGAATTGCATCTGACCAGCTTCAAAAAAGGTATTTTTATGCTTGAAAATAATGTGTGAAACCCTTGTCTCTATCCATGTAACAACTTTTCAAAGTCCTCTGATTAATAAGATGCAAAAAGGGCTTTGGGTAAGTCCTGCTAGTAGATAAATCATTATAATCATTATAATTTATATAACAGCTAGCTTAGATGGACTGTGTCCAGGTTTTCATATATGGCTGCATATCAGTGACCTCATATTTTTCATTTCAGACACAGCTATCAACACTCCTTCTGTTAAATTTTTTTTTTGCAGAGTGGATCCAGCCTTCACTTTGATCACACATCCAGCGCTTTGAGGAATTGTCTTTAAACATTAACAGAATGGATGAGTAAAATTCATGCTTGGCTTTACATCCTTCTCTCTTCTGATAGCTCTTGTTTCTTCTAATCCATAAGTGAGGTTTTGGATGAGTTTCAGCAAGGGGCTGAAAGCAACAACTGCAGTTAAACAGTTTGTGTAGATACACACAGCTCCACTGTGCTCTTTAATTGCAGCAAAATACAGCAGAGACTTCTAACCACTGACCCTCCCTCCAAGAGAGTTCCACGCCAAAATAAAGTGATAATGCCCAGTTTTGCTCTTAATTTATCCTAATGAAAATCTGTGGACTTACACCATGCATAAAGATTCTGATTGCTGTGGTTCTGCAATGTGTGCAATATATTTATCGTCCGTTAGAATAAATTGGTAAACATTATTTATCAAATGTTTCCAGTTGCACCTACAATCTTCCGTGCATCAAAAAGGAACCTCCAGTTTGTCCCTTCCATCCAAATGTCATCAACATAATTATTAATCAACCAGCAGCAAACCTACCATTTCTCAAATCAGAGTGAATTTTCTCACGCTTAATACTGCTCTATCAATCGAAGTTTTAAATTTTTTTCACATTACACAAACCAAATTAGATCTACTTTCTATTTTTATACTTATTACAAAAACAAATAAACAATAAATTTACAATTTATTGCTATGTTCAAAATGGAAACTTTACATACAATTTTCACTTTTTTTTTTGGATTCTGGGCATACTCTAAAGGGGCTGGGAGGAACGCATTTCTACCTAAAATTTCACTACACAGAAGCAAACTTGCAACTGTTATTCTGACAACACCAAGAAATTACAGTGTGAAGAGCTTTAACTAGTTCTAAAATCACCCAAAATTTGTCTTAATCCACTTCACACAACACACAGTTAAACTGTAGAAATTCTTGACATGGGCTGTTCTAAATGGTAAAATTAGTTATAGTTTCAAGGGACAAAGTGATAAAATCAAGAAAAAGAAATCTTTAAGAGGCTATTAAATTTAGAGACACAGCCTCTAGCTCACCAAATTCAAATTGCAGGAAACTTAGAGAGTATTCTGGGGAACTTTCACTCTCTGATTGACCTAACCTTGTAATCTTTTACTATGGAAAACCACCATTATGGATACACCGTATTCTGTGTTTGCTTTGGCTGTGGCTGGAGACAGCACGTTTCCCTCGTAATCGTGTGTGGATAAAAGTGCAGCCATGACCTGAGTCTTGACAATGACAGTGAAGATGCAAGACTTGACATCTAATTCAGTAAAATGACTGCTGTGACTTCCTTCTCAGCTGGCCATGGCGCCTCCCTCACCCTTCCTTCTCCCCACTCCATCTCCCCTCCTCAAAACCTTCCTTCTCCCCACTCCATCTCCCCTCCTCTAAACCTTCGTCCGCCCCTCTCCATCTGCCGTCCTCAAAGCCTTTGGGGCCTCCCTGGGTGAGTGGAAGTATTTGCAGACAGCATCATTACACACTGATTGAATCTAACTTCTGTTAACAGCATTTCAACCTCTAACTCCTTCTAAATGCCTTTTGTTTTGAAACAACTTGTCCATATTCGATCTCTTAAGTGAACTTCAGAAAGATCCATCAGCAATTTCCAGTAAAGGTGGAAGTGGAAAAGCGAGTGGATTATCAGCAGCACTCAGGTAGCACCTCCTGTGTGTCTGGGCTTAATGCATGATGAGGTTTGGGTACAGCTTCGGGCGCTTGACCCCAGAGCTCAGGTTCACTTGCTCAAAGACATCTCAGTGTAAATACAGTTGGGTTTGTTTGAACAACAAATCACCTGCTACATCAGCCTCCACATAGAGCAGCTTCGGAAGGGGATCCAAAGACAGCTGGAAGTAACTTTAGGATGTTTTTACTCCAAGTACACTGGGCCAGTCCCACCTGAACTGGTGGGTTCAGGCTCCTGGTGGCTGCTCTCAGCTGGCATGGCCCAACTGCAGCATGTCCAGCCACATCTCCTCCCACCTCCTGCAGCAAATGTCAGCAAGAGGGAGGTGACATGCACACAAAATAGAAGTGAAAAAGTGAAAGTACTGTTCCAAAAGTAACAAAAACCAAACAGTATTTTGTTCAGTGAAATGAACTTGGAGATGACGGGGGGAAAACTGGTGTGGCTGCCTGCCACGCTAAAAATTCATCTGTTTCCAGAGATTTTATTATTTTGCTCTCTCTTTGAACTAGCAGAAAGGAGATCTAGTCCACACTACTGATCCTAGGTGTCTCATCAACCTAAATAAAGGGTAGTTCTTCTTGCATCAACACAATAGCATCATTATCCTCAGTGTTAGCATCAGGAAAAAAAAAGTAGTGGAAGTTTTTATTTCTGAAGCTCCAGTGGAATATAAATGAGAATCATTATATCACTTTTGCTCAAGCCACAAAAACTGCACTTTTCTTACCAAGACAGAAATCAGAGATCACATTCATATTATTTCCTTTGTGCCCCTGTCAGAACAGAAGCCTTTAGAGAATGATCTGTAGACTGAAGGTATCAGTGAAATGGTCCAGGCACACTGAAAAGGAAAGCCGGGTTTGCCTTCTTATCTTTCTAATGTAAAAGGAGAATTACCAAAATGTAACAATTTTTGCAAAATGCACTGCAAATTTTAACTTAGTTTATTTTTTCCCACTCCACATTTCCTTGCACTTTGTGTGCTTTGAATCAGGACCATATTTCACCTGGATTAAGAAAATATTGTCCATTGGCACTGAATTGCCACACCTGCACAATGTGAGTATAATGAATTTCTTACACACGTTAGGTAGCCTCAGTGTAAGTTTGGTTCATGTAAAGGGCACATTAAAAATTGGAATGTTGTGGGGGAAAAGGCAGGGCACTTTCCAGTTCCCCTTCCAGACCCAATGATATTATTCATTCTCGGCAGCTCCGCTGGTTACTCTACTAATTTCCCTCCAAAAGAACACTCCTTTGGGTGCAATATTCCAGTGTATGTGTATGTCAACTGCCACACAGGCTTCCAAATGCCCACATTGATCCAAGATACCATGAGTCACTGTTGACAGATGAGGAACACTCACACAAAATCCCAGCTGAAAGTTAAAGGAGAACTCACATTTTTCCTTGATGCTCATACACTAACACATTGTGGTTAATGGTACACTCCAGAGATTTGGGAGGGGAAAAAAAATTAAAAATTGAAGTCACAATTCACTTAAAATTGAACAGGACACTGATTCAGTGTTTCCAAATTAAAGCAGCACTGGGTGGTTCCAAATAAGTTCTAAAGACAGATTTCAGCTGACTAGAAGCTGATAGAACTATTGCTCTATTGCTTTTAGTACACTCAAATTAATTTGCAGCAGATGTGGATATAACTTAAATACTTTAAGTGAAATGTACTAAGCATGTCTGGAAAACTCCATATTGTCTAGCAAGATTTTGATTAAATTCGGAATAAATTAAAGTCATAATGAAGTCCCTAAATATTTATAATGTTTGAAGACTAAGTAACACCCAAGAAAGACATTACAAAGCAGCATCATGACACTCTGTTGCAGATCACATTCATATTTCTAAGATACTTGGGAAAATGACTCCTTGTGCTGATGATGAAGAGGTTTCCTACTGATGAATACATACTGGAAAACCTTCAAGAATGGATATTTCACAGTCTTGAAAACAGTGCATTACCAATCAGTGTACAACAAATACACTACTTTTTACAAACTTTTCAAAACTTACTTCAACCATTTGTTTCCTGTAATGTCAAATAAATATTCAAAATAAATCTTTTGTTTTATTTTTTCCATAAACAAATGTAGTTCCAGTAGCAGCTGACATGGCTTTGAGTATAATGGCAAACACTCGGGTTTATTTCTAGCTAGTCTAATTATGAAAGGCATCAGGGTAGATGTGTTTTCTTTCTGTAGCCAGTTATACTAATTTGACCTTCTGGGGAAACAATTTCAAAATGTCAACATTTGCATGCCTGAATCCTGCTATGAGCTAAAAGGATTCTTGTGCAGAGGTCCTGCCTCAAGCTGTGACACACTACTTACCTCCTCAGAGGGAGTTAACACATTAATTTGAGCAAATGAAATTAGAACAGCCAACTCTCCACGGTGGGCAGAGGAAACATGCCCTGGCCGTAGTGGCTGGCTGCAGTTTAAGTGGAGTATTGCTTAATTAAACTATTGTATGACAGCTGCATAGAGAGTGCATAAACACCCCACAAAAGAGGTCTTCAAGCTTGGAGGTGTAAGTGAATGTAGTACTGAGCTCCTTTAAAGGAAAGTTACTGTTGCCCCTTTTAGAAGTAAAACTTTGAGATTTAAGAGAATAATTTACACGTTTGCTGGTTTCTGCAGATGTATATTCCAGAAAGCACTCCTGAGATTCAGATGCTAACAAGTCTGAACAGGAATCTGGTAGAAAGGTCTGCAAGCTGGGGAAGCGCGCATCTGCTCCACTGCTTAGTTCAACCAGTTTGTGACCCTTGAGGTCTAATCCAAAGCCAAGCAAAGGCAGTGGGATTTTACTGATTGTGCTGAAAACTGCATCAAGCCAATGGATTAAGGGTATGATTCCTACAGGACCTATGTTTTCAGGAACTTCCTCCAAAACATTTACCCTTATAACCTCAGAAACATTTTTTTAAAAGTATGTACTTTAAGCTAAAACACAGGGTCCCAATGGATGTCACTAGGTAACACTCTTATGCACAGTGTGCTCCAAATACATTCCTTATTTTGTGATTAAATGCTCAAGCTGACATGCTTTGCAATGATCTCTGTAGGGAAAATATAAGCAGAGGGAGTTTTCTATTTTGCCTTAGTCTAACTTATCTGAGTTGAGAGTGGTTTTAGGAAGTGAGATTTGGTGATGGTTCGTGCATGTCCTGTGAATGTCCCGCTGCCTCCCATGCTATTTGAGAACTCCATTTCAAAATAATACTAAAATAACAAATGGGGTGCACTACACCTAACCTGGATACCTGATCTGGGCCCAAGTTTTAGTTATGTCACGAAGCAGTTTGCCTAAAATAAGTGTTAATGTAGGTCAATGGAAGTCGTGAGGTGCCCCTGAGGATCTCCATAAAGAGATCAAGTCTGCCTATATTTAAGAACATAAATTAATCAAATACAATTTTATTCCACAAAAGAGACCTCAGCATTAAGCTGGAATGCAGTATTTTAACTGTCGGTATTCATTAATTATCATGACAGACTATAATGCACGTTTTTTGTATGTTATCCTTATTTTGTTCAATGTGCAGAATGGATGAAATATCAAATTTATCCTTCTTTTATAGCTCTTCAGTATTTGTCCTAATGACTACATACCCTTCAAATGTTGGTCTGGAAGAGAGAATTATTAAATTGTTTTTCACCTCTAATAAGGCAAAAATCCGAGTCAGAAACATGATTCAATGAAAAAGAAGCTGTTACGATTCCCAATTTATGTAGGCACAAGAATAAAGAAAACAAAAGTATCCTAAACTGATAGACATTTGATCTGACTCATCAAGCCCTGATCTTTGAGAATAGTAGGGATCTGTCTGTCCCCTGCCTCACTCATCACACAGACTGGAATCTGCAATAAATGAAGTAAGGGTGTTACACAGAGATCACCTTGCTGCTTTACCCAGCCCCATTCTATTCATCAAGAGATGCAGAAGTGCCTTAGAAATAACAGAAAAAAAGAGTGTAATTAAAGGTTGCATGGTTCTTCTGCATATGAAATGGGCTGCTGAATTCTCCAGTTGTCTGAGGAAAGAAAGGCTTCCTCTCTGGAATTCAGACTCATTAGTAGTCCAGGCTCTACGTCACAGATTCACATCCAGAAGTGAATGTGTTGGCCAAAAATTTTAAACAGAAAGAAACAAGACACTCGCCATGCAAACTTTCAGAGTTTGTCAGAGTGTTACACATTTTGAGAAACTAAAATCATCAATTTATCATAGGAAATACCAGACACAGTTAATCAGCATGCAAATAATAAGGCATTTACTATGAGGAAATGTATGACTTCTAGTCTTAAAAATTACTTCTACTGAATTCAACAGAATTTAAATCCTGATTTAGATTATGCACACTAAAATGCTTCTGCAAGTCAGGAATACAGATTGTTTGATAATTAGGTGAACACACTCCACATTTTACCGTGGAGCAAAAGCAGAGTGAAATGGACAACCTGTAGTTTCCTCACATCGGAAACCTCCCTATATGCATGCACATCCTCATTCCTGTATAATCCTGAGTGGTTTACCTCTTAAAATAAACAGACTCTACCTTATGTCCTTACTGGATTACTGTGAGTAGGATGTTTACATAAAGGATATAGCTAAGTATTCACTGAACATAACAAGGCTACGATTCATTCCCATGCATTACAGCCCATTATAATTTGGTGGCTATATTTAAATAAACCAACATTTAACTATGCTGGCAATTACTATCTCAAGTTAATACTCTAATTGTGTCCAATCCTTCCACTCCAGAGTCTGATTCATTGAAATGTTTATCTGCACTACTACTACCCATTAAGTGTAAATAGGAAGATGAGAATTTTGTGTGAGAGAAAGCAAGCATAATTCATAGTCCAGGTGTATTAGATGTCAGCTTAGTAAACATTTGTATTTTCACAGTTAATAATACTAATTACACTGTGTGTTACCTTCATGCAAAGATCTAACCACAATCTAATAAACAATAGGACCCAAGTCTCATTGTCAGTCATTTATTTGAGCATTGCAGAAGGGTTTCAAAATGGAAATAAGTATTTTAAACCCTCTTTGTACTATCCTAATTTTGGGATATCTCCACCACGTGAAGCAAAAAATCCTGAAGCTGTGCTGACCTAAACCACAGTGAACCATAAAAACCAAGTGCCATTTCAGGCTGACACAGCACCATAAGATTGGAACCTACTGAGCCTCAGTGAGTAATGTCTGTGGAAAAAAAGAGATGGCCAAGGGGTGATCTAAGTGTTGTCGTTGATTACCTGTTGGGCACAGTGAAAGAACATGAGATAACATGCACAAGTTGAGTCAGGGAAATACTGAATGGGATATAAGGAAAAAACTCTTAACTGGAATAATAATTAGAGAATTTACAGAGTGTTCACCCTTGGATACTGTCAAAACTTGACACAATCAGGCACAAAACCCCCAGTCTAATTCTGCATATAGTCTTGCTTTGAGCAGGAGTTTGAATTAGAACATTCCAATCATATTTTTTCCCTATGCATTAAATATATTAATTTAGCTGTGATAAATTAGAAGCTAACAACCAACAAAACCCCCAAAAAACCGGACATTATTGGCAAGTTCCTCCTGTTATTAGAACACACAAAAAATCCTCCAAAACTTATTAATCTCTCTTAAAGCTGATTTTTCCTGAGGTATTCCTGAGGGTAAGAATTCCCTTACTGCAAATAAGAATGCATAGTTTTCCCTAAAAGACAGAGGCTTGAAATGTAAAATGTGTTGTAGTTTATGCACGTTAGGTATTTCAAATACAGGAATTCAGATGCAATTTTGGCCAGATTCTCAAATAGCAAAATATATGGCAATACAGCTATGTAGATGTTAATCTTCTAATCATGTTTTCATTTGTTGTGCCCTCATATATTCACAACACAATCTCTTCTTAAGTAACAGCATTTATAAATCATGCAGACATGAACAGGTAATAGCTTCTCTGGATTGACAGTGTCTACAAAATAGTCCTTTATGTATTACTCTTGTTTGCATTTATTACATTACCACATTAAAGGTCCCTGTGAAAAATTTTCATGAGACAATGTGGTAAATAGCAAATAAAAGGGGCATAGGTAAGCATCACCTTAATGGTGATGAAGTAACAATCTCAACACATTGAAAAAATTTGTGTCCTTTTGACTTCAGCATTCCCGAAATCTCATTCCAGCTGCTGGACAGCATGTGCACCACGGCCATAAAGAGCACAATGAGACTTAACAAACATGGTTTCACAGTCTATTTTGCAGAAGAATAGTCTGGAAGAAACAGTGAAGGTAGTTACAGAGTTCAGAGTGTAATTTGTTGTGGCTATTTAAAAAACAAGGGAATGTTGATATAGAAAGACAAAAGAACTGCAGTGTTAAGAGTAACTCCTTTTCCTTTTATGGGCTGCTACTGCATCGCTGAACATTGCCACTGACTTCGTATTTTCAGAACATACTGAAATTTAGAAAACTCTTTTGTTCCATTTGCAGCCCACATGCTGACGCAGCATCTCATCTCTTATTGTTCTGACTTCACTATCACCTGATTTATTTGATGTGCTAAAAGATAAGAAGCACAAAGATTCCAGTTACCTTAGAGATACCAAAAGAAGAATAAGAATCACTTAGCAAAAGAACAGCTGAGAAGAGACTGTTCCTTGGCAGTTCCACTCTGATGTGTGTGTTGGACCCACAAATGTCAGCTCAGACCCCGTAAGTCAGGAGGCTTTGTTGGGGCTCTGCCGTGCACTGAATGATCTCACCCTCTCCTGACTCCCACACACAGAGGTATAGAGGGAAGAGCAGGCTCAACCAGTCTTAAATTCCTTTGACAGTTCAGACTCCAGATAGATTCTGTGGCAGTGGAAGCAGGGCTCATAGCAACAGTTGGAGAGATATGTTTTGAAGGAACGGATTTATTCAAGGTTAGTAAATGTTTCTACTGTCGTTTTTCCATGGATGGTAGTTCTGGTGATGAGTAAAACCTCACAAGGGAAATGTGGCTCCTAAGAAAATTTTTGAAAGCCTGCAGGATCTGATAAGGCACAGTAGTAGGCAGAAAGGACTGGTTCCCATATAGCTCCCCTGAAAATTTCTCAGACAGTGGCTTCTCAAATCTGAGCCCTCACAGCTCCAGCCTTGTCTAGAATAGACATAATCAAGCCATACTTCATCGGTATTGAATCAGCTTGATTTGCCTCAACAACCTGAAGAAGCTCTCAAGAAGTCTTGTTCTTTTAAAGTAATTTAAAAATTAAATACAATTTTGCTGTTCGATTTCCCCATGGGGAAGTAAGTTTCATGGTTGTGATAAAAAATGTGAAGTAGATGACCTGATAAAAATCAAAACCTCTGACTTTTTGTGGGGGAACAGAATAGGGCATGGGGTAACATCATCATTAGGATCATAGCAGAAACCAGGAATCTCTATAGCTCTTCAAGGGATCATTTTACCTACTAGAAAGGAAATTTCAATGAGTACATGGTATAAAAAAGCAAATTGCTACAGAGTAAAATCACTTTTACCAAAAAAATATTGTACTGTGGTTCCAGGCAAGACAAGCATTCTTAGCTGGGTTCCTGAACAAAGGATATCAAATGAAGGCAGGAGGAAATAGAGCCCGACTCCATGTGATGTGTGCCAACGGTGGTCTCATAAAGCCAAGAAATCTTGGAAAGCTTTGAGTATGTAGTATTTTTAGAGCTCTAATAAGGCACACCTGAGCTCCTCTTTACCACATTTAAAGACATGTGCCACAGAAGCTAGATTTTGCTGTGCATTTTTGCCTATTCCAGTAACCTGTAATTAAAAAGCACTCATGTGGAGGAGAGCAGAGCATTCAGTATGCCTGTTCAGATTCCTCTGAATTACTCCTACATACTGTTCTAAAGGGCATAACATATAGTAATGTTCTCAAATTATTCTTCAGTCATTTGGCTAAGAAGGGTAGATGACACTGCTATGTGTGCCTTGTTGAAATCAAATATTCTCATATCTCCTACAGATGTTCTTCCTCAATTTCTTGACTTACTGGAGTGTATGTCTACACCAGCTGTCTTCCTTCAGCATCTCCAGAACTCTGAGCCAGAACGAGAAACAAACCTGTCTCTACTATTAATAAGATTTATTTTCATCTTACCTAACTAAGCAGTGCAATAAAAGAGAAAACTGTAAGAATTAAGCTCCTCCACACCAGATGAACTAGCTACAATAACTTTACTGTCCATTCTGGTATGCAGGTTTGGTATCAAAAGTAACACTGTACACAGAGAAGTCAAAATGAGCTATGACAGCATGAAGGAACTGAGGGCCTGTTCCTTTCACTCCATCCAAGTTGTGGTCAGGAAGATGTGATGTTACCCAGAAGCCAGATGCAGTCCCAGCAGTGCCAGAATAACCAGATCTCATATACACACTATATGTGATCCAGAGATGGAATACAGGTAGCCAGGCATTTGGAACAGTCATGTGCCAAACAACTCTAGTAGCACAATACTAGGGAAAAAAACATGGAATCAAAATACACACTGTGTGGTGTCAAAACAAAAGAGGACTTGAAAAATGTTAAAACACCTCAAATTTTTACAGGAATCCAGTTACATTTTTATTAAAAAATAATAATAATATAAAATTATATTAAAATTAAATGTTGTCTGCTTTTGAGTCAAGGAATTTATTGGTATGTCATCCAGGAGTCAGTGTATCAGTAGAGAAGATGTATAATTACTCTTTCCCAGCCAGAAATTGGGCTGGCACTTTCTGTACTAGCAGATCTCCTGTAATCCTCACAATTATTTTCTGCTAGAGTATATTGCAGTACTGATCCCTAAATACACACACTGGTTGTCTACTATTGGCAACATCTTATTGCTGACTTGAACTCCTGAATGGGAAGCTGTAGAAAAGACTGACACAGACTCTCCCTGAAGTGCGCAGTGACAAGACAAGAGCCAACACAGCAAATTTGGGTTAGAAACCAGATCAAGCTTCTTCAGCATGAAGATGGTCAACCACTGGCACAGAGGTCTAGAGAAGCTGCAGAATTTCCAACTTGAAGATACTCAAAATTTGCCTGGAGAGAGCCCTGAACAACCTCAGTCAGCCCTGCTTGGGGGAGGGGCTGGATGTTAAACCCAATGACTTTCAGACACCCCTTCCAACCTAAATTACTCTGATTCAGTCATAACTGACACACACTGCCATCGTCTATAAGGGTATAGCAAACTCTTACTTACATTATCTTTTTAACAGCTACTGTTGTTTTCACACAGGCATGCATTTCTTTTAAATATATCTATCCCACCACTTCCACAGCAGTCTACAAGGTAAACTTCCTTCCTCAAGTAGAAAGGGACAAGCACAATGATGGATTAGGGTTTTCTGTCAGGGCACAACAGGCACCTAAAGCAGAATCAATGGGGTAGAAAAACAAGCAAAAATACCCAAGATAATGGCAGAGTATGTGTGCTATGTGTTATGCAGCTGAGAGTAGAAACTCTCAAAACTGCTCAAGTCCCCTAAAATTGAGATATTGTAGTTCAGGGGAAACTATTGCAACTAGTTAGAATTAGAAACTGAAATAAAACTAAAACAAAATCTTTCCGCATTTTTCTGTCAGTGAAAATGCCAGTACTTTTGCTGCTGCTGCTGTTGTTGAAATAAAGATATCTCAGGAGCACAAGAACACTGTGGGGGTGGATACAGAGAAAGTGGCAACCACAGACACAACTTCAAGCAAGCAGGTTCAAACTTTAATGACCTGTGTAGGAAGATAAATGAGACTTCAAGAGAAAACAGCACTGTTGGCATGAGGATGTTGTTAGGTGCAGCAGGCAAGCACTCTCAGTGCTGATAAATTGGTAGCTGACAAAGAGCTACATCTCATAATGATGGCTGTGTAAAGCCATGATGTATTTTTCCTACTAGTTCTTTGTCTTTCATCACATGTGTTTGATGAATCCTAAATTAATATTGTGCTCTGTTTGAAATCAGAGAGGAAAAACAACAGGCACTTATCAATCACATTACTTTATCTCTCAATTATGCTTAATTTAATAATTGTATTATTTTCACTTCTGTTATAACTTTAAGGGCTTCTATTGCAAACACTATTTTTTCAGGTGGTTTAGGTTACCAATAATTTTCAGTAAGAGTACTTTTCCATCTTTTTTTTTTCCTTTTTTTTTTTTTTCCCTGAAAGCTCTTCTCTATATCATTATTTTGTCTAATCATCAGCCTTCCTGGAAGTATTAATCATTATGTCTACTAGACTTTCAGAATAACCTGCGTCAAGTTTCTTTAAATTGCTTCTCTGTTTATTTTAGCCACAGTCTGAATAAAATTATTTGAATAAACAGGTCTGAAGCATATCCTGAATTGTGCAGTTGGGATATGAACCCAAAATCCAACATAATTCCTGGCATTATAGTAACAGTATTTAGTAGAAGAATGAATTGTATTAAATTATAAGTGCCTGTGGAAAGGAATTCTGTGCAGCTAGCTCTATTTTCCCTAGTAAAACATATTTTATTATCCTTTATTTCTTATACAAAAGAGCATGAGCCTTACCTTGGAAAAACTATGAGAGTTTTGCCATGGCATTTTTTGGCTGGTCATATACTCTATCATTCACATACCATTCAGAACTAGTTAGCTGAAAGTACTGATTCAAGATACCATGATGTGAAATTCAATGGCATCGTGTTATGTGAAAGAAGCAACAAGATCAAGATTATTGAATATCTAGTACTTAATCTCCAACCCACCTTAAATATTACAGTGCTTTGTGGGACATGGAATTTGAATGTTTAAAGGACCTAGGTCCAACAGATTCCAGTTGAGACCAGAACAGTGACCACAGTTAGGAAGCACCAGAGTGAAGGTTCTAAACTCATTTTCCATCATTTCTTTGCAATATGTGGCATGAAACCCTTTATGCAAGCCTCTCACAGATGGATGGACACTGCCTTGATGTGGTCCTCACCACTGCTCTACTTCCAACCTCCAAGAAAGTTTCTGTGTTACTGATTTTAGTTTTCATTTGGTCCTGTATTGAGCAAAGCGGCCTGATCTGAAACTTTGTGTTCTGAAGACTCGCACATCTCTCTATCTCCACAGGAACAGAAGGTGTTAATGAGAGCACAGTTGTAGTTCTAGGAGCTCACAAAACTTCCATAATTATTTTGGCGGCTCAGGGAACACACAAGGACATTTTGAGACACTGATGGATTAATATGTCTTGGCATGGAGAGTGCTTTGACTACTGGTCTGTGTTTGTGCAAGCAGCTCAGCCTGCTCTGAGCAAGGGATGGGTTGGACAGAGCTGCGGCAAGGACAGTCACACTTATTAAGCTTCAGCTATTGCCTATAATTAAAAACCAACTGGCCTGGTATTTGTCTCGTAAAGTAACAGCTACAAAAAAACGGCTGGCACTAATAGCTCACACAGTATTTACTGTTTCACATTTTGCAGGTTTAGAAAACAAAAGGCTTGGTTAGCTAAACAAAACCAGTGTAAGAAATAGGCCAATATATTCTGAATAACAACAGCATTAAACCAGTTTAGTTGAAATACGGAATACTTTTGCTTTGCTCATTGAGTGCTATTGAATTTTTGGCATGGAAGAATTTTTAAAAAAAAGAGCAGATGGTGAAAGAAATAAATTAAGCTGCTGGTGATGGAATACAATATCACACTGAATTATAAAGCATGATGAACAGAAATCCCGTTAAATAGGCTCTTACACTCAGTGTAAGAGGTTCATATTGTTGAGGTTCATATCTGATTATTTTGGTTTATACTCTGTTTTTTTAGAGCTTTTATTTTCAATACAGATCCCGACATGAATTCAAAACAAAAATCCAAGGCAATGTAAAAGAGATGCAAAGGCACCCTTTTCACAGTCTTCACCCACAAGACAGACATTCTAGTAATGTTCAGAAATGTATAGTACTGTAAAATCAATCAAACAAAAACTTTATACCTCTCTTTTTTAAGAGTCCTTACTGCTTACCACAGATCTGTGTGTCTACGGCCAAAGCCTTAACTACATTTTCCAACTCTACCAGTCTTAATAAAAAATGTTCTCTTGTTTCTCAGGATCTTGCTTTGTTTGTATCTTTAGGTTTTGGGAACAATAAACTGCTACTGTAAAAAAGCAATACATTTAAGAAAAATGTGTAAGATGTGTTCATGTGAATGATCAGCCAAGAACTGCTGTGCAAGGTACCCCTATTTTTAGAGGTAAAATTACAATGCCAAATTTTGTCCTGGAAAAGAGATATATTGCTATACAGGAATTCACAGTTTAATTCTTCAGTAGTAATCTTTCTATTTTTTAATGTGATCTGATCAGTATTTGGGTCACAGGCACAGTATCAATTGTAGTAGAGAGGCTTAATTTTCAGCTACTGAAAATTGTTTGGCTTCACAATGTTCTCCTCTTTCTTTAACTTAGTGTTCCCCCAAACCACTATGTGGTAAACAGTCTAATATCAGAGCAGCTGCCTCAAGAGAATTTTAGTTAAATTAGTGGAGACAAATCCTCCATACAGTCTATCATTATCATTTATTATTAAAAATATCAATACTTTTCACCCTTCAGCATCCAGACATGGTTCAAAGATGATCTGGTAGCACTAGTTTCATTTAACCTTTGAAAGTTTAATTTGGTTCTGAAGGTAAAAATAATGGTTTGGGACTTCGCTCTTTTTCCTGAAAACTGGTCTGAAGCCTTGCACTCCACTTTGGAGAACCTGCTGGTTTAGCCTCTATGGAAAACTCATATTGTCAAGCCCATACACTCCTTTTGCACTTGCTTTTGATAGAGATAGGGGGAATCCAGAGTCTGGATTCACTTTATTACGGATTTTTAAAGTATAGGCCCATATTCCTAAGGTTTACACTATCCATTTTTACTTTTTAAAAATTATTTTATTTCCAGACCTGTTTAGAGAAACTATATTCACATCCATAGGAGTATTTTAGGACTGCATGTTTTCTCACAGATCACTGGCTTCCTATTCTGCTTCTTTCTGCATTTCCTCATCTCATGCCCCACAGGGAAGGGGTGATCGATGTCAGTCAATATGTATTGCTAGCCCTGACCATGAGACAACACCCACAATACATACAGGATAACTAGAATAATTTCCAAAACTCTGGGCATACTATGTCTGTTCACAGACAGAACACTTTCTCCATAGCAGAGCCCTGCCGTAGAGAGAGTTCTTCATTCCTGAGCATTTTGAATGTCAAAAACATCCTGACAACTGCATGAGCCATCTTGGTAACCTCATGGCTGATCTTTGAGAGCATTCTGCAGCTGCACCAAATGCAGCTGGCATAATGCCACACATTTCCTGGGACTTTTGTGATCACAGAAAATACTGTAACATGCCTATATACACTTCCTACCAAGCATGACAGACTAACATCTAAGATAATTTTCTACCCCTCATGCAAAAAAATATGATGCTCACTGCACATGCAGGATCTTAACAGTGGCTTGAGTGGATCCTGAATCGAACTGCTTTCCCAGACCACTGTAGTATGCAGGTTTCTTCTGGCAGCCCTCTCTGGAATCCTTGTGACTTTCATATTCACCTTATTTGTCCAACAAAAAAATCAAAGTCACAAATCTGTAACAGACAGACAGGCTGGGAAGCTCTTCTAACAAAAGTAGGATGATTAAAGACAGGACATGTGTGTTATGCAGGGCAAACACTTTTAACTTCAGTATATGCCTGGTGCCACTGTCTCCTGATTGACCAAATATGACCTTGACCCGAACCCACAATGCGAACAGAAATTCACCACATTCTAGGGAAAAATGTGCCGAATTCATTTGGGGCAGCTACAGCAGGAGAAACAAAGACCTGCTGGTACAACATAATTACAGCTCAAGGGCAGGTGACCACTGTAATGAACAATTAAGAAACCTCTGTACTGAGTAAACTTGGTAAAACCTTCAGTTTTTGAGTTAAAAAGCATCCCATATCTGAATTCTCTGACAATTACATACCAAAATGTGTTAGACTGTAAAGATACTGTCTGTGCATCATCCTTGGAAAATGCTAGAGAACATTAACACCTTGCCAGATGTCTCTGATGAAGGCAGTGAGATTGTATCACCTGAAAGTCTCTCAGGTAAATAATTAAGATGACAAGACAGAAAATTCTTACTTGAGATGCAAACAGAATCTCATGGCAAGAGAACTTAGCAGCCCTCTGATCCAGTGGAGTGCAAAATATCAGAAAACTGGTCAGTGAAACCACTACAGTAAGTAAAAGAAACTACTATGGAAGAAAAAAGTTTAGGTCATATGTTTCAAAGTCTGAAAAGTTTGACTTGGATTTCTGGCAAAAGGCTCAAGATTCTTTCTTTCTTTTCCCTTTTTTTTTTTGCCTTTTATTTTTTTGTCTTTTTTTTTTGTTTTTGTTTCTATCTCCCTCTAGTATCCAGGAGACATAATATAATGTACTTGAAATATTTTTATCTTACTTTATAACATATATATCAGAATATACACATGCTTGTACACTAGATATACACTAAAAGGTACAGAGACTACTGGGACATTTGATTTAAAGTGATCTATGAACTATGGACATGATTTAAAAAATGTATAGTGTGGGGCAGAGATGAAAAGAACACGTAACTTTTAAAGGATGAATGAACAATATTATTTTGATATGGTTTGTCTTTCAAAAGACAGTAGCTTCAAAGGTGTTAAACATCCAACACTTCTGCTGACAAGCTACCTTTGAAAAATGGAGGTTCATAGCTGCTTTAGAAATATCAAAGGGTATAGATAAAACTGAATATAATTTGAAATCAGTCAATCAAAGAATCTAAAAATTCATTATCACTTTGTCCTGACTTTGTTTAGAAGAATTGCGAAGAGAGCTGCAGAGGTAAGATGGCACAGACAAAACAGAGCAGTAATTGGCAGAGTCAGAGGTGCTCAGCTGTAAAGGAACATGGTTACTTTACACCTTCTTCTGTAACATGGATTGGATCATGGTAGTAGGGAGACTATAAAAAAGGGAGGAAAAGCTGGTACAGACCCATTCTGGAACAGAACTGTGCAAGATACAGCTCCCATTCCCATCAGAAATGCCCTTGTAATCCCTTGCTAGGCTTGAAATGATCCAGAGTAAATGTTTCGATGCCTCCTTTTGCCTAGAGCCCCAGTCATGTTTGGTTTGGAAGAGTTCAGTATACTGATAGTCTTTCATGATTACAGAAGACAATTTAAAGACATGATTTGATGTCTTTATGACTGATGAAACACAGAAATTTCCAGTGTTTATTTTCCATCTTTATATCTCAGCTGCTTTTTCTCAGCTTTCAATCTCTGTAGCATCTGCTAATGTTCCTTATTTTTATTCCTCAGAATTAAAACAGATTGATTTTTTAAAATTTTTTTTTCTTTTTTTTTTCTCTTTTTTTTTTCTTTTTTTTAAAATTTTGGTTGAGTTCAGTTTGGCTTTTTTAATTTTTGCCCATTCAAGACTTGAGTAACTCAGGACTGATGTGGTTGTGTCCTTTTCCCATGTCTCCCAAGAAGTCACAGTATGACCTTGGCATGACCATTTATTCAACAGTCTTAGTTCCCAGCCTACCTTAGGGCTCACTTATTAAATGGACTGTCAGGTTTTCCACACAGAAACACTCTTTTGCATTGTACAGCAGCATCCAGCATTCATGGGGAGATTTAATTTCTCCCAACATTCAAATAACAGCACCGAAGTATGTAAATGAGTGGAAAACTGACCAAAGCAAAATTAATATAATCTCTAAAAGGTAAAACAGACACTCAGAGCATTGTCTTCCCTAAAGTCGATAAATTTTCTCCTCATACTAATCTACTTCTGCTTATAATATTATCTGTTTTGTGCTAAAGAGGTCTCCAAACTATTGCCTTGGCAACCAATAAACATTAATCCATGTGAGATTTTCCTCTTGAAATACTTTCTATATTCGAAACATTATGTAGGAGGTAAATTGCACTGGAACTGGAAAAGATGTGCTGATGATTTGATTCACATTTTTTCTGGATTTTGCTACAAAATACAGTCCTGGATATTTCTTGTGTGAGAACAAATTCAGCAGCAGTCCAGTGGAAAAGGCTCCACTGGCCATGCTTGGACTGCACATTGATCTGCCCCAGCAGACTTGCAGCATCCTGAGCAGGCTAACGAAAGACACAACACAGTTCACTCCAGGCCTGGGGCAGTTTGTGTAACACCAGGTCCTACACTGCTTTATGTTACCATTCTTAATTTTCAGCTGTCACACACACGTAATAGCTCAGTTTCAGGGGACCAAACTGCATTTAGCTGGCAAGGGAATGTGCAAAAATTGGCACTTGCTTCAGTCCTGTATGTTAAAGCACTTTCCAGCTTGCAGAGCTGTTGATGAATCGCCTAAAAGATGTTGTCAGAAAGCCCAGGCAAGCAAATAGTGTCACACCTTGGGCTGTCCCCACAGGTAAGGCAAGTTCTTGGGGCTGAGCTCACAAAAAGGAGTGTTGGAATATCAGCCATAACTAAAGACTGTGGCCTGTTCTGTAAGGCACCAAAACCAATAGGAAAACTAGTGAATTTAACAAGATTCGGACTGCACCTCCAAAGAACAGTACCAAGGACTTTAATCCCATCCAGAACCTCAAATGGACCAAGGCAGAGGCACAACCGGTTTAAAGGACTGATCAAAACCCACTGATGCTTCTCCAAAAGCTTGGAACAAGTGTCACAGAAGGGAGAGCAGTAATCCAGCCAGGAGGTGACAGAGGTTTGGAATGCCTGTGATGAGACCACATCCTAATGCTCTTGCACAATGCACACTTGAAAGTCGATTTGCATGGAGAATATTTTATTCATAAGTGCAAACACTTTGTAGCATTTGTCAATGTGAAACAACACATTGCTCGGGTCTCTGAAGACATGATGTGAACCATAATGTGTGTTATTTCAAAATAACACATAACTTGTCACTTATTATTACTGTAATAATCTGTATTTGAATGAACCAACAATGGCAATGCGTACTTACAGCACAGAAGGAGGAACTCCGGCACAGGAGAAATTCTGGTTTTGTATTCCTTATGGAAAATGTAGGAAACCATTTTGTAAATAAGGACCATTGTTCCAGACTTACCTCCTGAAGAAAGGTTAAACCCCTCAGAACGAGTAGATGGTTTCCTTAACAATCAAAGTCAACGTGGGATTACCTTTTCAGAACTGTTTTCTACGCCTAGTAACACTCACATATTTATCTATGCCAGAGCCTAAAGGACTGCACAGCTTGTTTTGGAAAACAGTCATTCTTCTTGTGTGACACCTGGAAGTCCACTGACAATCTACAGTGTTCCAGTCGACTGATGTGACAAACTACACCTAAAACCACAGATTAAAAATGGGGGGG